>JAPXVT010000010.1:16212302-16225641 GCA_029823135.1 Acanthurus reversus
AGTGACGAGGCAAAATGTTAAATATAATGTCTTTGTAGTGTCTTCAATTAATGTCAAAGAGGATTAATTTAGGATTAAATGATCACTTTCTGTTTGTTTTTTTTTCTTTTTCTGGAATTACCTGAAGAAAGAATAAATAAGGACGATTAAGAGTCTTAGCTGTCATTTGATGGCATGCATGGCTGCAACTAGTGATTGTATTTATGTGATTAATCCATCAATGGTCTTGTTTTATCATTTGGTTCATGGTATGTCAGCAAGGAGTGAAAAATGTCAGTCAAGAGAACTGAAGGACACCTTAAAAATGTCATGTTTGGTTTGACCAGTTGTCCAAAACCCCCAAATATTCTGTTTATTATCATAGAAAACCAAGAAAACCAGGTGATATTCACATTTTAGAAACTTCAGCCAGAACATTTTTGACATTGGGGTGTAAAAAAGTACTTCAAGGACTTCATTTTATCAGTTGCCAACACCGATCACAGACGTAACAAAAACTGTCCATAGAAATAAAAAACCGGAGAATCCAAAGCTTCTTACTGACTTCCAGTAATCAACATTTTTGATGTTTCTACTCAACCGTGCGAGCTGGTGGGGCCACAGGTTTTTTAGATTAGCAATCAGGATGTTTCAGGTCTAAGTGAGGTAAAACTGTATCTCTTGGGTGTAACTTACAACAGCATTTGATAACAACTCTTGTATGGGGGGGGGGGGGTTAATTGATCCTTGTGAGGTTTGAATAGTGTGGGTCTGTTCTAATAGAGGAAGGGTCTTTGGGGATTTGTGTATATAAACATAATATGTGTCTGTGTCAGAGTATTTGTCAGATATCGACATGGTGAGCGATGAGCTCGCTTGCAGGGTCTTACGAGCTCAGCAAGAGTCAAACCAATAAGTGGGAATGATAAGAAATCTTCCATTAGAGCTTTGAGATCTTATTTCAGGTGTTGGGAAGGTGATCCTGGAATATTATCAATATTTCCTATCTTTTGAGTGATGTCACTTTCCTGTTTTCCACATAATTTGCGACAACACACGGCATGTTCAGCATGTTTCAGACATCAACAACTCTCCTCCACATACACACACTCACACACACCTCGCCCCTTGTTGCCATAACAAACAAGGTGCTGATAACACTAGAGGAAGTGTGTGTGTGTGTGATGATCGGACAGAGCAGAGGAATCCAACGGGTCCATCACGTACAACAGCCACAGGCACAAGCGGTGCATTTGTGCATGCATGTCGCATGTGTGTACAGACGGTACCCAGTAAATCACAAATGCTTCTCGACAAATGTCACATTGTTAACAGCACAAACCCTTTGTGCAACAAGAATTTATCGTTCATTTGTGGATTTAGGCATGTTTTGCACTGTGGAACCTTGCTGCAGGCAGCCGCTGCAGACAGGTCGGGCAGGAAAGACTTTGTTTTTGTGTGATGGTCTCATTTGCTGTGAGCTCGTCAGTTCGGCTGAGTTTGAACAGCAAGTTATGTCTTGTTTAGATAAAATACAACAGAGTGCATTACAGTCGCTGTGCTCCATTTTTTACTGCTACAAAAGTGTGAGATGTATTAAAATACGACATATTATTCAGGATTTTAATTTAAATCAGGTGCTCAAGGCGCGCCCCCTGTTTCTAGCCTTAGACTGCATCATGTTTCATTTATCTGTGTGTTGTCAGTGTTTGACCTTTGGCTCCATATTTGTGTTTCTGTCAACAGGGCTGAGAAAACCGAGGTGCTGAGCGATGACCTCCTACAGGTGAATATGACTTTCTTCCTTATCGCCGTTCACATACAGCAACTATCAGGAAGCTTCGGACACAAACTGCGTGTTGTGTCAGAGTGCTGACAATATTAAATTTACATTGTTAACAGATTTATAAGCCTCATAAACAGGCTTTCAAAGCTGGTATGAGCAGTATGGAGTAATTTGTGGACAGGCATTGTTCGGTTTTTATCTTAATGAGAACAGACACTTAGTTCATCAATTGATCACCGGAATATTGATCGCTAGATAGTTATGGCAAGCTTGCTGGTTTGAGCCTTTTAAATTTGAAGATTTGAAGCTTTTCTTTGACATGTATGATAGTAAACTGGATGTATTTGGGATTTGGGCTGTTAAATTTAACAAAACAAAAGCCACTTTAAATACAATATAAACAGCATTAACAACCATTTCTGACATTTTGCAGACAAAATGATCAGTAAAAAAAAGAGCAGATTATGCAGTAATGAAATAAATCCAGATAAACCAAGTTTTTTGCACTCCTCTGTAAGGGCCTACATGTAAAACTTGTAACAGGCTTATTTTTTATACGTAACTGATCTTATCTAAAATTCTGACAAAAATGTGTAAGAAAAAGTGTTATACATACTTTGAGAAAAGTATAAATTTTATGGCTAAAGAAGAATAAATAGGGACCTATTAAAGGAAAAGTGCACTTTTTTCAGAATTTAGCAGATTCATCCAAAATTCCGATGTAAGACAAGAAGATAGATGCTTTTCCTTCTCTGTGTGGGTGTTAGTTCGCTAGATACCCGCCCCGTGCGAGCAGTTCTGCACGTTCAATGGAAGCGATAGGGAGATGCCTTTACCGCCACCAAAAATCTCAAACACTCTCCATCTACCTGTTGTGACCAAGAATCTTCATCATGCTGGAGACATTGTCATTGTGGCTGAAAATACAGAGGAACTAGTTGCCTGGGCCACAAGGACAGTGTCTCAATAGCGTGGTGAATATGCACGATCACATCATGTAGACGGAGCGTGTTGAAGATTTTTGGATGTCTTTCAGAGGGCTTTAGATGGCGGTGAAGGCGTCTCCCTGTCCAAAACTGCTCACATGGGGTTGGTATCTTGCAACCTTCTGGACGCACAGAGAAGGGAAAGGCATTTATATTCTGTTCTTACATCAGGATTTTGGATGAATCAATTAAATTCCTAAAGAAGTGCACTTTTCCTTAAAAGTCACACTGTAAGTTGGCTTTAATCAGCCTTTATGATAAAGCACTCAACACATGTTAAGGGTGTTAACTCCTGTTTAAGCCCTCTTTATTTATACCGACTGTACCTTAGTGTAAAAACGTTTTGAAAGTTTTTGAAGGACTCACAAGTCCTGCTCAAAGTCTCTGTAAAAGCCATCATGCCTCAGCAGCTTGTTGATGCCAAGCCTCTCTGCAGTCTTCCAGTACAACTGCTGACATTAAAACAATACTGCGGGGAGTCGTTCATTCAGTAATGCCGGAGTCCGGCCCTGTAGGAAAAGGGCCTCTGGGTTTTCCACTCGAGGCGAACGCTGGCTATGTTTTGTTATCTTGTAATCATACTGGATGTGCATTGAGTGTATGTGTGTTTGTGTGTGTGTGTGTGTGTTGGGGGATGGGAGCTCTCCGGCTAGTGAAACAGTGAGATCACCGCTACGAAAACTGTGTGAAGAAAGACAGAGTGTGTTTACAGGAGAAAGCAGCTTTTGTAGAGGGAAAAGCAAAGTTGAAATCTGAAGAATCTCATCCCGTCGT
Organism: Acanthurus reversus; assembly: GCA_029823135.1. Lineage (NCBI taxonomy): Eukaryota > Metazoa > Chordata > Actinopteri > Acanthuriformes > Acanthuridae > Acanthurus > Acanthurus reversus. The sequence goes on from JAPXVT010000010.1 coordinate 16,215,828, forward strand.
GGAGGTTTTATGGCACGCAGCAGTGAACTCTGAACCTCATGTGGTTTGCGCTCACAGTAACACAAGACGGTCAGTGGACTCAACAGCACTAATAGTTAAATTTTGTCGTGTAGCTCAGGGCACAAACTGACCCAACCCTTCCAGGGAATGCTTCTCTCGTCTTTGGTCCTTGTTCTGAATGACAGGAGCTTTGTGCTGCTTTAGACATTCCTTCAGCTTCAGCTCTCATTGAGGAATGTGATTGTCAGGTGGTCAGCATAGTGGAAAAGGTTGGATGTCTTTTAGCTTAACAACAGCTTGAGCTCCAAGTTGCCTGTCAGAGTCTGCGGGCTGCTGTAGCCAATCAGGACGCGTGTTGCTCCGTCAGTTTTCAGAGACGGTATATAACCTGTGTTCAGATTGCAGTTTACTGCTCCATAGACTAGTGAATCAGTTTCAGCTTTTTAATGTAATCACACTAGCTGGGAAAGTTTTCCCTCTCTTTCCAAACATAAGCAGAGAAAGGATAGTTTTTCCTCCCCCCCCCTCCCCACATGCTCCCACACCCCCTTCTCTGAACGGTCCAACTTGAAATTTGACACTATGATTTCCATGGTGTTGTAGTAGTCTTTTCCATTTTTCCATAGTGCTTTGCATTGGCTGAGGCATTTATCTTGTTTGGACACGTCTTGCCTCAGCGGGAAAGTTTAGGAGGCTCTCAGACCTGCCCGGCCTCATACAGAGGAGAGAGAGTCAGGCTAGAACTGGTCCCATAGCTCAGCATTTGAATACAATTTATGATACTCAACAGACTGTTACTGTTGTGGAAACTAGAACATCTAGTGAGCTAAATACACTCTAGCTTCAGCATTAGTTTTTACATGTTGAAAACAGTAGCTGGAGCTGTTGAAGGAAGAGGTTTATTATTATTTTTTATTTTTTTGAAAAATACATTTTCCTTCATTTTATATATATATATAACAGCAAGATGAAAATATGGATAACAGCAACGTTATATTGGTATATAGATACAGTCAAGTTCAAATAAGTATTTTGTAATTAAATGAAGTAATTTTGCCTCTTTATGCCACCACAATGGATCTGAAATGACGTAATCAACGTGTTTTAAGTGTAGACCTTTAGTTTTATTTCAACAGGTTTGAAAAAAATGCATAACTGTAAAGGAATAAGATGTTTCTATACATTGTTTCTCCTTGTTGAGAGGCATTTTGGATAGAAAAAGTGTATAATAACCAGAGAGCCAAAAATGCCAATTGTCTGCTTTATACCAGTTAAACAAAGAAACATGCCTGGCCAATCATGTTAATGTTTTGGTTTGAGCTGCAAAAGAAGTTGGTTTCGTGAAACCTTGTGTAATTTTAAGGTCAAAATTACAAAACTTTTCAAGTGTTTTTTTTAGCAGACTTGACTGCCAGTTCCACATGTGCAGTTTTATGTGCTGGTGACCATTAAAAGTGGAGTTACAGTTCTCTCACCGTTTATTTCAAAAGAGACCTCGTCTTGTTTGCCCAATGGGGGGTGTTGCCAAGATGGCTGCTGAGTGGCTGAACTTGTCCAGAAGGATGCTGGTACACGCGTAATGTCTGTAGGTTAAATGTATAGCAAGAGCTAGCAACTGCTTAGCTTAGTGTTGCACAAAGATTGAAGACAAGGGGCAAACAGTTAGCCTTTTAATCAACACGTTAAATCTCATTTGTTTAATCAGTACAAGAACTGAAGCGTACGACTGACATGTTGTGGTTTTATTTGCTCTTTTACGAGAGCATATAAGATACAGTGTGCTAACTAGCGAGCTTTATAGGTGCCCGCAGGATGATTATGTTACCTTCAGATAGAGCCAAGCTAACTGTTTCCTCCCACTCCCGGTCTTTATGCTAACCGTAGCTAACAAGCTGCTGGTTGTAGTTTCATATTGTGAGAGTGGCATTAATCTTCTCTTCTAATTCTAGACTAGAAAGCAAATAAGCCTGTGTCCAAAAATGGCAAGCTATACCTTTAAGCAAACACGACTTTTGTTGTGTTTGAATCCTGTTTCTGCTCTGTCATCAGCTAGCTAGACAGTTAGCCATCCTGCCAACAAGGTCAGCCAGTCAGCCAAAGCAGCTCTGAGCCAGAAAACAAAACTGTATCCCTCCCGCCCGGTTCCTCTGTGACTCACTGAACGTTCCACATTTTCTGCTGTGGCGGGTCAGAGGTCGTTAGCTTGCTCTGTTCACTGTTGTCATTGCTTTCCTAGGAAAAAAAAAACAAAAAGAACGATTGCAGTCACTGGCTGTAAACCTTTGGACATGTCCATAATCGGAGAGGCAGGAAAGGATCAAAGAGTGAAGTGCGGGCTTGTCTGTACTTATGATCAGGGAGTTTTCCTCCTTTAAATCTCAGTTCAACTCTATGACTTCAGTTTGTCAGGGTGTTTCTGTGTGTGTCTGTTTCCATAATTGACTTTTTTCCCCCCTGAGGGCAGATCTCTTCTTGTGAACCTAATAAAGCTTGCTGCTAGAGACATGAGGTTATGATCATCAGACTTCTTTTTTAATGAGTAATTTTGTTTTTAATTTTTTAATTTTGTTTGAAGTTATTTGTAGGGGTATTTGTAATTATCAAATCTAATGCGATTATGTAATAACATCATCTTTGATGTAGGTTAAAAAGAAGACAGGCTACATAGCAATAGCTTAACTTCTAGATGTTTCAAATGTAAATTGTGACTGTAATCGATAAAGGCACATGATTTTTAGAGCTTTCAGTGTGTCTCTTTTGGCATACACTCATAAAAAACACTTTTCCATTGATAGAGACAACGCAGTCACCAAGGGTATTTAGTCGGCAACACGCTCCAATCACCAAGGCCTCTTTCTTTGGTTTTTGTCGACGATTCTTGGAAGTCTGGATCCAATTGATGTGTTACCAGATAGAGCTAGACTTCCACGCATTAATCAGCTGGGGATCAGCTTAATGGTGAGCGAATCAATTGGATGCAGGCAAGGAGGCCAAGTCCAGCTGTGGTCTGGCATGTAGCATACAGCTGCAGGAAAGAGAGAAGGAAAGAGAGAAGATGGGGGGAGGAGGAAAAGTGTGTGTGTGTGTGAGCTGGAGAGAGCCCGACAGCAAATTAGTAAGGATAAAAGTAAAGCAAGAAGAGCGAGCAAGATGGGGATCAGACAGCAAATGAGAGGCAAACAGGGCTACAGCAGGATGTTTACACTGAAACAGGAAGAGGAAGAAAATACTTAAATAACAAACAGCTTGTTTGGATTGTCAAAAATTTTCACCTCATGCAAAACTTTGTCGTTGTTTGAAACACTAGACAATTTTCCAAGTAAAGGATATTGAATAGTGAGTTTATTTGTTGTAGTTTGGTTTGATAGGCCATCGTGAGATAGTTATGAGACATTTTAAACCTTTTGTTCATTTACTGGCTGTAGTTCATTTCAGTAACATATTGAAATCAGATGGGAGAGACTTGAAACTTGCAGAGACTGAAAAACTCTCATTGGCGGTGCATTCAGGGACAATCTGAGATCAGAGTTGGATGCTGTAAAGTTGTGTCTGCTTTTGCATCCTACGTTTGCGCTGCCGGCGGTAGTGCTTGATTCTGAGTTGTAGCCCACGTCAGATTTTTTTTTGGCTTTTGAAATCAGTTGTTTTTTAATCTACAAATTTTTAAATTTGGATTATATAACACACACTCGCATTGCAATCTATAATTACAGCAGAATGTACAACTTAACACATTTTTCCCATTCCTGTTGGTTTGCACTTTAATGCACTACATTTTTTAGCTGCAACACAATAAAGATGTAACTTTTACATATGCAGTAATAAATAAATTTAGACAATTAGTAGATTGTAACTGAAGTGTCACTCAATCAAAATAACATAATTTCAGCATAAAAATGCTCGACACTTTCATTTCATGTTGTGTACCTGGAGACTTTTGTTTTGTCGTGGGCATCATCATAATTTGTTGCGTAATTTGACTGGGTAGTGTCAATGATGTTATGGGGATAGTTTTAACTGAACTTCCTGGTTGATATTCTATCATTCTTGTCAAATATAATTGCTATGGAGACGACTGAAACCTGTCGCTGAAGCATACATTGAAATTGTCGCGCTCCTCTTTCATTTCCTCCGAGCAACATTTATCGCGCGTTGGGAGATGAACCGTAACTTGGCCGAAATGATCTGCCAGAGTCAATTTATGTGTTGTTTACATTCTAAAATGTACTGTTTCTGCTTTGAGTTACATTGATTTTTTTTTTTTATCACAGCAATCCCTTGTGCATACCTTCGTATTAATAACACCAAGTCTTAAGATAGAAAAACAAGCAGAAAATGTAGATCTTGCTCTGTAAATTGGTCTGTGGTAGTATGAAGTAACATAAAGTGCAAATAAAAGATTAAATATGCACACTACAGCATGATGATTTAAATTACTGCTCATAAAGTATGACCATTAGATCAACCACCTTAGGCCTGCTGTCAGAATGATTCTCCTTCATAATATCTCTGCCTCAGTCTTCACACAGTCTGTCGAGACAACAAAGCTTTCCCTGTTCTCAGTAAAGACAAACCATCAGCCTTTGTCGCTTATCTGCCACAAGTCCTTCCATCTGTCAGTCAGCGCTGCCTGTTGTAACACTGCACGCTGCCGAGCAGAGCTACACAAACACCATCGACGTCCTCCATCATTTTCCAATAACAAGAGCATGATGGAAAGATAGAGATAGATGAGCGCTCGTGCAGCTTCCTTGTTTTGATTCGAGGCTCTCACCTGTGTAGTTTCCTGTTCGACAAGAAAACGTGTGTGAGCGCAACTCATACTAAGGCCTGTTTTTCCAACATTTTTGTGTTTTGTGTGCATACACAGATCGAGAGGCGGTTGGAGCTGGTGCGCTTGGTGTCACACAACGCACACAAGAGGCTGGTGTCCTGTCTGCAGGGTCAACTGGGCACAGACGCAGAGAAGAGACAAGTAAGAAACACTCCACTCCTCTAAATCATAACCTTGTTTTATTCTGTCAACATGCTGCAAGTCAGCGTCTCTGTGTAAAGGGTCCATTTTGCTGTAGGAGTCTCTCAGAGAGATGCCGGCACAACATGTAGCTTATACAAAAAATTAAGAATGAAACACTGTGACACTGTTGTCGGTATTCACAAGAACGTGCTATTTTGTGCTATGAACACACAGCCTGTCCTGTTATGCAACAAGCTGATATGAGAGAGACTCAGGAGACAAAAATTCAGCTCTGGCCTCCTCCCATATTCAGCTATCACTGCATAACACACCCATCTCAGCCACTGGCACGCAATAAAACTTACTTGACTTAAAGGGGATTCCTTTTATATGTTTCTTTGTCTTTTTTTTATATTTTTTGTTTGCTGCTTGCAGAAAAAGCTGCCGCTGACGATGCTGTCGCAGGCCATGCAGGAAGGTGGCAGTCAGCTGGGAGATGAGAGTCTGATTGGGTAAGACGATAAAGTTAAAACCCTCCTCCTCCCCTTGACCGTTTTTTGGTCAATTAAGGATCCTTGTATCACACCCTCCAACAATCCTTGATCCATTCCTCCAGGGTTTTTTGCCACCCCGTTTTAAAAACTTTTTAATGAAAACAAAAAAGCAAAAACCCTGGAGGAACACATCAAGAGCCAAAAAAAATGTGATACATAGATTATCCATGCACTCTTAGGAGAGGACAAGGGAAGGTCATTCGCTTTCGGTAAGAGCTGTGTGAGCCACAAGAGATGTGAATATATTCAGCGTCTCTCTTGCATAAGTTCAGTGCCTTCAGTTTCAGATTTTAATATGCATGCAGTGTTTATCCAGCCAGCACACCTCCATCTGCAGCGTTGATGTTTAAACATTTCACTAATGCCTGTTTTCATCTGACAGAGCTGTAATTCCCCCCAAATGTTCTGCTGTGTAGTGAAGTAAATCCATCCTGACTGGGAGTCACTTTACCTCCTTAGGTCTGGTTGTTTTGAAGCAGATGAAGCAATCTGATTGGACGCTGCCTGCATGTGGTTGTCAGTGATGGATTGTCACATTCATTCCCCTGAGACAAACATCCATACTAAGTTTACATCAATGTGTGTCTTCGATTTACTTGACAAGGCATGTCACAGCACACGTATAAAGATTTATATTGCAGTCACAGCATAAAAAGAAACAACCTAACATTCAAGTAACAGTCCTGTGCACCTAAATAACTGACTTGCAACGAACTATGCTGGTGCCACTTTACATTAAGTCTACCCTTAGAAAGGGTTATAAATGGATTGCAAATTAGTCTATGAATAAGGTTATAAACACTTTGTAAGTTATTCACAAACTGTTATTAGCAAGTTATTACAATTGGTTATAAATGATTTATAAATTAGGTTATTTATGAGGTTATAAATACCTTATAAGTCATTAATAAATGGTTATAAACAAGTTATAACAATTTTCACACATCAATGCAGGTTCACTGTTTGTTAGTAGTAAATTGTGACATGTTTTACATTTTACAATCAGGCTCCCTTGTCCCAATTAGAAATGTCAGTAGCTCATTAGTGAATGGTCATAAAAATGAGATGCAAAGAAACATCAAGGAGGGTTTAGGTTGGGCACAGGTATCTGAAAGTGGGACAAGGAATGGGCGAGAATTTCCCCAAGTAAGGGAAGTTGCCAACGGCACCACATCTGGAACGCTGTCCTAAAGAAGACACCAGCCAACATGAAGCATCACAATATACAACTTTATTGTAGTAGGTAATTATTGGGTATTTTCTTATTTAATCTTTCTAATAAGAAAGGGTACTTCCATCCAACCTTAATTCTATTGGTGGGTAACAGATATCCCATGAAGGACACGGCTGAACATGCTAACTGATAAAACAACATGATTAAATATGCTAAGGAACTAGCATGAGCTAACAGAATAGATGCAGTGCAGCAGTGACTTGATCTTTCCAAATAGTGAGTCTGCATTTACATATAAAAACTGTTATAACTTGTTTATAACTGTTTTTAATGACTTACAAGGTATATGTAACTGAATTAATAACTTGATTTATAATCCTGTATAAGGTAAGACTTTATATATAAAGGGGCATAATGGTTTTAATATAAACTATACTGGAGCAAAATGAACACTTTTTGAGCATATGAACATTTCTCTAAAAGATCTCAGAATTATTTAGCAGTTAAAACATTTAAACATTTACATTATAATTACAATTTTTCTGTAACTGGAAACTAAAGTTTGAGCTGCTTGTGGCCTTTCAAGTTTTAATCTTAGGGATTTGAGTTACATTGGTTCCAACGACACCTTTAGCAATAAGCTGTATTTGCAGGCGTGCTTTTAGACCTCATATCCCAGAGTGCATGTTGAAATTAAACAGTGTCGACTCTATGACGTCAGTTAAAAACCTGTTTGCCTTCTTCAGAACGTGAAGTTTTCTTTTTCCTTGGACCCGTATTTGTACTTGAACTGTTGACACCTGGATGTTTTTTTTCTTCTTGTATTGATCCGCCATTGTAACTCACAGAAAATAAAAAGTACCTACGCAGGTCACACAACTATGAGTAAACCTGTGGTGTTAGCCCACCAACCTTCTAGGCGGATGAACCCCTACTGACTGACGTAAAAGGCATTACTAAATGTACGTTGTTACTGATTTAGTGGGGGAATGTCGTCACAGAAACATAGATCATAGTGCTCAGCAATACTGCAAATGCAAGTGCTTTCATCAGTGGGCCATGGGCTCAGTCAATATCGTTTAACCCCACTCTGTGATCAATGGTGACTTAACAGACATTAACTAAATGAAAATCTAGGAAATGAAAAGCTAGACAGGCTAATTGTCGTGAACAGGTCTGGAGGAGAAGCAGGAGAAGATGGAGGCGACTTGATTGTGTTGAGACTGTTTGTCCTTTTCAAGCCCTGCAGCTGAACATTTAACAGCTGGCAATTACTGTTTGTCTGTTTGAGTGTGAATGTGAATTTCTTCGTTATTAGTGCATTTATGGTTGCAGTATGGTTGTGGGTTCAAACCCAGCCTTTCTGTGCAGAGTTTGTATGTTCTTCCAGTGTCTGAGTGGCTTGATGCATGTACTCCGGCTTCGTCACACAGTCTAAAGACATGCAGGTTGGGTGAACTCGTACTTTTAAGTTGCTCATAGGGATGAATGTGAGCGTGAGTGGTTGTTTGTCTCTATATATCAGCCTTGTGATGAACTGGTGTACCCTGCCAGGGATAAGCAGTTACACATAATAATAATACTAATAATAATTGATTGCATCGATGTAGTGCTTTTCTATAATTCAAGATACTCAAAGCACTCCCTGGTGACGGGGGGATCTCACTTACTACCACCACTATGTAGCACCCACCTGGGTGATGCATAATGGGTGACGGATAATAAATAAATGGTGAATTTTTGAGTAATTTGATGCTACATTAATCTATGTTGAGTCATAATGACAGTGAATCGCGTACAGTCACATTTGCTCTTTATGTTTTCAGTTCATTGTATGATGATGATGTTTTACATTTTCTGTTCACATATAAAACCAGCCGCAGTTGGTGCCAGTGTCCACACAACCTGTCCAAGTCTACAACAAACCACAGCTGAAGGTTCTATTCTGCTGTCATACATCCTCAGTGTTAATCACTGGACCAGGTAATCAGATTACACTACATAACAATCCTTTAAAGCAAATATTTTACACAATAATGGATCCATGCAGGAAAATGTATTTGAAATGATTTTAAGTATGTATGAAAACACGTGGCTGTTGTTTGAGAGCATTATGAGTTTGGGGTGAACACGAACATGAACAGTGTTACTGTTTCAACAGCTTTTATTTTCGTTTGTTCACCAACTGTTATGCCTCAAAGGTCACAGAGCAGAGCAGCTGCCACAAAGTGAAAACACGAGGAATTATGATCCATTAACAAATTACTCCAGATAGAAATTTTGGCTTAACAGAGAATATTTATTTTCATTTGCTTGTGATAATTTCCAGGCTGAAATCCCAGCTCGACTAGTGTATGTTGCTTTATCTTTTTACGTTTTTTTTTTTTCCTTAATGTTCCTGTTTGTGTGTCTGTTGCATTACAGGGTATAATATAAACTCCTGGTGACATTTTCCTGCTTTCAGATTTCAGGCAGAAAGAGAAATGATAACCCTAATGCACCAGTGTAGAATAACACAGTCAGTGTTGTTGCTTTGTGAGCTCTGCCTGCACATCAACACGAAGGACTTTTAGTGGTGGAAATGATGCAGAAGAAGTAAATGATGTGGTTTCAACTCACAGGAAACCAGATGGTGGATACTGAGCCAGAGGGCGGCTGAAAGCTTTTCCTTTTTATCATTTACTGACATACAGTCCATGTTTCTCGTGTTATATTTATGCACTGAATGTAATGTATGTTGTACAGTTTAGAAAAACAGATTTGATTTATGATTTGCACAAACAAATCCTATAACAATATCAAACTGACTCATATTCAGGGAGAAGGTTTGTTTTGATAATTGCTGTGAACGAAAGCGCTTCCCTCTGGCTTCACCAGCCTGTTGGACTGTCACTAACAAGCAGGCGTTGTGTTTTAGCTCCGTTACCGAAAAGAGAGGAATTCAGTCATGATGACTGAAGCTGCCTGTGTTTGGAGATATGACGAACTGTCGCCATCTACTGTTTGTTTTCAGCGGTGCAGCAGAGGAACTGAATATTCAGCTGCAGTCACAATATTTTCAGTAAAAACGTCTTTCATCCGTGCAATGAATTCTCAGTTATTTTTACATAGCCCGAAATATCAAAATTA
>JAPXVT010000010.1:16291046-16310026 GCA_029823135.1 Acanthurus reversus
AGCTATGAGTGAGGTGGTCTTGCGCATGCCGCGGGCTGGAGGGACCACGCCTTCCTCTGCGTGTGTGCGTGGCACTGAACTGGCCCGGGTGGAGACCAAGAGTCGTTCGGGGTGGTCCTCGCTCCGGCTGCGGCGAAGGTGGTTACGGCTAGGGTCACTGAAGCTCCGCCCTTTGAGCCGGCTCATCAGGCTCTGGGAAACCACCTCGTCAAAACGCTCCCGGTGCTTCTTGGGAATGAAGATCCTGGCAAACATGGTGGGATCAGACACAGTTTTAGACTGGGGAGAAAACTCAAGAAAGCAAAGGCAGAGAGGCGTCCAGATCAGCTTCTCCTGTGTGTCGTCACTGAGATGATCATTTCTGTTTTCCTACATGAGAGCAACAGCACTTAAACTGAAATTGTCGACAGAAAAAAGCAGCATTTTGAAATCACCAGAAAATTCCAAATTCTTTATCCTGATCTTTTAGACCAGCCATCGTCCAAAGAATCAGAAAAAACATCCGATTTTTGTTCTGATTATGTATTCTTCCAGCTGTAGGATCCACTTAATTGGTTCAAAAATAGTTCATATCATCTCATGGGAGAGCCGAGGCAGGTATGAGGGATTGGTCCAACATTAGTTTGTGTGTGTGTGTGTGGGAGAGAGAGAATAAAAGAGATGGGAGATGAGCTGTTTGTAGCAGCTGCAGGTAAAAACGATCAGTAACAGTGACAGCTCACAGCTACTGTGCGAAAAAGAGGAAGCTCAGTGCAAGAGCCACCTCTGGGAGAAAAGCGCCCCACTCCCCATTTTTATTTTACCCCTCCCATAATCAACTCTCATTGCCTTTTTCTTCTTAAAGGAAAAACCCAGCTGGAGATACTCTCAGATATCTGTGTGTGATATTTAGTGTGTGTTCCAGTGGTTGCTTTGTGGGCGTGGTGCACCCACTTTTCTCCAGTCGGTTTTGTGTGCCGCATACGAAGAGATGAAAAGAAAGTGTCCAGGCAAAGTAATCAAAGAAGGCTTGATTTTCAGATGTAAAAATGGATCCTGCTGCATCTCTAAAACATTTTTCTCCCTGTCAGATTGTTATACATCAGCACAGTGTTTCAAATCATAAAGAAAGCAGCCTTTTCTTTCTTAAACCCGCAGACTAACACTCAAACCTGACATTAACCATTGATGTTTTACACTGTTGTCTCCCATTAAGCTCTTTTGCAGCTGTGCTGTCTGCTGCTGTGGTTTATATTTGGCCAATTATCTGCAAGAACAAGAAAAATTACATAACAAAACAACTGGAATGACCCAATTTGGGCGAATCATTGCCAATAAGTGTGTTGTGAAAAGTGTTTTAGGCTGTTTTTCATGTAAGCACATGATGACTTCACCCATTTTCTTTCCCTTTTTTCCGTGATTCTCTGCAAAATTCCACCTCATTTGTTCCTTCCCTCCTTTGCATATCTTCCTCCTCACCTCATCTACAAAACGATGCTGCCTCCATTGTCAGCACAAGCCTCCCTCTATCTATCTGTCTTCAACATGAATCTGAGTTCTTCCACTGTGCAAAAGAGACAAGAGTGCTTTGGTTTTTCACAGTGTTCCACTTCCAGTGTGCATCCAGGTACACAGCATAACTTCGAACTCAAATGTTACCATTGAGGATGAAGCTCAGCGGTGCAGTTTGGTTTTCAAAGCTGTCACAGTCTCTTTGCAGGTACATTTGGGAACATTGTTAGTAGGCAGGGATTGTAAGTCTCTATTCAGTGGTTTTATGAAAAACAGCAAGCACTGGGTTTGAATTAAGAGTGACGCATAAGCTGCGCTGCCTCCATACCAATATCTTAAAATCCAAGGCTGAGGGAAGCTAACAGATAATTCCCCCTCTGGGATTCCTTGCCAAGACAAAAATCTGCCTCACTATAATTCACTGGTTAATGCAAGCATGCACACTGCACGCACACCAAAAAAACATGCCTCTAAATACAACTATCATGAATACCCTCATATACAATTAAAGGAAACAGCAAATGCAAAGCTGATCTGTGTGTAAGTCTAACAGAAACATTTGCATCACATTTAAGGAATGACAGTTATCATCAAGACAAATTAGAATTAAGAAAAATGGTTTGGTTAACAGGTTTTGTTAGTTGATGTAATTTGAAAAATCTACTTGCATTTGCTCATGCAAAGAATATTATATATTTCAAGGTAGGCTTCTACAGTCATTTCATAATTTCTCCTGTTTCCCCGATACTTTGAAGTCATACAAGAAAAAAAAGTCACCTGATTAGCATGCGATAATTTACCACAGTTAATCCATGTACGGATGCATTGCTTGTGTCATAAGCACCTATTTTGTAAGCAACTTTACTACAACAACATCAGGCTATACAGCATAAACATGTTGTAATTCAGCATTTCAAAGTGGCACAATTTGCATGCTTCTGATTCAGTGGCTGCAGCCTGCATCTCGAGACCTGCTTGTGACTTGTCACAGCAAGAACAGCACTAATTAGACTCAGAAAAAATCTGTGCATGCTTTTTTTTCTTGATTTTATCACCACATTTATTCAATAACTCTATTGTATGTTACACTACAGTATGTTACACTGTTTCAACCACTTCCTAGAAGCCTCAAAAACAGTTAATTATATGGCGTTCCACAAGGATCAGTTGTGGGTCCCCCTTTGTTTTGAGACTATTGCATTTTATTATTACTATAGATATCAACATGATATACATTAAATAATATATCACTCTGGTCTTTGATGACTTTAGTTTTATCAGTGTATTGTGGACTTAGAGATATTCTGCTACCGTTTTCCTTCCTGATACTATTTCCGGTACCTGAACTTTGCATGTCTGCCAATACCAAGCACCAATAAGATACCAGTGCAATAAAAATATATTTCTAACTTTTTTAATTACTGTTTACTCCTAACCCTGTGTGGATGTAGTCTAATTGCTATCACTGTTAATGAACTACGTTTGAAGTTACAGAAGTTGCTTGCAAATTATGGACACTGGGTGCTTGTGCTGTGAAAAATCTTTCAAGTTGCACAAACTGTAAGAAAAATGTCTCACTTTGGTCCAATCAGTAATGTATAAAAACGTGCAAATTTGCTTAAAAAAAGGCAAATGTACAGCAGTGTGTAGAAACTGATCAGTAACCATGGTCACTCAGTATGGGCATCACTGAAAGGATACACCGATAATATTTAATAGGTTTGCTACAGACACAGCCAATTAAATAAAGGCCAAGGGAGATAGTGTGTGTAGATTGACAGTTATTAAGTGCACAGATTGCTAATGCAGAAGAAAGTCAAAACTTCTTTTCCTTGGGGCTGCAATATGCTCATCTGCGAAACCATGCAAAGGTTTATGAAGAAAAAGGAGAACAAAATGACTCTAGCTAAAGCTAAAAGCAAGTCAGCATTAAATAGGAAAAAAATCTAGACCCAGTAAAGTTAGCCCATTGAAAGAAAGACTGAGAGACAGAGTAGGAAAGAGAAAGAAGACGGGGAATGACTGGCGGCAGACGAGCTGTCAGAGACATGCATTGATATGAAAAATGGCAGAAATGGCAGAAAGAAACAAGCAGGAATGACAGAGCCAGAGAAAAGAAAAGAAAAGAAGTGGAGAAGTGGAGCTCTTTCTAGGCCAGGGTCATGTAACTATTGGGAATGAAGCAGGCTATGTAGGCCACACAACTTTCCCAAACAACACTCATTCATCATCATGGTCGCTCAGACAAGCGGCGGGTAGGGAAAACTAAACAGAATAAGGCCATTTAAAGAGTATATACGGCTGCCACAGGGCCTGACTCTGTTTAATTCTATCAGCGACTGATTTCTATTAACTCTATAACTTCCAGCATATTACAAGCTCAGTCAAAACACATTTCACTTGTCAAATCTTGTAACCTGGCCAAAACACATGAGCAGAAACTTTACAGCTTTCCTCCATTGAAGTTGGATGTAGGCCTCGGGATGCCCTCAATTATAAGGAGGGCGAGAGGAGTCTATAATTAGGTCTGAAGGAGGAGTGGATCAAGGACAACAGCTCACAGAGGGATGAATGACAATTGCAATCAGCTGGGAAACTCATTGCAAGAACCATTATTATCAGACCCACTTCTGATCAGCCAGTCTGACAGCTGGGCCAGTTCTGATTTTGCAAACACAAAGCATGGCTCGAGACACAAAGCAGAAATAAAAAGCATCAGAGAAGAGAACGAGAAAAAACATTATCAGTAGTAGCAGCAATGAGTTTTGCTCAAATCTATCAGTTTGTTCTGTTTCCTGTGCAGGAGACAAATGTAGGTGCAACACAGATTTTCACAGTTTTACCTCCTGACACAAAGTGTTAAAAATCATCAATACAACACTCGATAGCAAAAACACAGAGACCAGTTTTACAAAAATACTTCTGTAACTTCCAATACAAGTCAGCACAAACAACAAAGAGCACAGCAAACACTGCTGACATCAAAAGGAAAAGTGCCATACCGAAAGTGTCTGGAAAGGCTCCTATCCCTTCCCATGGCTCTTTGGGGCTTTGAGGAAGTGCCTGAGCTCAGTTAAGCAATGCGAATGCCTCTCCTCTATCCTGGTGAGTCCCCATCTAGTTTAAACCAACAAACTCTCCCGGACAAGGGGGAAGAAGATGAGAAAAGGGAAGGTGTCCCGGATCTCAAAAGTGCTTGCTGTAGGCTCGGAAAGCAGCCAGATGAAGAAAGAGAGAAAACGAGGGAGAGGGAGGGAGCAACCTGAGAGAGAGGCTGTGGTTCACATCCCTCCACACCTCCAAAACATCCTCAGGCAGCATCATCAGCTCTTCTCCAACTTCTTCTTCCATTGTTTCCATCTTTTGTTCCCAAGACGGCAGGGTCAAGGTCACAGCAGGCCAGTCTCCTCAGTCAAAGTTAAAGGATAATCCTCGTCACTGAGTCGTCCATCATTTGCCGGCAAGAGGTAAGCGAGTGACAAAATCTTCTCTTCCCTCGGTGGAGGAGGAAGGAAGGAATGAGATGAACAGAGGAGTACGTAAGGAGGGAGAGAGGAGAGAAGTGGAGAAAGTGAGGAGAGTCCCAGTGGAATTTTATAGGCAGGTCAGCACAATGACTGTGAGTGTGCAAGAACCAGCGATGTGCTTGTCTGTGCAACATGTGCTCACTTGCAGCCTCGATAACTCATACTTCAACATGCATGACATCTAACCAAATGTGTCCAAGCATTTGTAATCCCAAAGAACTTAACTGATTTATGAAACATTTGCAAAAGACGGAGAAACTTTGGAATTTAGATAATTACAAAAAGTAAAAGAAAACGCTGTGCAACATCCTGGATCAGTCTAATTAATTCACACCTTTGAAGTCTATATACAGACACAGCATCAGACAAAAGCCTACAGTTCACTATAATTACATTCAGCTACCCTAACACCACAGGACGGCATGAACAAAAGAGCTAATAGGTGTTCAAAGATTCTCTGTAATGACACTCAAGATACACAATCTTTTGCATAACTTTCAAGTGTTCAAGCACTCGCTAACCCCTGGGTTTTTAGAGCCATTTAAGAATCACACTGGCAAGTGCGTCAGACACCTAAGAGAGAATTTATTAAAAGAAATAGGCTGCTTAAAAATAGAACAAGTCCTGTGGGAGGGCGAGGCAACTCAGAGAGGGGACAGAGGCAGACTGAGCCCAGCATGGCCCAGCTGGTCAAGTTTTTATAAGACATGCTGAGAATTTCACATCATAAGCCTGTTAAGCACACCTGACATCCTCTGATACACAACCTCTGAATTATCAGACCGACGGGGGGCGGGTGGAGTTTTCATATGCATGTGTGACTGTCACAGGAAATGACAGTGATTGAGGCAGATGGAGAGAGACGGACTGGAGGAGCAGAAATAGGGGGCGGAGACGGTGAGTGAGTAAAAGAGAGAGTTTCAGCTTCGGTGGGAGACACATTGATTCTCCACACGTCTAATGACAACACTGGCACCCGTTCATCACTGGAGATCTTTCATTTGATACACTGATGTCTGTTTTCTTAATATCCCAGTCAATGGATGTTTTCTCCCGTTGGGAATGGTAACGGAGCAATGTTTCATATCACTGATTGGGAGTTACAAGACAGAAAGTAAATTAAATCATAGAAGAGAGAGAAACAATGTTGACATATTAGTTAGAGGAGCTCTCACTTTGTATCTTAACTTTAGCAAGAAGTCAACAGCGGTGGCTGCAGCTCGAAGAGACCATACCTGGAAGCAGCTACACTTCATAAGCATGCAACACGCTAACATGCTGCAGGGCTAATTTTTCCAACACTCACCACCTAAGTTTAGGGTGTTAGCATTCTAACATTTGCTAATTTTCGCTAAACACAAATTAAGTAGCCTATAGCTAAAGCTGGTGGGAATGTCACGACCTCTGCTGGTATTTGGTTGGATTTGGATGAATGGGAAAAAGCCGATTAACAACAAAAATAATAATAATCATCATCATCATCATAATATGTTTTCCACGTAATTCATTTTTACATTTGAACCTAAGCAAAACTGACTTTGTTGTTGTTCTGTTGTTGTTTTACCATGTAGATCCGGTACAAAGACTCACCAACCTGGTGTTTTTGTCAATGAAGAAAAACTGAAGGTCCTGACTGACTTTAAATATCTGGGAATCATGTTGGACTTAAACTTGTCCTGAAAAAAGCCTGTGAAGAAGGTGGCCAAAACTGTCTAATTTAATCTGGCTGACTTCAGGCATGTTCTACCATACGTAACAACATGGGCAGCTTACTTGTCTATGCTATGATGTTCTCCCACATCTCATATTGTTTCACAAGCTGGTCACAAGCACACATAACAACTGCGAAACCAACAGTCCCTTTACAAATAGATGCTTAAAACACTTGACTGAAAGGCCAGGAGTTATCACCACTGCCATATAGTTGAAAAGTACAATTTATTTAATTTTGACAGTTTTAAACATTGTGCATGCCTCATCTCTCCTCCACTGAGTCAGTTCATGACACAGAAGGATGGCAGCAGTAGATCAACAAGGGCATCTAGCAGTGGGGACTGTGTTGCTCCACTCAGACATAACACGTTTGGAAAATCAGTCTTCTCATTTAGAGCCATCCACTACTGGAATAGTCTCCTCACTGAACTAAGAGAAAGCACCAACTACAGAACCTTGACATACAAACTAAAGAGATGGTTGAAAGCAAACCAAATCCAAAATCATGAATAATTATACTCATCTAGGGCATTCCCTTTAAATACACTGACTGTTTTTACATATCTGATACCTTGGTATGTATTTTATTATACTATATTGTACCATAGTGCTCGCTGGAGCTGGAATGTCTTGTACTGGTTTGTATTGTATGTTTGGTCATGACCTGTACTAATGACAGGCCACTTTTTAATAACCTCTTCGGGGACTACTGAAGAAAATTAGCTGACCAA
The DNA here is from genome assembly GCA_029823135.1 of Acanthurus reversus. Lineage (NCBI taxonomy): Eukaryota > Metazoa > Chordata > Actinopteri > Acanthuriformes > Acanthuridae > Acanthurus > Acanthurus reversus. Next base: position 16,298,509 of record JAPXVT010000010.1, read on the forward strand.
GCTAACTCTGACACATTTATTTTGAAGTGGAAACTGACATGTTGATAAATGTGCACTTTTACCTGGTAAATCAATAATTAAGATATACTAAAATGTGTAGTATTAGCAGCAGTAGCCACTGGCTACTTCTACTGTGTTAGCAGGGTCTCGTTTCTAGTAAATACATGGTATGGGATTGGTGCTGATAAGATAATAAAATAAGATAAGATAAGATATATTTTATTGTTTCCGTGGAGAAATTTGCTTTGGACTCTGTCCAGCTACAGTGCAAGCATAAAAACACACATGCACATACATTGCATAACACATATATCAGACAAACCTGTTTACGTGGTTGTATATTAGTTGCAGTACAAAGGTTATGTGTTAAATATTGCATAAAATATTGCATATTAAAAATGAAGGAAAGTTTAAATATTACACAAATGAATATTGCACAAAAGGTTCACCCCTCCTACTGTGTGTGAGTGTTTCATGGAAGGCTGCACCAGACGGGAAATCAGTGACCTCATCTGCACTGTCAGGTTGTCATACCAAGCAGTAATACCATATCTTATGAAACTCTCTACGACAGCTTGGTAAAAAAGCAACATGAGTTTTTGCCCCTTTCCATCAGGTCTGACTCTGCGAGGAAAATACACCCACTGTTGAATTCTAGAGCAAAGATTTTCAACATGGAACTTCCAACTGAGATTATTGTTGATGTAGACCTCGAGAAATGGGTGTGTTATTGATAACCACAGGTTTATGGTCACCAACAGCTATCAGGTCAAACATCAACTTCTCAGTCTTCCTCATGTTAAGCTCTAGATAGGCATCCATATTGGAACAACCCTACGTTCAACTGTTGTTGGCTTATTTCTCATGATAAATAAAAACTTTGAACTGTATCAACAGAAAAATTCATATGATCAATGCAATCATTGTGATTCATCATGTGGGAACCAGGGATATCTGCAACAAATTTTGTGATAATGCAAAATTTGGCAAAAACTTTGACCTGCTGATGGAGCTACAATAAAAGTCACAAGATTACAAAATTCATACGGATTCATTTACCGGAGACCATGAACACCTGTACCAGATTTTATGGCAATCCATCCAACAGGTGTTGACATATCTCAATGCGGACCAAAGTGGTTGACTGCTGCTTCTAAAAAACTAAAAAAGCAGCCCTGAGACACACCAATTAAGAGTATTGTCAGCAGCACATTTGTCCAAGAACAGAGAATTTCCACACTGTAATTTTCCCCAAAAGCCTGCGACGTCTCATTTACAGCAGCTGCCATTTTCACCAGCAGCACCCTGAGGCACACCTCATGGACAAGCCGGAAACAAAACTGTGCCCTGAGGCGTCTACCACAGAAACACGATCACCAGATTCTGCTGTAAACATCAAAAGGACTGCACCCCAAACCTGTAATACAGATACAATTTTTTTACCTCTTTCAAGAGAATGTAAATCCAACAACACCCTGCAAGATCTGCACAGCCTAATAGGCATAAAAGGACAAAACAATAACACCATAATGACAACGCAATGACACACTGGCAAAGACACAGAAAACAACAAAAATTTTACATATCAAAGCCTGTCAAGGTCACAGCGCACCTGAACTTAACGCACAAGGATGGAATTATGGGTAACTAGAGCTATTTGAAGCAGATTTATCTAAAGCAAGATTGTGACTCTTTTTCTGGAGAGTTACTGTACTTCCCTCACAGCCAAAAGATGGAAAACAGTTCTCAGTCCTCTATGGATCCAGCTAATGCATAATTAATGAGGCTCTGTGCAAAAAAAACAAACATTACAAAGCGTTTTACTGGCAGCTTTTTAAGGAAGGAAATGTGCTATCAAAGCTGTGATACAGACAGCTGTGTCGGAGGAAAACGAGATGGCTGGACAATAGCTTTGTTTTCTAGCTGGAGGGAAAATGGACTGTACCCAAAGATGAGTCACTGGAGTCGCAGATTGATGGTTACGAGACTGCTACTGTAGAACCATTTAACTTAATGACAAAAAACGGTTTGCTACAAGCAGAGAAGGCTCAAACAAACTTACTAACAATTATATGCTACAACTGTTACACAGGGTAAAATGCCAAATAGTTTCTCAGTACTCACCTGAGGCAGCAGTTCATGACTTCTCCCAGCATTGAACTTCAAAGTGAGGACCGCATGCATGTGAGAAACGATGCTGTGTGCATGCAGCCTAAGCATCTGCATGTTGCTCTGTTTTTGTACTGTATGTGAGCATGCCCGACCACCAGCAGCAAACTGGCTGGAGCAGCTCAGCGCCGCATGCAGAGGAGGGAATAAAGCGTGTATCAAAGAGTGCATCACAGCTGACGGAGAGAAACGGGAAAGAAAGAGACCAACAGAGAGAAAGTCAAAGTGAGAGGGAAAAAGATTGGTTGGCGGGCGGGGGCTGACAAAACAAATTGCAAGTGTGTGCAGACGTATTGTGTTTTTTGGTTTTGATTTTCAGATCAGTGCTGAGGAAGAAGAAATGTAATATTTGACTGTGAATTTCTAACTATGCTCTTGTGCACTGTAACCGAGAGGGGAGAAACACGAACAAAGTGACTTTCAAGCACCCAAGTGGAGCAGACAGTGATTCACATCAGGCCAAAAATCTGCATATGTGCCCTTGATTTACACCTCAGAAATTAAGCACTGTAATGCTGATGATCTTTTTACTCCTGGTTTATCTTGAGCAACATCTTTCATTTTAGTATTGTTGTACGTGTGTTCTTTTTAAGTAAAGTACACCCTCTGTCATAACCTACAGTATCTTGGTTGTTTTGCTTACTGTGTATTGTTGTGGAGTGAAAGTCCAGCTGTAACTGTTCACTGTAACATCAACCTGCCAAGGGACTAACGATGGAAATTAGCCTTTGGCTACAATCTTGCATGAATACATGTAACTGTCCACTAACATGCACTGTCTCTATTTTAAATAAATAAAATAACATTTACAACTTTCATGTTTTATTGTAAAATGCTGAGAGGGGAACTGTTTTTTTAAATATTGATTTCAAGGGGCACTAATAGAGTCAGGCTCTGTAAGGTCTTCCCCACCAACATTGAACAGTTTTGTTCATGTTTGCGCACAGATTTTAAGCTGTTTGGAGCATTTGAGAACCCAAAAAAGAGGTTCCCAACTGGAACCAAAAACTACCAGGTTCTCCTTTCAAACAAAAAAGAACAATGACCTCTGTTTATGATACTGAATCATTGATTACGCTGGTTCCACTAAAGAATCCTGAAGGGAACCAATTGGTTCAAACACCAGAGCCAGTTTGGTGGAAAAAAAACATTTCAGAAGACATGATGAAGTCTGGGCCCAGAGCAGAGACCCCGCCCACTCCACTGAGCGGACTTGATTCCTTTGGTTTGGCATTGCCTCCACTTTGAGCGATTCTGAGAGGGAGGGGATAAGATTTTCCCCAACCCTTCTTCATTGCCTTTTTCAAATTTAATCCACACAAACGGTCATTACACTGCCAGGGGGCGTTATGCCTTCTGTAGACTGCGTGTGTGTGGAAAGCAGTCTGGCTAAGCGAGACAACCAAAATCCAAAAATGTCTCCACAAGCTGTTAAATAATCACACAGATGTTGTTATATTGTGTTGTCATTGAGATCCTGATCCACCATTCATCGTCTGTAGAGACATACAGATGTTTTTGTGTCTGAAATCGCATCACATTATCAGCATGAGTAGACGGGGGACCTACAGCAGCGATTCCTGTCTCTCACTGCTGAGGACAGACGCTGGCATGAAGCATCACTACAGACACACAGGTGGCGGCTACTTTTCACACGTATAATTCTGAATTTTTTAAACTAAAATCAAAGAAACCACATTACCACATTGTTGTATTTTGGTCCCTGAACATGGCTTTCTGGGTTGAAATGTCAGATATCGCTCTTCTATACCGAATGTCTTTTACTTTCTACTTGAGGACGACATAGACGTCGGTTCTACTGTTATTTGTTGTTTTGTCCGGTCATTTTTCTGTGGAATGACAAACTCAGAGAGGATGTTTTTCTCTGCTTTACACGGACATTTAAGCATTGAAATAACAATCACTTAGACACGACCCAGGCTTGGAATCACTGATATATCTGCAAATCTAAACAGATGACTGCAAGCTGAACAGAATCATTAAAATGTTTAAAAATAGAATTACAACAGGTTGTCTCTCAAATCACACATCCAAAGATTTGAGTGGAGAGTTCTGCTTTTGCAACTGCATTAATGACCTTTTTATTTAATTTACTGTCTTTTCCACAAACTGCATAAGAATATGATTTAAACTGCTACTTCAGTGTAAAATATCAACTCTACTACTGACTTGTACCCAGTAACACATTAACCACATTTACACACTTTACCCAGATGCCGTCCAGCCATATACTATGTTTTTCCACCTAGTTTTGTTGTATAAAAGCATGTACGAGGAACTTGTCACAGCGATCACGATCTGGCTAGAGCAGATAGAAAGATGCATAGATTCATAATATTGTTTCTTTTCAGCTAAAGCTAAAATTTCAAACAATTACAGTTGCCTCATAATGCTTGCTCCTCGTAGTAAAAAAATCCAAAGCAAGGCATAGCTGGAGAGTAAGGGCAGCTTTAAATGTTCAGCTGTAAGCCAGCTGTATTGCTGCTGTCTTGCAATACAGACGTATCTGCTGCTGAATCATCAGACCACAGAGCACCGTCTTTCCTCAAACTAAGACACTTCAACTTTTCCTCAGCATGAAAACATAAAACGTAGTTTTAGCTTTCAGAATCTGATCCTGTGGCAGACGTTACAAATAGTTATAGCACCGAGGTTTCCCAATAGCTGATGCGGTAGAGCACATTTTATAAGGCTGTGCTCTTCCCAAAGTACTCTGCGGATGGTCTGATTCACTTATGTGGGTTAAGGAGCATCGGTAATAAACTGAGAATGTTTTATAACTGGTTAAAAGATCCTTTTATCATGTTTAATCTACAATTTATCTTACTGAGAAAGCCCAGACATTCAGTAGTAAATATACTCAGAACTTAATTAATAAGTAATTAAAATTCCAACTTATTTTACTACCTTTCTTTTTTCGTTATATAAGGACTTAATGTTAACTAATCCTTGCCATATTTTACGGTCTTTTTTAAATGATGTCCTAGATTTATGTGTAATAATTTAGCTCTTGCCAGGAAATGAATGTCAAAAAAAATCTTTACTGTACATCAAACTTATTCCTACGATGCAAACATAAGCCGTGTATCTGACTCTGTGACAAGAATCTCAGGTAAATCAGAGTAATACAACATTTGGCCACAAATCAAGAAACACTGGAGATCAAGTTAGAACATAAACGGCCTATCACAAGAGAACACTGAAGAGCCTGAGCCGAGCTTAAAAGATTGGAGTGGCACCAGGCCCAAGCTGAAAATTACCAGTGTTGTCCTTCAGTCTAATAACCCCAGATGCAAAGTAAGTGAGGGTTCAACTGCTGAGTCTGAATCCTTTTTTACAACACCACAGGTCTGAGTGGAGTATAGGGCCACTAGCCAAAAATCAAATCACAACTGACTATTTTCTTTTTAATATTTTTGAACAATCTGACCTAAAATAATAACAGCTAGCTACTCAAAAATGTGGGAAATGTCATGGCCTAAAAAAAAACTTGAAAATGAACAAGCTTCCAGCTATGAAAATTAATTTAGATCAGGCAGAGCTGCGGTTATCTCAGAATAACACTCATCCAGCTGTCGATCAGAAATAAATGTTCTCTGTTGTCATAGAGACAAATTATACAAGTTACGGTCAGTAAGCTCTCAACGCGCGTGCACACACTCACCGAGACAAGGTTCTCCTCGACAAAGGGTGTGAGCATGTGGTGTCTGATGGTGGCCATAATGTCACTGAAGTCCATGGCAGAGATGACGCCATTTTTCCCTTTGTCCTTCTGGGCAAATGCCTGGCGTGCATGCTCCAACTGCAGCTCCTACATGACATCCCAAGGTTGAGTGTATATATAGTCAAGTAAAGGACAACATAAAAAAAGAAAGCAAGCACTTGTGACTGATCAGTGTGTGTGTGTAAGTGGCGTACCTGTAGGAACTGGGTGAATTCGAGGTAGCTGAGCTGTTTCTTGTTGTCGTGTCCAAAGTGCAGGCGGATGAACTCACAGTCCCAGTTGAAGGGAATGTGGTGGTGCACCGTGGTCTGGCTAAAGATGTCCCGCACATTCTCTGCAGCACAAAGGAATGTAATTACACACGGAGAGAAGGAAACAACAAGGAATCTTCCTAATGAGCGCCACAACATAAAGCTGAGAATTAAGACAGAGGGCAGTAGTGGGAACGAAAGCGGAAACAATGCGTGAGCATGATTATGTAAATCCATCCATGTGTAATGACTTAAACAAGGAATAATCTGGTTAACAATGTCATATTAGGAAACTCTCTCTCCAAAGTGCACTGCAGGAAAGCCTATAAACTGCTCTGTTGACGCAGCACAGAAACATCAGGGATAGATTAAGTGTAAGTCATTTAAACGACAGAATATTTGCTGTAAAAAATGTTGCCGGAAAACATTTTGTACAGTGCTACATTTATATTGTCTTTGCATGCATTGCAATCTTGTGAACTGAACTCGAACCTCATGCGATAAAGATGCAGAAAACACATTTGCACACACCGAAGGATATGGTTCCAGTGCCAGTCTTGTCAAACAGTTGGAAGGCTACTATGAAGAGAGCGTCAGGTGCACACAACACCGATTCAAAAGCAAGAAACTCCTGGAACGAGATCAGCCTGCAAAAAGGAGGGAGAAAAAGAGGTCGTTAAACACATCAAATTCTTTTGAAATGAAGCCACGATTAAATCATACAGTACTGTGTAAAGGACCGATTCGCCAAAATCTCATAAATAAGCACCTGCCAAACAACATTTTCTCTGTTCGGTTCCCCATTTTTTTAACCTCTGATATAAAGATTCAAAGCTATATGCAAACATACATGATACATATCTAAATTGTGAACTGAATGCCATGCAGCAAAAACAAAAAAAGGGCACGCAGCTGAAAGAGTCTCTCATGTCTGTTTAATTTGTGCCCATACGACTCCAGACGCCAACAGTCGAGTTGGTGAGAAATATAAGAAGATTTATCGTGTCTGTTAGAGACTATTAAGATGAATACTGGATCAGACATGGCTCAATAAACTGTCAATGGGTACACAGTTTTGGTGTCGTCACGTACCCGTCCTTTGTGGTGTCAGCCACAGCAGCGATGAGCTGTACAGTTTTGGGGTTGTGGTGGATCTGCGTGTGTAGTCCCAGATACCTCTGGACAAAGTCTCCCGGGGTCATAAACTTCTCTCCATCCTTGTCCACCACACTGGCATACTGACAGCAGGAGGAAACAAAAATAGCACAAAAATAACAAGAACAGGTTCGCTAACTCTCACATTGACCTCGTCCATTTCCCTGTTTGATTAGTGTTCAGAGGCAAAAGCGTGGAGCGTGACAGGACCAAGGATTTCAGTAAACCACAGGGCAGCAGTAAGTCACTGCCCAGCACAGGCTGCTTGTTACCTAAAGATGACATCTTAATATAAAACACACTGAGGAGAATGTTGTACTTACTACACTACATTGAATGACTCGACTTCTATTTCAGCAGGTGCAAATTAATAAATTACAGTTTGAGGTGTGTGAATCATGCAGCGCATGAACGACCGAGGCTGCAGTTGTGGAGTGACAAGTCATAATGACACCAGCAAACTCTTGCACACGCGCATGCACGAGTCTTTTCGTCCTATATGCTATTTGACCTGTGCACCTCAGCCTACTGACAAGTGCTGGCCCACACGCAATCACACCCTCATCATGCATAAAGAAAGTGGGGCAAGGTGAAACTCACTCACGCACATCTCATGGTCATACACAGACCAGCCTGCTTCCACGCTGACATGTGATAGCCTTTGCTCAGACTCAAATGTTTTAATACCTTAGGAGCAGTGGTGTGACACAGTGCTCTTTGATCCGTTGACTATAATGACATGCAAGTCCTAGCTTGTTTTGTACTTGAGACAGTGGAACTAAAGCAAACATTTCCATCTCAACATGGACTTGAATCCTAAAAGTCTGCCGTTTATCGACTGAGCTGCATGTTTAAAAACCGACAGCATCCTTGTGCATCCTTTACAACAGTCCAACACATTCTTTGAACATGTCGTAATGGTCAAAACAAACACAGACAGAGAAAAGCGGATGCTGAACACTTCTGTTGCAGTACTGAATCAACACTAAGCTCCCAACTCACTCACAACAAATATGAACCACAAGTGTGATTAGGCATCAGCTTCTCTCAGAGGAAAAATGTTTGGCTAGCTGATAAATATAAACACTAGCTTTACTCAGAGAGATTTTTTTGTGTTTTAATGTAACAATAGCAGTCTGTGCTGGACATTTGACTGTTGCTAATGCAATAATATAAATCCCATGACCGCCTTAGCAGCTCATTTGCTGAGGAAAACAATTCTAGCTGAGCTGGTTTTTAAATACAGAGCTGTTTCACATCTATATCTGGTGTTTTGCACGGCATGGGCACACATATATACAGAGCTAACGTTATGCGTAAATGACATTACACAAAATTTTAATTGATTCAGTTTCGTTTTAAATTAAATCTGTGAATATCTTACCTTCTGGAAGATTGCTTTCAGCTCACTTGGGTCACCACGTTTGGTAGATTGCACCTACAACAACACAAAATAACACAGAATTATGACACTGCTCGACAGCACTGATACGCGTCTTTACATTAACAGAGCAGCAGCTGCGTAAAGCAAGTTTGGCTGGCAGTCTAACTAACAAAACACGAAGCACAACAAGCTAGACACGTTGGACTTGTCTCCTTCAAATGTCCACACTGTGAAGGAGAAACAGGAGCTGCAGCAACAGGCATAACGTAACACAACCAACGCGAAACGAGTTGCTAAGACAGTGACATACTATCACGTTAGGCAAGATAGCTAGCTCAACAAGCGACCAGTCGATATAAGCTCAAACTAATTTTAAAGCTGGGTGAGTTAGCCGGTTAGCAAGCACAAACCACACAAAGGAAAAGGACACAAACCGTTGCAATAAAATGTTAAAAGATATATCGGCAAATAGCGGAGGAAGGGCAACAAACTAAGAGTCAGCTGCTGGGAGAAAAAGCGACTCTAGATACTGTTAAGAGATTTAATCACGGCACTATTAGCAGTCCAGTAGCAGTTTAGCATTCTCTTGCTAACTTCGAGGTTGTGGATGTGTCACCAAGGCCAGCCGGGCGGAGGCTAGCCCAGGGATGCTACAGCCTTAGAAAAACCCGCACCCGAGACACCCTACCCGGACAGGAATGAAAAGTCTAACTGTGATAAATCCTACACATGGAAACGAGTAGAAGACATGCAGACACGTTTAGATAGAGGTTTGAATATCGCCAAGAGAGCGATGCCGAAGTCACCTTGACCGCCATGCTGGTTTGACGTCACGCACAGTGAGTGAGCGCAGCGTACGCCATCAGACGTAATAGTAGGGAAATGAAAACTCAGCGGTGCAGCTGTTCAGTAATGAGCCGATAAACAAGTCAGCCAATAAATCGACCGATAAACGAATTTTTAAAAATGTGACAATCAACAATTAATATCGAAGGTTTTGTGGTGATGAGAGGATTGTATCCTTACGCACATAACGTATACGCACGTGAACTCTCTCTCTCTCTCTCTCTCTCTCTGTCTCTCTCACACACACACACTGCAGTGCCCCTCCCACTACTACAGGTGCAAATGCACAGGCAGCACAAACGCAAGGAAACATGACAGGACACAAGCCTACTTACTTTGGTCTGTTGGTCGTGAGGCAGCAAATCAAATGAGAATAGTTTAATTAAGACCTGAACACGGTTTAAAGCAAAAGGACATTTAGGCCTCATCAAATCCTCAGTGCAGCTTTGCAGCCAACGGTCCTCTGTCCAACAGACAGTACCTTAAAGATGTGGGGAGAACGAAATAACATGCAGAAAACATTATTTACTTTCATTGTCCTACAAGCCCACTACTAGGCTGTGTAACTTAAAACAGACAAATAAGCTGCAGGTGTAAATAATAAAGTTAATAAAGGTATTCATTTCATTTTGATGCTGTTTTATGGGTCTTTTTTATGTTCATGATGATTCACCGTCATGTCACTCTATCACACGTCATGTCTTTCTTAGACACTCATTATAGAGCTATTATTAATGCTATTAACTGCAACTTGCGGTTAACTGGCATGAAACATCTCTGCTGAGGCTTATTGAGCCAGCTGACTCTTTTTCTTTTTTTTATTTAGCTCACCTCTATCCATAAATCAATACTGACTTAGTGTTCAAACATGGTGATGCAGCAAGTGTTTATTTTTGAGTTGAGAAATGTTTTCACTTTTGATCTGTTTCATGCTTACAGAGAGCTTATCTCACTGACCTTTAGAGAAGTGCCCATATGAGATGTCAACAGTGTTTGTTGTCACTGATAAAGCAGTATATTATCTCCACTACCTGCATGACAGCAATGATGGCCTATGTTAAATAACTCTGTTATGAAATTGCAGCAATGTCATTTGAAGTGGGCCTAATGTCCTACCTGTAGGTGGGGCTCAAGTTCCTCGACGTCCACCAGGCCTGAAAGACTGAAAACTAACTCTTGTATTTCTTTACATTTAAGTTTGCACAATGAAGAACAACTGTCACCTTTGTGTCATTACTGGCAGCTCCGAAACAAAGGATTAAAGTGAAATACTTTTTCAACTTGAATAACATAACTCGAAGCACGTAAAATATTTGACTCATTACAATATGTAAAAGATGTGACTAATAAATTTTGAGCAGTAAATACCTTTATCATAAGTACTGACTTAATAAATTTACATTCAATTCTATTACCTTGTCAGGAGTAGTCCCTCAAAAATTTGGACTTCCAAATGGTTAAAATAAATAAATGAATGAATAAATACAATTTTATATAAAAAAAGTGCACCTGATTGCCATTTCAGCCATTTCAACCTCAGAGTCAAATGGAGAAGACAACACATTACTTCTTTTTTATAAATCCATTAGCTTGTATATGAGGCAAATAAAGAGTAATTTTTGTTATCTTACTCAGTGTAGAGTCACGTGTTTATCACAGTATTGTAGTTGTTGATACATTAATGTGTTAAAGTATAAGTAATGTTAAAACTGGTAAAGATGGGCAAGTGTCATACTTTAAAATATACTTAAAATATATTGCTAAGTTGTTTAATAGTTAACATTTCAATATATTAACATTTTATTTTTAAATTAATATAAAATAATATTAATTAGCGCCCAGGCTTAGAGAAATGTGTGGTACCACGTTAGTGGGAAATACATTTTAGACCTTTTGACTCAAATATAACCAAAAATAAAAAAGAAATAATGTGTGGTCCTCTACATTTGTCTCTAAGGAGGACATGGC
>JAPXVT010000010.1:16376417-16387328 GCA_029823135.1 Acanthurus reversus
GAACTCCCTGCTGCTTAAAGGATGTAGCGCTTTTCTTCCCCGAAGTGCTACAGCGCTGATTACACTACTGATATGTTTTAGGCAGTCTTGGATCAGAAGATTAAGTACTAACCCTGGCAACAAGGATGTGGCCAAGAGACTTCCTGCTCCCCGAGATTATGGGTTCCCCCGCTGAAGCAATGCAGCTACATCCCCATAGCGCCCTCACAAAAGGCATTCTGCATAGATGATTGTAGACAAAAAGATCCTAAAAATCCAATTATCGTGTCATTTTCAAAACCAAAAACAGATCTTACATTCCAAGGGTTGTTATACTCATTTAATGGACCATCTACGCTAAACACTGACCTGAAGGAGACTTCTGCTCTGGCAGGCATCTCTCCATCCAAACCCTTTAATAGCTGAGATCCAATTAAGGAGGCAGTGGAAAATCAAGGCCATAAAAATGGGAAAGAGAGCAAACAACAAACTGAGTGAAAACATTTCCCAGCAGCGCGGCTATGCTCAGAGTGTGACAGTCAGGCGGACAGGATGAGTGTGGGAAATGCGATTTACACCTTCATGCCTGGATGAAACACATGTTGCTATTTTACTCCGACCAGAAAACAACAGCGAAACAACAAAAGAAATTCTTTAAGTTCAACAAGCAGCAAATAGAGCTGTTCAGGGAATCTGTCAACATTTTGGGAAATGTGCATATTTCTTTTCTTGCTGGGAGGTAAAAGAGAAAATTGAAGATTGACTCTTTAGGTATTAAGAACAGCGTTAGCATAAATTAAATAAATAGTTCATCATTTTGGTGAGTCAATTAAGTATTTAATGAAGTAGCAGTAAGTAGGTTTATTTGCTTTCTACTGAACCCCCTGGTATCAGCGGGGGGAAAAAAACAAAAAACAAGTAAATCCACACTCTCAGTTTACAAATCCTTGCATGTTTTATAAATGGTGCTCTTGGATTCGTAATCTGTGACCACGGTTTAAGAAATTCATGCACGCAGAATCACAATATGAACTACTAAACCATGGGCGCAATCCAGTAAACTGAGTACAGATTTACACATGGCCCATGCTTTTCTCAGCTGATACATACGTTTCACCATAGCTTTCTGGTGGAGAATTGCATGAAAACATCAATACCACTGTCATATCTGTCAATTAAAAATAGGCTAAAGGTTACAGCTGGTTAGCATAGCTTAGCAAGACTGTAAACAGACTATAAACATGGAAAAGGTTAGCTTATCTCTATCTATTGGAAGTACAATCCACCTCTTAAGATCACACATTGCATCTCATCAATTTAATTTGTACAAAAGCACAAACAAAAGAGTTTTATAAATTATGATTTCTTGTGGGCTAATGGTCAGACTATTTCCTGAAAGTAGCTTTAACCTAAGTGCACAGTGAGGAAGTATAAGATTTCTCATTATGACAGCATGTCAACACCTCACTGACACTGTTGATATAATACTACCCAAAACCCTGCATGCACAAGAGGAGCCATCATTGTTTGTGGGATAAGGGTGAATGCCGCCAAGCTGTCTGTGTGTTCTTTGTCCAAATAGAAACCCGAGCGAGCGACAAGGCCTCAAATTGTCATGGTCACCAAAGTGAAATCAGCACAAATCAATGAGTATAAAACCAAATGTAGTCCAAGGATGAGTTTAGGACTGAGCAACGTAATTATATACAATATTTCACAACAGCTATTTATCAGAGTAAAAGTAATATTTGATAACACACAAACAGACACTTGATTCAAGTGTCAGCCTGGAGGAAAATTTCCGGGTCCTTTGCCGACACCTGCCACCTTTCTGCATAGGCAGAGAGAGGAAGTGGCTGGTTAGATTCCTCTGGGAAACCACATAACTGGCACAAGACTGTTGCCACCCACAGATATAGAAAACATTGTTATCAGATTATTTTCTTCCTATGAATAATAATGCAGTGATGGAGGGAGAGGGGGGTTTTCTTGACAGGGGGTCAGCTAAAGTGCTATATTTCAACGGAGACTACAGCGTTTTATATTTTCACCTTTGGTGGTTTACAGCAGGATATATGTGCATTAAGTTAGAGAGAATGTGTGTGTGTGTGTGTGTGTGTGTGTGTCACAGAGTGTGTGGGTGGAGGGTAAAATTATGCACATCTGTGTGTGGGGTGGGGGGGTTTCCTATAAAGAATTTAGATACTTTTGGTTGGTCACTGACTAATTTGTGACTGCATGGCATATGAGCATCCAGTCTTAAGTTAGCATTTGACATTAGGAAGTTAGCATTTGGCACATGAAAGCAACTGTGACAGTTGTGAAGGTCGAAGTGCTGATTCTAGAGAAAATGTTTTCTAACCACACTAAAATGTGAAGCAAGACATTTTTACAACCCACTTGGTGGAACATAAAGTTTTGTTTCTGCAAAATTCTTTTTCTCTATAAAACAAAACTAGTCATCTGTCTGCACTTTGATTGAGACAAAAGAATCAATTAGCAAATATTGAGACGCTAACACATCATAACAAGAAGATAAAGAGGCACTTCACTTGCTACAGTATATTATCAGCATGTTAGCATAACCATGTTAGAATACCGACATTAATATTTGGCTAAAAGCAGATTCACAGTGCTGCTAGCATGGCTGGAGTTAGTGCTGATGTTAGCGTGATGCTAAACAAAAGATTATGATTGCGACTCTCTTGGTTATTTTTAACTGTTGTGAGAATCAGTCAGAATTAACACCTTGGATTTGTTCTTTATAGATGTAGATCCATTAATTTTTTTCTCTATTTACAATAAATTCCTTGTTGTTTAATTTTACCAGGGGTACCTTCATGGTGAACTATGTTTTCAAACTTAAATTCTTCTCTCAAAATTGCAGCGCAAGTATGTTTACCAGGTATCTGAAACATTTCATTTTGGCCAACTGAAACTAAATCTTCACCCAGTGTTTTCTTTACACGCTAAATGCAGTCTGACACAACTGAAACCTCCCCAAGACTTTACAGGTGCCCCAGAATGCACCACAATACACCTCAAATTATTATAATTTCCACCATATGGGGTGTAAATGTGGGTCTTTTCAAACCCTATAACATCAGCTTGACCAAACTCCAGCCAAACCCCACAACCATAAAAACACAATACAACTCAAAACTGCAGAGACCCCTTCCTGGTCTGTTACACCCATCAGTCCTGTTCAGCCTCTATCACTAATGGCCTCTGGGCTGGACACAGAATGAGGTGTCAGGAAAATCACCCACACTCTGGAAAGCGTTGCCTCATGTGCATTGGAGTCCACTTTCACCATTTTAACTGTCAGAAATCCTGACTGACATGATAAGTATTTGAATCTGGCCTCCAAGAAACTACTTAACACACTCTCACCTTTTAGGTCTAGCATATAAGCCGATCCTCACAGCTCATAATGGAGGTAAAATAAATTATTTAGTTCCAGCATTACACTAAAAAAAGGAGAAGGTAATATCTAGGATGTTAAGTATTAATCAGGATTAATTTATATTCATAAATACAGCACATTATTAAAATTTCCCAACCATTTAACCAAGTTTGTATTCAATTTACAACGATATTAAATATTGTGATTAATGTTCCTAAACATGTTTTTATTTAAGCCTTTCAGATGAATACAGCTAAAGTTTTGAACATGACAACAGACTACAGGAATTATACGGCAAGAAATTTGGTTTTAAAAAAAAGTAAAGGACAGTAAATATATTTTCTACAATATTCTCTAATTTTCATACAAAGTCTGAGTAGCAAAACATCAGCAGTGATAAATGGACTTGGCAAATGTTCCAGTGATGGCACTTTGAAAAAAAGGCAATGATTTAGGCTTCAGTCAGATGGATCTTAGAGCTGTGACAAAGATGAGCAGATCAGTTCTTTGGTGTTGACATTAGAGAACAAACACATTTAATGATACCACAGTTTGATAAAAGAGGATCTCACTCTATATAATGACGGCAGCTTGAATCCAGCTGTTGGACCTGAACGCAGCGACAACAGTCGTCTTCACATCAAGTCAAATGTGCCTCTGGTTGATCTGCTTGGCTGACTGTTTTCTTTCTCTCTGTGTTTCTGTCACAGTTCTCCTCTGACATCTTCACTAAGGAAAGCAGCAACCGAGGAGGTTGGAGGTTCACAGGAGACACTAAATCATTGCTTTGACACTAAATGCTAACTGCGTTTAGTTGCCTGCAATGCGGCTGAAAGC
This sequence comes from Acanthurus reversus, assembly GCA_029823135.1. Classification (NCBI taxonomy): domain Eukaryota; kingdom Metazoa; phylum Chordata; class Actinopteri; order Acanthuriformes; family Acanthuridae; genus Acanthurus; species Acanthurus reversus. Next base: position 16,380,640 of record JAPXVT010000010.1, read on the forward strand.
AGCAAAGACAGACTGTAGCCTTTGACTGACCTCTGAGTCTTCAGTCTATTACAGTAATCTAAAAAAATATCCATTAAACTATACATCATTGTGTATTTTAATGTTAAGTAATCAAGAAAATGTGCAAGAGGCAAAAGGGTATTTTGATATTTTGATAAAGATAAAAGAAATAAAATTCTATTCTTCATCTTTTGTAGCAAACATATCAAAAATTACACATTAATCATCCAGTAGACCACTACTTATGTTAATAATATTATTTTTTCCTGTTGTCATCACTTCACATCCTTATTTTAAAAATCTGTCTTATTTAGGACCACTGCAATTTGTCCTTGCCCTTGTGCTGCTGCCCTTAAAGGATTTCTACTATAATTTAATAGCAATCCGATCAGGCATGGCCTTTGGTGTCAAGACTGTAAGTCAGCCAATTGACAAAATTTCAAAATATTGATGGAAACTGGTGGGCTGGTATTTTCTCTCAAGCAGAAATGCAGAAGGATTTCTATTCAGTATTTCTAGAATGTTGCTCTGGCCTTCAGATCTAAAGCTGTGGCATGTCTTTTCAAACAACAAGTGCTTGTATTTCTACAAGACAACAATAACAAATGTTCTCACTGAACTGAAGATACAAGAAAAAAGAAAGACTTATGGCTTACTAAACCCACGTCATGGCGACAAAGCTGTGACAATCAGAACCATTGTGCCATGGAAAGCTGAGGTTTTTCAGTTTTTTGCGGTGGCTCTCAAGTCCCATATGAAACCCATCACTCCATGAAGTCCCATTAAAGCCATAAAACAACACAGAAATTCATTAAATCTTTGCCTCGTTTTGAACGCACTATTTGTGGCTTTTCCATTCCCGTAATGGGCTCATATGCACACATGCAAACAAGAGAAGGGTTTGGATGGAGAGACTGACTGGGTGGAGAGGAAAGTGAGAGAGAAAACTGACTGGCTCCTCGAGATAAAAGCGATGGAAAACACACATGAATTGTGTCTAAGTTTGTCTCAAAGAAGACAATGCTGCTGGAATTACATTAACAGAAGAGTAGTGCTGCATCTGTGAAGTGTCTCCAGCATGCAGATCGCAATATGTGACAGCAAAGGCTCAATATATGACACGGCTCTCAGTTTGTGCTTTCTCCAGCCAAGATATGTGGAAGCAGGCAGCAGTATCACAATGCACTAATTTTCAGACATGCTAATCTGGCATGTGTCTTTGGCAAAGGCTTTATTTTCATTACATATGAGATTACAACTTGTCTGAAACATTTTTTGGAAAATTTCTGATTCAGAAATATTAAAATTTATTTTTTAAACTGATTATGGCAGAATTACAAGGATGCAAAGGCTGTAAATGTCTGAAAGTGAGAGATAATAGAATATTAAGACAGTTGAGAGTAATTCGTGTTATACTAAGATTGGATTAAAGATCCAGTGAAATATTTAAATCCACATGTATTAATATGATCCTGATGACCTGAGAGCTGCAGACGAAGCCGAGAACTTCAACAAGATAAAATGTCACGGTTGCTTTTCAAAGGCCAACATGCAGCAGCCCCAAACCAAATCATGTGACAAAGTGGGTGTGTGTGTGTGTCTGTGGAGGTTCTGTATGCTGCTCATGTTGTGGGGACATAAATCTGATTATACACTCACACTGTGGGGACTCGCCTCTTTATGGGGACAAAATGCAGACACCACAATGAAAATCTTGAAATTTTAGAGCGAGGACTCGGGTCAAGTTAGGATAAAGGTTGTAGGGGTTAGGCAAGTGGTTATGGTTATGATAAAGATAAGTTTCCAGGAAAGTGATGTAAGTCTATGTAGTGTCCCCAGAAGTGCTGAAAACCCTACTGTGTGTGTTTGTGTGCTAGCTTCCTGCTGTGACAGTGAGTTGACCCTGTGTTCACTGACAGTCAGGTGAGGAGGACTTGCTTGTTCCAGATGGATAACTTCTTGCTGTCACACACACACACACACACACACACACACACACACACACACACACTGCCGTGATCCACAGCTTCCAGCAGCCTCTCTGTGGGTCACTGCGGATGACAGCAGGCGGATTTTTCCCATTTTCTGAGATTCAGGGACAACAGGGGAATCCTCTTTCAGTGATTTCACCGCAGATCACGTTGCCGCTGTCTCTATTGTTGTTAATCCTTCCAATTCTTTTCCGCCTCCAGTCTCAGCTAACGTTCCTTCCATTAGAGGCAAGAGTAGCCAATATTCAGAATCAAAAACATCTGTAACCATCACAACTGGTTGGACTGGACAACCTGTCCTGCAGTAATTTGTTTAATCCATATAAATACCACTAAAAAGTCAACACTTACAAATGTTGAGACTTTTAAAAAATTGTGATAGTTAAAAAATATGGCATCATTTAACGTTGCGATCAATGTTTTTTTCTTTTGTTTTGCTTTTGTAAACATTATGATTAGAACCAAAACAAAACAAACCACTTGATTTAGTAGTTAGATTATTCAATCAACAGTTCTATTTTGGTAATCATGACATTATTTTTTAAAATCATATTGTCATGTATGATAGAAACCTGAATACTTTTGTCTTTTTATTCTGTTATCAAGTCAAAAATGTGATTTCACTAAGCAAATATTCACTATTAACTAGAAAAATAGCCAGCAGTATGATTCATAATGAGAAAAAACATCAGCTGCAGCCGTTTTTATGACTGATGTAACTTTCACAGACCGTTTTAGTGTTGCTGCTGTGTTATAGCACTAACAAACCAGCAGCATTAAAGCATTATAGCTTTACAGCACCAGTCCATCCTATTAAAGCACACAGAAACACACATAAAACATGGCCTGGAAACACCAGGTCTGCGATGGTATTTCCACATAAAGACATCCTCCCCTCCGAAGGAAGGTAATGGAGAAGTGAAGCTAAAGGAGAGGGAAGAATGGGTAAAAGAACGTGGTGAGAAGGTTGAATGTAGGAGTAGAGAAGAATAAATATGATTTGGAGAGACAGCAGAGGTGAGAGGTGTAAAAGAGGAGATGTGGATAGAGGAGCGAGGTGTGAGCCCTCTTGTGCATTTTCTGTATGTGTCTGTTTATGAGAAAAATAGAGAGGAAGCTTAGCAGCATGCTAAAATTTTCAGTGGTAAAAGTGTTTCCATGTGTCCCCATGTTCTCAGTTCAAATGCAGCAAAGGGGGAGTTAAAAAAGTCCATAAAAGATTGTATTACAACAAAATGTTTGTGTATCAGTGCTCTTCATCCTGTCAAAGCTCACTTTTTCCTAATGGCACCTTTATGCTCACAGGTCTGAAATGCTTCTGAACCTGGTGAGAGGTTTGAGCACAGCTGGGACCTTCTCCAGGAGCTTGTGGAACATCTGGAGATGATCAGCATTCAGCTTCATCCAGTCCTAAATCCTTCTTGTTTAGAGCCTTAAATTACACCCAAATGATAGCTCTGGTCAGCCTGGTCACCCCCCAAAATCAGCTGCTGTCACTGCAACACTAGCTGATGAATATTTCATGTGTCTCCACTTTAAGAAACATAAAGCAGCATCACTGTGATGTGAGGCCAAGACCTGATATGAATCAGTCAGGTTTGTATCATTTAAATGTGCAGAGCTTATAGAGGAATCACTGTGATGTCTGCATGACTCCCACTCACAGGTGGTGATGTCACACTGAAGTGTATAAATGGTGCTTCGATGATTGTCAAGATGATGAAGTGCTCCTCAGAGACCCCACTGGTCTTTTGATCTGTAGTGCAGCATGCAGTGAGAGTATTGGCTTATGGTGATCTGAATATATCAGCCAGACAGTGAATGGCTCTCCTGTCTATTGACAAGGAGACATCGGCACTTGTTCACCGTGACTGCCTGTCAGCTGGGGACACCACTGCCGCTCATCGACCCTTCAGCCTGCTCTGAGAGGACATCCAAAGCCTTGACTTGTCATATTTTTACTGAAACTTTAAGCATTTTCTGTATGTGCCATTCAAGATTATATTTGGTACATGTAAGAGTGTTTATGACAAATTAAATCTCATATTTAGGCCCTATGTGTCTTTACTTTTTACATGTTACTGATGCATGAGAGGTGCAAAAAGTCCAGAAGACAAATGTCCTCCAGCTTTTATTTTGTGCGCTTAAAAGGCAGTTTACACTTGCGTGCGCTTGTGTGTTTGCCGTGTCTTCCTTACCTGTACCACTCCAGTCCTTTATCATAAAACCTGTCGAAAAAGTGAGGCTCCGCACCGACCGCTCTCACGTCCGGATGGATGCGGAGAAACTCCAGCAGTGCGCGGGTTCCTCCTTTCTTCACACCGATTATAATCGCCTGGGGAAACCTTTTGGACCCGAAGGTGTTGGACACGGGGATGCCGTTGCCCTGTGTGATCTCCTTTGCGCTGTCGGACACGTGTTGGGGCAGCTGTCCCGGTGCGTCCACCTGTTCCGCCTGCGCGGAGGCTGTGCGATTCCGGTGAACCGGCGCGTCGGAGAGGAGACGCGGCGATGGTCGCAGATCCTCCAAAATGCGGCGATGATCGTCCAATATGTCATAATCTAAAGCTTGCTGGCTGTATAAAGTCCTCGGAGCCGAATCGCAAAGTCCTGTGAGGCAGTAGAAGAAGTACGTGAAGATCAGGAGCATGGTAAAAAACACCGAGACCTTGGACAGCACCTTCCCAAAGTTGAACCTGACTCTGCATCCACTACATCCCATGAGTTGATCTCCTGCTCGATGTCAAAGGACCAAAAAGGGGACAGCATGCTTCTTCTTCCTACATTGATCGGAGCTGATACTTTATTATTAAATTTATCTCGCAAAACCTGTTGCGCAAAAGTGAGGCATAACTTGGAAAGCTACTGGCACAGTTGATTTGTCAAAGAAGATCCTCATAATCTATGTTTCTTCTCCCCTCTGATTATTCCGTGTCTATTGTGAAAGTTTTGTCATTCAACATGACTCGTGTATGTGCAGTCGGATGTGGCTTGCAGCCTGCTGTATCTTTGCGCTCTGAGGTCTTCTAATCTCCTTCTCCTCTGCTTCTACGCCCTTTTTTTTTACTAGTCTCCACCCCTCCTTCCTCAAGCTATAGATAAACATGCCTACATATAGAGGCTTGGCTTGTAGCCTATAAGGAAAACATATTAAAAAACCTTTTTACTTCTAACATAAAATGACAATATGCATTATTAACATAGGCCTACAATATGTGGAAGAAATCATTTGATGCTTTTGAAAACCCACTGGGAAAACTTGGGGTCTGTCTGTGATTTAATATGGCTAAATGTGGGCGTTTTGAAGGTGATATGTTTATGTGAAACTCTTTAACATGAGAAAACTCTTGAGCACTTTATTGTGAGTTACGGGCACATCAGTGTTTTACAAATGTAAGCTGACCCCAGAGGAAAATCCTTCTTGCCCCTTTGAACCCATATGATAGATGTCTCAGCTCTGTGAATAAGAGAAGCCCTGAGGATGTCCATCCAAAACCTCTCATACTCTCCTTGCACCCTGAGACTCAACATGTAGCCGACACAGTGACAAGTCTCCTGACACAGACCTCAAAAACAATGGGCCTGAAGCGAGGAGGGGCCCCTGCCACTGCTCTGTCCCATAAATACAGTATCTGAGGCTGTGTGTATGTCACCTTTAGGGCTGTACAGGAAGGATCAGCACCGGGATATTCCCCCAACTCTGTAAAGCTGGAGCAGGTATAAAGTTTCTTCTGGCAAAGAGACAGAGTTCAGACTTTGAACCTGACTAACACACTAAGCGGCTGTTTGTACGGAGGGGATGAGAAGGGAGCGAGGGGAGGTAGAGGGGAACTAAGGTAGATATAATCTGTCTGAGAAAGAGTATGCACACATTTATACACTCAGCCTGGGGGCACAATAGGTTTCAGACAGAGATAATAAATGAATTTGGCAAACTCACTGTGTTCGCTAATTGAGGATTTTAAAGGCCTGTTTTATCTTTCTCCTTCTATGTCCTCAGAGAAAAATAGAGACTGCTTGGTTTAAAAATCACAAAATTGAGGGAAAGTTTGAGGGTTTTTTTTTTTTCTATTTTTACTTAATTAGCCAGTAAGATTGATGGGCTACAATATCATGTTTGTAGGTGTGGTAGGCCATTTAAAGTGCCAGCTGCTAGATAACTTAGCTTAGCACAAACAGAGGGAAACATTTAGCCTGGCTCAGTTAAAAGTAGCCTGACAGTGTAAAATCGCTTTGCGCTGACTTAAGCCTTTTCTTGGCAACCAGGAAACTCCACAAATTTATGATCTTGACCAATTGTCTGGCTCATAATAAAAAAATTAACTGTTTCTATATAGAGTAGGCTTCCACTTATTTGCCCTCTTGCCAATAATTAGATGAGAAGATCGATACCACTCTTGTTTGTTCAGTGGGGAAGTGAGCAGCAAAGTAGCAAATTAGTATAACTTAGCACAAAGACTGGAAAAGGGTGGTGGGTCAGCTAGCCTGAGTCTTAAGGTGACAAAATTCACTTAGCAGCACCTCTAAAGCTCAAATAAAACCATGTAATGTGGTGATCCATCATATTTATGCCTTTGTTTTTAAACAGATAAAACAAACACGTTAAAACAAGCTCTAGAGGTGATGCTAGCTATGTTCTTGCATTTTAGTGTGCTCTTTGCGCTGAGCTAACTTTGTCAACTTTTGACTGTAGGTTTA
>JAPXVT010000010.1:16499957-16512787 GCA_029823135.1 Acanthurus reversus
TAAAAAGAATTCCTAGTTTAGCCTCTTAAATGTGAGGATTTGCTGCTTCTCTGTGTCATTATGATCATAAATGAGGAGTCTTTGTGTTTTGGGCTGTTGTTCGGACAAAAGAAGCAATTTGAAGACGTCACATTTGGCTCTGGGAAATTGATGAGCAGTTAAAGCACTTTTCTGACATTTCATGGAATAAACGATTAATCGATTTATCTTAAAAATAATCGTCAGATTAATCGATAATGGAAATAATCGTTAGTTGCAGCCGTAGTACATCACTAGTTTCAATGACCGTGTCCTTTGCAGAGTATCACACAAAATCCTGATTATTTCTGTGCTAGAGAACCTTGTACATAACCAGAATTTGCAGCAATACTCAATATTTATGCAGCCAGCTTTTCGTTAGCAGCTGGTGTCAAACTTCCACCGTTGCTGAGGATGCAGAAGAAGAGTAAAAAGTAGGACAAAAGCAAAGGCCAAGCGGAAAATGCATGGATAAAGTAAGAGTCGTAGAAGGACGAAATGTGGAGAGAAGGGGCCAGAGAAGGACAGAGATTTGTGGCTCTGTTGGCAGAGCGTGGCACAGCCTGCCACCGTCAAAACCATGTGATCAACTGGCTTCACTGATGTGGTGTTGATTCCCAGGACTGCTGTGATTGACGCAACACCATGAATGAATGCACTCAGCAGGCTTTTAACTTCATTAGCAAGGCACTGATTGTTAGAAGTCATTCTAGCTCATTTTGCATGGAAAGATCATATTTTTCTCTTTTCTGTCCGCCTCTGCCTCTCGCTCTCCGCCCTGCCTTGACCTGACAATCCACTTGAGGAGATTACTTGGATATCTCAGTGGCAGTGGCTGGTTAATTCTCCCAAACTTGTGCGTTACATACTGTGCAGCCTAACACCAAGGCCACAGCACAGCACGGTGTTTTTAAATGCTGCTCATGTTGAAATTCACTTTACGTCTTTCTGTTTTGTGTAGATAAGTGTGTTTATAGGTCGAACTCCCAAAAAAACCAGATGCCTGTCCCTCTGTGCTTGCCCACTCTGTGACACGTTGATTAGGGAGGGGGAGGTAAAGCATGAATAAGTCATGGCTGTCAGGCTTGTCCAACGCTGAGCCTCCCAAAAGGAAGGCAGCGCGGCCCAGTGAGAGGCTCTTGGCCTGGGCATGACAGCCTGCTCAGGGCCTCTGTGCTTCAGGGAGGGAGGCTCCTCCTGTCCAAGCTCAAGAATCATCTAATCAGAATCTATGGAGTGTCAGTCACGGCTCACTCCCGTAGAAAACTTTTTTTTTTTGTCTGTTCGGCTGTGAATCCCTCCCCACATGACTGCGATACTGAAAGATATCGGCGTTCACAGACATGATGGATGGATCCGGGGGACGCGGGGAGGAGGGAGGAGACGGAGCGAGGAACGCAGTGATGACTGCGATGTCACTTCAGCAATCTGTAACGTCTCACAGTCTGGATCGGATCATTTCCTGGCTGTAGCCAAAATGCTATTAAAAGGTGGGGTGGAGTGTGAAGGGGAAATCAGGTCTCGGTGGCTGAGTGTACAGCTTCACTTTTCTCTGAGACGTTCGCTTCCCTCTCAGCCGCTGACGGTTTGGTTCTTTTTGTTCATTTATTAGAGTCGGAGGCATCGAAGCAACAGGTGGCGGGCCATATTTTACAGCATATGAGGGATTTCGATAACAGTGCTGTGAGGAATAAATGGGATAAAGAATAGTAGTAGAGCCAAGACATCATTCCAACCCTTTTAACAGACAGTGGATCCTGCTTGGAGAAATTGTTCAAACTATTAAAAAAAAACCCCAACAACTTTAAAGTAACAAAGCATGTTGACCTGAATTTAACTAAAATATAGTATTTTTTCTGGCTGTTTTTGCTTATTTTATTAGAGTTACTTCCTAACAAAATACATCCAAACACACATTAAACACCCTGAAGACGTTTTCTCGACCGGCTTCTTACTATGAGTGATGGGATCTTTAATGAACGCTGTATCTTCGGCCAAAGTTAGAACAGTTACTTCACATCAGAGGATTTTTAATGGCTTTTTTCTTTCTGCTTATTTCACTGGTGTGGGGTGGGCGGGGCTTCGTGTAAACGCGGTGATGTCATGGACTTCCCTGTGTGAATCAGATTTCAGCATCATTCAAACTTGAATAGTTGCTTATATAATTTTATATCTATATCTATATAACTTTATCTATATCTGTCTATCTATCTCTCTATATACACACACACACACACACACACATATGTATATATATACTGTATATGTATATAACTCTATAGAGAAATCTATGAGACTTAAAAGCAAGTTTTCAGTACTTTATAGTTTAGACATGCAGAGTCTACTCTGAGAGAATAATGTCATGGCTTTTGATTTATTTTCCATTTTTCTCTACGAGATGCTTGGCTGGATGAAAAGGGATGAAAGACACATTGCAATAAAGTCTGTCACCACATGCTGACTTGCTTACACAACAGTTTTGCTTTCAATGTTACGTAAACCGCGGGTTGCTTTAATTAGTGCGCATCAGCTTTATAGCTCAGCCACAACTGAGCCAAGCTAAAATGCAGCATCATGATTCCTAGTTAGACAGCTGGCAGAGGGTAAAGAGTGGATCAAGTGTCACAACTAAAATTTGCTTCAGTGCCAGGCTGCCCTTAGGTTTGTGTTGTCGAGTAACTAAGACTCAGGTACCACTAATATTAAAAATCTTTCAGTCTCTGGAATGAAATTAATTTTATCCGACTGTTTATTGTGAAAAGCCACCAGCTTCACGTCTGACAGCACATTTTACTGTAACTGAAATGAAAACGGATTCACTCATTTTTTTTATTATAGACTGCAATGATCTGGGATATGGCAAAAAATAATAATTGGAAACAATATTATATGAAAAAAGTATTCTGTTGAACTTCTTGTGTTCTTCTCCAGGGAGGGCCACAGATGGAGGCCTTCAGAATGAGGACTGGACGCTCAACATGGAGATCTGCGATATCATCAATGAGACGGAGGAGGGGTGAGCTGCTACGCTGCTGAAAAATTCATCATCATTGGACCATAATTTGCTTTTAACAGAGTTGTTGGAGCTAATGAGGCCTGTGGCCTTGAAACAGTTCAAGTTTCTGAGTTGGTCAGTCGCACAACTTTCAGTGTTTTGTCACACACTGGCTGACTGAGTGTGTTCAGCAAATAATACACTGACCACTGTGCTTCAGCAACACTACAGAAAGCCTTTTGTTTTCTTGAGGTGTCACTGACTGACTGACTGACTGAATAAATTAAATTAATTCTTAGGTCAGTCTCCTCCGTTAAAATAAATATTTCACTATGTTTATGGCGTAGATTTTGTATGTTATATGAGATCAGATGATGCAGCAAAACAAACAAATGAATAAAAGCTTTTTCTTCCTTCTTCAGCAATCAAAAGTTATATAACAGCTGTAGTGCCAGTGTTTTGTGGAAGTGTATGATGGTGATCTAAAATTTTGATGACAAGAACAACTAAAGCTGCATTTCCACCAAGTAGTACAGTTCGATTTGGCACGGCATGCAGTTATATGTGTTTTGATTGTTAAATGTTGTAGATATTACCAAAACAACTGATCTGTGAGTCCCGTTTTTTTGGTCACCCTTTCGTTGGGGTACCTAGCACATTGATCTGGCACCTAAAGGGTGGAGGTAGACATACTGTACAGATGGGTCAACAGAATTTCCATGTAATGGGGGAATACAGGACAAACACTATACCTGCCGCCATGTTTAAATATCTCCTTGACAGCACGAGTGAAGAATCAGGACTGTTTTTAGAGAAGTGTCGCATTCTTCTTTTTCAGTGACGCCTGCCATCCAGCATATAGCCCGCCTACCAAGTAAGGGTACAGTCGAAGTTGGAAAAGCAGCCCAGATTAGGGTTTAGCGTTCCGAGGAATACCGCACTGTACTGTACTGCTAGGTGGAAAGGCAACTGAACGTTTTGTAACTTTCCTCCATAACTGCATTGAATTCACTTATTATGTATTCTAGCGAAAAACTTCATAATCAGACAGTTTGTAGCCTGAATAGATGGAAAGATTCCAGCCAGGAAGAATATTAGAATCCGTCTTTTTCCGTTTTTCCCTCAGCACTCTTCCTTTTATCTTTTCCACTGCTTCTGCACATTCTTCATGCCTACACATACTCATTGTCTTGGCATGCGACATGGGGCCCCTTTCTGTCATACTCAGAGACAAACACACACACACACACACACACACACACCCACACACACAGAATGGGAGTTCAGCTTCACAGAACACAGAACTTCTTGTCTCCGTGATGTTCAGCAAGCTAGACAATGTCTGGTTCGCCTCGCACATAGACTTGAGATTTGGAAAATTCTGCAACCGAAAATGACTCCTCTGTGAACATATGTTGTTTTAACACTGGCTGCTGCTATTGCAACAAGAGGCTAACGAGACAGAAGAAAATAGATGCACCATCCAAAACCAGAAAGGCAGCCGTCACACTGAAAGAGAAAGTGCCATCTGAGGAAGCCGTATATCAGACTTTATGCTCTACCTCCATCCATTTTTATCTATTCCAGCTCCCTCACTCAGTAAACGTACCGTATCTTGTGAAGGGGTTCATAAAAGCGTATTACGCCTCATCTGCAGTGACGAGACAGGCAGTATGAGGCAGGAAGCCAGCCTGAACTCCTCATGCATGGGCGACTTTGATCTCGCCTTGGGAGAAACAGATAGTCGCGCAGAGAGAGGAGACAGAAACAGATGGTATGATGGTTCTTTTCTGTCTTCGGCAGACAGTTACGCTGACAGACTGACTGGCATCTGTTACTGTGGCACACAAAAATCATTTATTCCAACAAAGTCAAAGATGTGATGCCTGCTCTCTGCTGGGGTTTTTTATCCAGCTGTATCTTCTTTGTCGATTCCCTTCAGGCCAAAAGACGCCATGCGGGCACTGAAGAAGAGACTCAGTGGCAACAAGAACTACAGAGAAGTGATGCTGGCGCTAACGGTGAGAGGTTCCTACTTTTTCATTGTAAAACTGGCATTAAATTCAATTTGATCTGTGCGAGGAAAATGGATTTGAACCTTGGATTATTGCTGATGTTTTTCATTCTCGGAGGAATGTAACCTCTCGAGATCTCACATTCTCTCTCGGTCATTTTATCCCATTGTGTCTCTTCTCCCGGCCACTGTCAGGTCTGTTTTTTAGTCTTTGTGCGGTGTTCGTACCCACTCATGTCTTTGATCGCTTAGCTAGTTTAAAGCCCCTCTGTGTGATGAAAGCATCCTGACAGATCTTCTGTCAACACGCAAGATCAAAGTCCTTCCTTTTCTCAGCTGCCTCTCACGCAAACTTCCTTCTCTCCAGTTGTTTTCCCCTGCCAGGGTTCTGCCTCTCTTTAATCTTCTCTCTCTCTCTCTCTCTCTCTCTCTCTCTCTCTCTCTCTGCAGGTATTGGAAACATGCGTGAAGAACTGTGGGCACAGGTTTCATGTCCAGGTGGCAAACAGAGATTTCATCGATGGTGTGTTGGTCAAAATCATTTCCCCTAAACTCAACCCTCCAACCATCGTACAAGACAAAGTGCTGTCGCTCATACAGGTATTCTGGCATCCTTCTTTCTCTTTTAGTGCTACATTTGTGTTTGCTGGCTAAACCGCACTACCAGTAAATTGTGTGAATCACGACACCGTAAAATCATATGGCTAAAGGCAGTTAGGCTGTATTCAGACAAAATCAGGTGATCTGGTGAAACGCAGCGGGGTTGTCCGGTGGTGTGAGTGTCATTTTATTAACATAACAGGACCCATTGTGTGATGTCAAGCTGCGTTGTCTACTCCTTCCTCATTTCACGGATGGCGGTCGATAGCTGGAAGATGGCCCCTTTACGTTATTGGCTGCCGCAGTGTAATGCAGCCACCTGCGACGAGAAAGTTGAGCCGGATTCAGCTGTTTTGGCTGCAGTCGGCAGTGTTTTTTTCAGGCAGCCGCTGCGGCGAATGAATGAATGAGAAAACCTGCGTCTTCACTGGATCACCTGATTTGGCCTGAATGCCGCCTTATCCTGCTCAGTGCGATGGTAGCAGTCAGCTTTGTTAATGGTCAGTGGTGGTCTCTGGGAGGTCAGGTTGGCTACTTGAGTTCCACTTCCCACATGCTGCACTGCAGACTGCAGCTGTGGTGTTATCCAGTTACCTGAGGTCACCCACCTCGGTCCAACAGGTGGTGTTCTCCATCTCTCTTTTCGCTCGCCTCTAATTATTTATAGGACTTTGTTAAAGGAGACCTCACTGAGACTCTTCTTTTAGACTTTGTGGCTGTTTTCAAAACTGCCTTTTACGTACTACTTACTGCATACTGTGTGTACTATATACCAAGTACTAAATGAACAATCAGGATGCCATCCGTTCACATTGCAGAACACAAACTGTGTACTTGGAATGCATTTTGCACAAACAAGTGGCGATGTTGGGAATCTTTTAGTTTGTTGTTTTTTTTTGTTGATTTTCTGCAGATTTTGCTTGTGTTTGCATACAACATACTACATGCTACTTTTTTGACCAAATTAATACGTACTGCTAGTGTAGTATGCGGTTTTAAAAAAAGCCTAAGTCATTCTCTCCTTTGTTCAGTCTATTTACTCCATCAGACTGAGCTCTTGGCCGTTATTTTATTTTATTTTTTGCACACAATCAAAACATCTTTATCCTGGTATTATGACATAGTATTAATGTTCATTGTACGTCAATGTGTGTGTTTCTGTGTGTGTGTGTGTTGCAGGCCTGGGCTGACGCCTTCAGGAGCAGCCCTGATCTGACTGGCGTGGTCCACATTTATGAGGAACTGAAAAGGAAAGGCATCGAGTTTCCAATGGCAGACCTGGATGCGTTGTCTCCCATCCACACACCACAGAGGGTGAGAACAAAGAAATACACATGCAGTACAAACACACGTGTATAAACTCACACAGCAGTATCCATGGGGGTATTTTTGTGTGCAGGGTACACCAGAGGTGGACCCAGCCATGATCAAGTACCTAGCCCCTGCCTCACCTGCTGCAGGGACCCCTAAACCTTCCCCGAGCCCACCCTCTGCCGCACAGGACCCCCAGGTGCCCAGCCCCATCACAGCAACCCCCGAACAGGTGACGGGCCTCAATAGAAACCTTCGATCTTTGAAATGAACTCTGTGCTGCGCTCGATGTTCAGTTATTTCACCAGTCTGTCAATAAAGAAGATGCATCCAGAGTTCAGCAATTAAGTTTGGACAAACATAAATTAAAACATATTAACAGATTACAGTTGTACGTAATTTATGCATCTTCTGCTTTCAAGAACATCTGCAGCCCTGAATCTACTAATATGAGCTTTGACCTTCTGTGATTTCAGATCGCCCGGCTGCGCAGTGAGCTGGATATAGTGAGAGGAAACACCAAAGTGATGTCAGAGATGCTAACAGAGATGGTTCCCGGCCAAGAAGATGCCTCAGACCTAGAACTGCTTCAGGTTAGAAGCACATGAGCACACAGTGAGGTCAATCTTAACCACCATGTGACTTCAGACTTTATGGCTTAGGTTGTGCCTGCGTGACTATTACATCACAGGAAATAAATCTGACTTTGTGCATTACTTACATTCAATGGTGATAAAACTTTTTGTGTTTTTAAAATACTTTAAACTTCAAAACATGTGTGAACCAGAAGACGACTTGTAGCGAGCACATCCAGTTTTATTGTTTGTTTATTTGTATATGTAAAGGCCAATAGATCTACACTGTGAAATAAAACAGTTTCAGGCTCATGTAACTCATGTAACAATTTAAATGTAAAGATTTCCGACAGAGCGTGCAGCTGTGAAGTGTTAGAATTATCTGCAGCCACTAGGGGGAGTAGTGTCCCTAGCTTTCAGAGGAAATGCTCACCATGCCACAATTTATCAGCAGCCAGTTGGATGTGGTTAAATTCCCGGAACTGGCAATTAACCAGTGGTATAGAAACTCACGGAGAGTTTGATCACCTAATGCCAAATCCACTCAGGTATTTGTGTCGACTGCGAGGATCTGGCCCCCAGCTCAGTTCACTGTGCCAGTTGTGGCTGTTTCGTGTTACCTTTTCTTTTTCCAGCTGTGATAGACAAAGCATTTGCAGAATTTTCACACAGCTGAGCAAACAATTCCGACTTGCTCAACACTGAATGACTTGTAAAAAATATAGATGCAGTATATTCATTTTTTCCCAGATGCAGAAAGCGCGCTTCTCCCATTCCTCACGCTTCAGCTGTATGTTTTATGCGTGACAAAGTTGGAGTCATTAGCAGACATATGTTCACTATTTGTTTGTCTGTCAATCTCCTTATAGCTCCCTCCTCCACACTTTTTCCCTGTGTTTCCGTCTCTGTCTATTGATTCAATTAATTCACGTACTGATCAGTCTGTTGATGTGCCAACCTGTCAAGGAGCTGAACAGAACGTGCAGGGCGATGCAGCAGAGAGTGGTCGAGCTGATTTCCCGCGTCTCCAATGAGGAAGTGACTGAGGAGCTGCTACACGTCAACGACGACCTCAACAACATTTTCCTCCGATATGAGAGGTACGATCAGCCAGAGTGTCGATCAGATTTTGCAGGTGGCTCAATAATGGCTGACATGACGTGCTTGTTATTATTGTGAGGATGTTGTGAACGCCAGAAAAATCAACTCATTTTAGTTCATCAGCACTTGAAATTCTCTGTGATGTCAGTACAGTTTCTGACAGTCCAGCAGCTGAGCGTCATGTTTTTGGTCCAGTACAAAATTAGCGCCTGTTACAGCTTGTTTGCTTTGCCAAACTGTAACTCAGTCCACAAAATCAAAGTTGATACTAGATGTGATTGCACCAAATCTTATCAACTCAAAATCAAATATGTGACAGATCGTGCTGAACAAGGATTGTAGCTCAAACACTTCAAAGTCACCGAACTTGTATGAAGAACTGTGCATAACTCGTTCCCTTTTAAGCATTTCTGTGGCTTCACAACGCTAAAACATCTCTCTCATGAGGTTTCTGAAGATGAAAGATGTGTAAGCATTTGAACCTTACAGAGCTTTCGGTAAAACATTCAAAGGTTTCTGTGCTGCTTGCAGGTATGAGCGATACAGGTCCGGTAGAGCTGCGCAGAACAACGGGGTAAGTACCCACAACAGAAACTCATCAAACACCCCAAACTCTCTCTCAGGACGTCTTGGTTTCTGTTTGCTCTTTGGCGCGTTCTTAGGAAAATCCTTATCTGTTTCAACTTTAAAAACATTTGCGTTGCCTGTGGCAGTTTGTCTAACACTATTGCTATCAGAGACGTTTCAAACAGGAATCTGCTGTTGTGCTTTTCTGCTATTTTAGTATCTGAATTAATAATGACTTTTGACTGTATGTTCCACCGGCAGACACAATCCACTGCAGCATTAATATGTAATGCAAACAGTTTGCGTTTAGTTTTATTAAAACTGGGAGAGCAAAGCAGAACAAGTTCCAATCTGCTATTTAGAGAGTGCGTTTGCCAGTATCAGCGATTCGCCAGAGGATTGAAGCATCTCTCACAACATCCCACACAGCTGTTTGTTTTTGCATTTCTGTTGATCTCTCTGTGTGCTCTGTCTGTTTGTGTTGTGGCTAGCTGATGGAGGCAAGTATGACGCTAGCACCACGTTGCAGTCCTAGCCAGCGAGCCAGGTTGAACAGTGATGGACTTTTAACACGTCTGCTATATGCAGACGGGCATCGCTGTGTGAATCTAGATGCTACGTGTCGTCCCCTCTCCTCTTTCTCGCCTTCTGTGTCACACATCTCAAGTCTGTTTATTTCAAGCCCCAGTTTTGTTCCCGTGCGTAGCTTCCAATCCGCAATTACTCACCCACAGTGTTGTCTCTTATTGTGTAAATAGTCAATCCTGTAGACTTTCAGTAGCTACAAAGTATTTTCTCTGTATGGAAAGCTCGAACATTTTTTAATCTAGTTCCCTCAGCAAACATGTGAGCTTCCTTTTTCTCTTCTTGCTGGCTTACAATCATCAATTTTAGCAAAACCTTACATTTGCTGTTTTCTGATGTTATTTATTACCTGTTACTATCATCCGTTGTTCTTCAGATGTTAAACGAGGCCACAGAAGACAACCTGATCGACCTTGGTCCAGGCTCTCCTGCCGTGGTCACGCCCCGAATCACCTCCAGCCCCCCACCCCACTCTGCCGCTGGGGCCACCGCCTCCCCAGCCCATAACCCTGCCGCAGCCTCGCTGTCCTCTGCATTAGCTGGTCTTGGTAAGAAGAAGAAGAAGCCTTTTTCCAGCTTAAAGAAAAAGACAGAGTTTTTGCTGCCAAATTGCAACTGTTTTGTTTTCATCCACTCACTCTTACCACGGCTGTAACATCTCTCCTCCCCTCTCATCTCTGCTGAGCCGGCATCTGTGGAGCAGCGGAGTGTAAAAAGAGGCTCATAATCTGGCTACTAATAACTCACTTCCAGACACTCTCCCTACCTCTGCTAGCTCCTCTGATCGCCCCTAGAAAGTCAATCTAGTATTCACATTATTCAAGTTAAAGCTTTGATAGAGTGCTGTCCTTGTTGATGTCGATGTGAGAACACTACACAGTGCTAAATAGGAGTGCTGCATGCTGTATCTTTCTTCCATTTTTTTCAAATGTATTCTATATATTCTGTCTCTCTTCTGCTCTCCTCTCTTCAGATGTGGCTTCAGACAGCGTGAGTGGCACCCTCTCCTCTCTGTCCACTCGCAACCCGGACGACTTTGACATGTTCGCCCAGACCAGAAGCAGCTCTCTGGCTGAACAGCGCAAGAAGTAGGTGGAGATTTCTAGATTTTGCCTCTGGGGAAAGCCCAAATCCTCTTGTGTTATTATTGAGGATGTCATCAATTTTAATTAAATAGCTTTTCATAACTACCTTTAATATTAACAGTTAAACCCACCCATGGGCGCTTTTGCTCGGTTTTGCTCGGTGATATTCACTGCATGTTTGATAAAGTTTTAAACTTAACTTTTTGATGAGCCCACTGTCCCTTTATCTGCCCTTACTACATCTTCTTATGTCCGTTATTTCCTGCAATGGCTTTTTGAAAAAACCTCCAGGATGTGGATGTTAATCTGATACTTTCTCTGCCAAGAACTTGTTGCCCTCAGCTGTATGTCGAATATTTTGTGGGAGAGAATAAAAGTGACAAAGCAAGGCAAGGCAAGTTCCCCAGCTGAGAAAAAAAAATCTGAAAAGGAACTTTGCTTCTCCTTACTGCTCTGTGTCATTGTTTATTTAGGCCTTTTTTTTTTTCTGGAGACTTCGGTTCTTTTTAAAAACTTTCTCCACAACTAATGACTTCTGTTCTAGATGACTGTTTGTGCAAGTTGATTTTTATTGCATTTTGTTCTCCTCCTTCTGTATTTCCCCAAAATAATAGAAAACTTGGTAACACTCTCTATGAAGCCTGACTCTATGATGCTTTAACACAATATGAACATATATAACACATTATAATGCATTATGAACACACTTATAATGTATTAGGCTATATGTGGTAATGGTTATGGTTAGAGTTAACCCTAACCTTGTTTATTACTATGATAATACAGCATTATAGGTGCATTGTAACGCATTTTAAGTATGTTCATAATGCATTATAGATGCATGCTTTAAGTAAAGTGTTACTGAAAACTCATATCAAACCACAATGTGGCTGTTCTTGAAAAATCTCACTTGACATTGACATTTGACCAGATATGACTGAAAATTAAATATTTATAGTATTAGAAAATGGTTGAGAAATGCCAGATATTACCGTTGCTGTTTTACTGTTTTTTTTAAAGTGTTTTTTGGTGGATTTTTCTTTAACGTGTCAAACATATTTTAATTTTACATTGTGTGCTGCTTCAGTGCTGCATCATAACAATGCCGTTCATGTTGTCCTGTGCAGTGTAAAGTATGAAGACCCTCAGGCTTTGGGCGGCCTCGCCTCTGCTTTGGATGTAAGACAACAAAACACGGGAGGGGTGAGTACACTGATGCACGGATTTTAAAGCAGCATTAACTTATAGACTGTTTGGAGTGTGGGGGGGGCTGCGTTAGCCTTCCCGTAGCAGTCTGCCCTCAGCCTTCATTCCCTCTGCATGTAATGCCCTGTAACGATGTTCCACAGTGACATTTGTCCTCTGTGCAGAGACACTCGAACTTTGTGTATTGACTATTGCTATTGCTTAGTAGCTGAAATAATCATGTTGCAATGCGGTAACTGTGCAAGTGTTAAGCGTGCCCATGAACAAGCCCAAGGACTGAAAATTAGTTCTAGCAGTTCTGTTACTTGAAAAACACGGATTCAGATTCCTCATTCTTCCAACTTGATATCAGTACTTTCTCAGTTCAGTTTCTAGGCAAATAAAACCCCACATGAGTTCAAGCTGGTACAGAAAACCAAACACAAAAGCTCGTTTGAAGATTTTTGGAGTCACTCTCCCTGTCTGAGCACACAGTGGAATATATTTACACAGTTATCACTATGTACATAGATGACTTTGAACCTGAACTGCCAAACACACATGCAGACATAGACAAGAACACACACACGCACACGCACATGTACACAGTGTTAATTGCACGTACCATCCCTTTTTTTAGTTAAATACCCTTTTGACGGAGCCCTTTCCCCCCTTTTTATTTTACTCATTTTCATCTTTATGGAATGAACCTTTTCACCATTTTCTTCCGTTTTTTCTCGTCTTTTCGTCTCTTGCATATTTGACTTCTTCTCTGTTTCTCTCTCTGCGCTGTG
>JAPXVT010000010.1:16664748-16676403 GCA_029823135.1 Acanthurus reversus
ATAGCTGCATTTTGTACTGTGACCTTTGCTGTCACAGCGGACTGGGTCCCAATGCATCAACATGTAATGATGACATGTAATTGGTGCATTGGTCCATTCGTATCTATGGCAAACAAATCTGAAAGGCATAATACGGGCATCTCCAATATAATAATCCTCTGAGCCACACCACAAAAAAACAAACATCCTAAGAAAAATCAATGAAGTTGAATCAAGACCTCTGTGACGCTACCTAAGCTTGAGGAAATAAGTCTTTATGCATAGCAACATGGCTCTAGAGACTGCGATGTCAGAATGCAGGTTTGCCTGGTTCACAACTTAAATATCTCAACAACTATTAGATGAATTGCCTTGAATTTTTTGCGCAGACATAAATATATTTCACAGCATGAAGCCTGTTGACTTTAGTGTTCCTCTGACTGTCTTCTAGTGCCACCAGCCAATTGATATATTTTGTTTTTATTAAAATTTCTAAAATACTTCTGAATGTATTGTAATGTAATTGAAATGAAGATGCAGAAAGGATGAATCCTAATGACTTGTGTTTCCTCTACCTCAACAAAGGTTGTGGCCTCACGAGGATTGCCTTGACAACTTTTGCATGAATCGTCATAAAATGGTGATACCACGACCCTTCATCTAGCGCCACCACGAGGCCAAAATATTCTATTCAGTCTCCTATGTACTTTTTGTTTGGTACTAATTAGCAAATGTTAGCATGCTAACATGTTACACTAAGTTGGTGAGCACGATATGTCTTGAAACCATCAGTATGATGGCATTGTCAGAGTGAGCATGTTAGCATTCTGGCATTAGCATTTAGCTCCAAGCACCACAGAGCCGTTAGCTTAGTTGTGTAAATTTAATGTGACTTGGTACAAACTTATTATCAGTGAATTCCCTGTTTGATAAGCCGAATATCTATATATATGGCTTTGAGAGGAAGATAAGTAAATTAGATACATTGTGTTAATTTTCCCTCCTCAACCTGCTTTATAAATCCACTGTCTCACTCATTTGGCTGTCTGCAATGCAGAATCCAAGAAAAGAAAGCTGTTTTTTTTTTTTTGCTAGACTCACCACCTGCCCACACGTTGACCAGCCCGCTGGGAAGACAGCTGTTACTTGAAATGGTCCGTCTGCAAATATGTACAGTCTCTCTCCATATCTACTAATGTTGATGTTTCGTGACCCTCGAGGGCTGCAGAACAGATTGTCTACTAGTAAAAATGTGCATTCTATTCTTCTCTCACATGCAAAATAAATATCCTACATCTGAAAATGAAAGTCCTCTTTCACACACCGAATGTAACTTAAACAGGTTCAAGACGAGGTAGCATGTGCACACACATGCACATTGAGCTTTTTCGTGTCCCAGAGACTCCTCTGGTGCTCCTTTTGTGAACAGTCTTCCCAGCAGCAGCAACACTGCGAGTCACCCTGAACCTCCGGCACAGAGGCTCCTCTGTCAGCATCACTGCCGCACAGAGCTGCAAAAAGAAGTTACCCAGGCAAGCCCTTGGATCCGATTCCTGCCCCCCTTGGCCCGGTGATACCAGACCTGGTCACCGCAGCCCCTCCCACACCCTGATCAAACAATGAGCAAAGCCAAGGAGAACCCTCCTCTGGTTTAATTGGGGGAGAGCGACTGCTTTCTCAACCCCCTCCTCTGGCCTCTGATAAGGGGATAGGGGAGTCACACACTACCTAATTGCCACCTTGCCTGGGACGGGCTTAAGCACGGGCCGGGCCCTCAATGGATGTATTAACCTCTGTGCATGCTACCACAAAGGCCCAAGTTACAGAGCCACAATGCTCTCTCTCTTTCTCCCTGTTAAAGAACTGTTGCTTCATTCATTCGGCTCAGAGGAGGGATTCAGGTGGACAGTGATAGATCTACCTGGGAAAAGTCCTTTTCTAACGACAGAGTTCAGTTGTAAGGGGCGGTGCAGTGCGTGTGGTCCCTTTGTTAAAAGGGTAACAGTTGATTAAGTGACAAAGGAACAATGAAGCATGTGTGCTCTGCCATTTTCAGGCTGCAGTAATGAGAAAGAGAAGGATCATCCATTTTTTTTTCTTTCTTAGATCCCCCAAATTATCCACATTATAGCTTCTGAAAAAGACTACAAACTGTAAATTTTAGGGTGATTAGATAGATTTTAAATTGCACATTGTCTAACTTGTCAGAATAAATTTTAAGAAATGCAAGACCTTGATTCACTAAGGCTCTATGATGACAATTTGTTCTCAAAAACTCCCCTAAATTAAATGAAGCATTCTTAAAAGCTCAGTTAAGGAAACTAACATATATTATTTTATTTTACCTGTATTATCCTGTTGAAGTACACAAAATATTCAAACTGTAAGTCAAGTGGCTGCTTTCTTCATCTCATAAACAAGAAAATGATCATTTGTCTAGAATTCAGCTCCTGAAGGGAACTGAAATATTTCAGCATTCCAGACGATGTGCCACCGACATTCCAAGCGGAACACTTAGGAATTCCCCCACGCAGTATTTTAGACTATAATAACATGTTGGGAATGTCTGAGCAACATAACCACACAAAGCAGCGGCAAAAACAGGGCAGGAACCACACCAAGCATTCACAGTTGCATAAGTGGGATTCACTTTGACACAGAGGAGCAACACACACTCCGATCTACTAACATGCACACTAACACACAGCGGTCTGTAATTTAAATATTGGGACTAAACCTTTTGGTTTGACGAATTGTCAGATTTCTTTAACTAGTCATCAAAAACCCATCTTTCAGCTTACTGTACACTGTATGTGCCTCCATGATTGACTGCAGGAAACCTGCACATCACTCAAAGCGTGCGTGTTTCATGCAGGCCAGTGACTCATCATGCTCTCATCACAAAGTTACAAAAGACTCTAAATACACACTGGAGGTGGGTGATACGGTCCTAAAATAATATATTTCAGGGTATTTCTGTACTAAAAATATTTCTGGCCATATGACAAAATATAGACAACAAGTTTCCATGGTTTCAGTGATGCTTTGCTGAGGCAGTGTAATTGATCTGCTTGCTTTAGATCTCGCAGTAGCTGTTGGGATCTGCAGGATTTTTAGCTCTGCTCATGCTTCTGCTTTTAGTGGTAAAATCGGAACGCCCCCTTTTGTTCGTAAAGCGTTTTTGCACTTTTATGCATAAAATGCATTGAATTGGTTTGTTGTACATCTGATCTTTCATAACCAAACAACTGTCACACTCCTCCGCCATGGTGCCAACATCTACTTTTCTTTTGCTCTCAACCATCTTTGTTTTTGCGTGTGTAAAAATATAATGTCATTGCATCAACAAGTTAAAATTTTGCCATTATTATGATATAAATAAATTCCTTATGATAAAAATTCTACTGGTATTACTATGAACACTAAGAAATGGCACATCCCTAACTTATATCACTGATGAGACTGTTTAAAACTACAGCGTGGTGGCATTTAGTGTACATGTTGAAATTATCAGCCATGAGAAAAAGCTAAAGTCATTTTCTTATGACAATCTTATTCTCATGATCATTTTTTAAGTTTAAGAGCTAAAATGCAATGTTATTCACCAAGCTCAGCAAATATGCCCATTTTTATTTTCTGGCAAGAGATAAATGAGAAAATCTGTGTTAGCTTAGCTTAGCATAGCTTGGACCGAAAATGGTGGGAAACAGCCCGATTCCAGCGAACAACATCTCTAAGGCTTGCAAATCTAAAAGTAACATCTATCGAGTTTTGTAGCACTTGTGACTTCATCTGAGTAGTTGTATCTTATTTTGAAGAGGAAATCAAGTCAAAATAAAAACAATGAGCCATTGTCCATCTGTAAAATGTAAATTTTAGAGTTACTGGTTTAATTAAAAAACAACAACTAACTTACAAAGAAACATAAGACCCAGTTTGAAACTTGATTTTCCTGAAAGTATGTTTCGTTATTTTTTGCTTTTTGCCTTATAATTCAAATCTGACGTCATCACATCATTCTGTAAGAGGATGCTACATCGAACGAAGCAACTGTACGCATACACCAACTCATCCACACACAAAACTCAGCTCCTAGTATCATCCCCAGAAAGTCAGCTGGCCTGTAATCACATTACAATCAGGGTACTCACAGCTGTGCCGCATCACATTGTGAGTGCATAAAAACTTGTTAGAGAGAAAATGGAAGAAATCTTAACATACAGAGCAGAGAGGCTCTGCACAGAAGAGGAGAGGGACAAGCTGAGGACTAGTCCCGCCTCATTGAATCAAACAAACAAAATCAAAAAGAAGCATGAAGGGAGGTGGAGACAGAGAGAGGGACGGCAGCGAGCACGCGGGAGGGATGGTGATGAAAAATGCCACTTCCTCAGGAGCTGACCTAGTAAAACATTCATGAGAGATGTCTTTATGTGACGTGTGGGTGAGAGAGGGGAGGGAGTGAGGGGAGTTAAAGGCTTGGGGAGTCTAAAAAAAGACAGTCCCTCTGTGTTTCAGTGTCTGTGTCAAAAAAAAAAAAGTTATTTGAGATCTGAGATGATACACAAGCACGCCGACCTCTTCAAATCAAGAATAGACACTGAACCGAGACACGACAAACCACACAAGAGTGAGACACGCAGAGAAAGAGGAACATTAAACAGATGTGACTGCTTTTGAGAACATCCAGGGAAAAAGGGAAAAGAAATGCATCAGTGGTGATGAGAGAAAATGACTGATTGTGTGTCTGCAAACAAACACACACCATTAGATAATGAGCAGAACACATAAACAGACCACATAGAGATGATTGATGCCTCAATTAAATCATCACATGCTGAAATTCTGCACTTTACAGGGACTATGATAACTCAAAGTTTCATCTCATACTGTGTGTGCGTGTGTGTGTGCGTGCAATGACTCGGCAGAGGCGGATGTGACCAACTCCTGACTGCAGCTGGTTACACGACTGTTAAAGCATCACACCAATTAACCAGCTCATCTCACAGCCTACAAGAGGTCACTGCATCTCAAAACACACTCACTGACTACAGTGGACACACATACATGCACACACGCACATATGTACATGCATGGTTGCCCAGCGGTACTTCATTATAAAACAAGCAAACAACCCACATCGTATTCTCAACAAAATCACAGTGTGAAGCGCAGAGATCAAGAATTTCACTAAGCAAGTTTGTTTACACAGATGCCTGAAACAAAAAAGTGTAAATGAGGGCAAAAGGAATTTTAAAAAAAAAACAAAAAACAGACAATCATGGCAGAAATGTAAATGATGCTGAGAGTGATGACGTTACTGTAACTGTACGAGCCTGAAGCCGGAGGACACAAAGCTCTTTGATAGACGAAGAAAGGAGAAGGAGGAGTGAGGTCAGGGGAGGATGAAAGAGGAGCACGGAAGGAGGGGGGGGGGGAGACAAGAGGCTGTGTAAGATGAGCAATCCTCAGCCACATTAGAGCAGCTTAAAATCCAAATTAATCTTAAAGAGCTGCAGAGGGAGTCGGTGGTGCCCAGAGCTTAAAGCAGAGCGGCTGGGCCTGGCCCTCTCCTGGCTGCGAGTACAAAGCTGCATGAGAAACAGATGTTGTGAACGCCTGCCACTGCAGCACTCTCACTGTGAGGGCGTGTGTGTGTGTGTGTGTGTGTGAGAGAGACAGACAATACAGTATATGTAGAAGAGAGACAAGGGGAAAGACGCAGGAGATAATGTTTGACAGCAGACATTATCTTCGCCTCAGATGTTTCTTTGTGTCTGATTTCAGCGGCTTTGGGAAAGATTGCGGTTATGACAAATAAACTATGATCAAAGTTTGGTTCATGTGACGCAAAACATTTGGTTAATGCTCGGGAAAGACTGTGGTTACGGTTAATAAACAGGCAAATTGTAATTGCGGGTCTGTGACGGGATACAAACTTCATTCAAGCCCACATGGGAACGGATTGGGGGCATTAATAGAAACTTCAATAATAAGAGCAATAATACTTTAATTCTGCCTCACCACATAAAGGGAAAACTATCTGCACTGGATATAGATCATAAACTGAGAAATCATCCAATATGTTTGCAATTCCCAAGTATACTGGGCTGCTAAACCATTAACTAATAAGATCAAAGATTTAGCCTTAATTGATAGTGTTGAATACAAATAAACAGCTGCTTAAGGAGTGATTTAAATTCCCAGATGCAGAACTTAAAGTTGGAAACTGGTCTCTTTCCTTTTTTCATTAAGTACTGCAAGTTCTGAAGTGTTTTTAATCACATGCAAAAGCTAGTTTTAGCTTAAAGCTAATGATGAGGTTCAACATTTTTAAAACATCCCCTTTTCAAATTGCACCAACTATTCACTTTTTGCATTCAATATGTGATGATCTGGAGAAAGAGGCTAGTTTTCTAACACTGCCAAGAAAAAGTTAAGACTAGCTTCTGCAAGGACGTCAACACACTCAAACTGTTGGTTTCATTAGGATATGATGTGCAGCACTGTGAGGAAACGTTTGACTGTTTCTCTGTTTATTCAGTGTGTCTGACTGCCACATTCTGTACATCCTGTGTGAGTATTTTCGACTCTGTTTTACTTCTTTTTTTCTTAAAAGCTGTCTCTCTCTCACACACACACACATACAAACACATTTAGAGTGATATGAACACTGAAATGAGGACACAAATGAGGACACAAAGGGAATCCAAACATATCAGACAGGCAGACACTGAAACAAATTCAAAGCCTCTTGAATTTCGGCCCACTTGTGAACGAATCACACCCACACTGTACTGACTGTCTTTGATTTCAACAGCCAGGTCAGACAAATTACCTGGCACCCCGAGCGGCGCTGTCCCCTGCCAGCTGTTTGCTCTGGTGTGCTTGAGCGACATGAGTGGACTCAACAGGACGACTGTGAGGCCGCACTGATGCCAGGACAGCACGGCAGGAGTCCCTGCCTGCCAAACACCTTTCAACCAGAGACGCTGATGAAGCCACAAAGTCTAGTTTACATAACTGACCAGCATGAGAAGAGTCAGATGTGACAACTCGGAGGAAGCTTTTCATAAAGTGCAAGACTGAGGTCAGAAAACTTAATTTAAAGTCTCTTTTTGTGCTCTGAGGCCTTTTGACTTATGAGGGTAAAATCATTAGGGGAGTGTTAAATGGTGAGTGACAGAAGTGAATGAGCTACTTTTCTCCCGTGTGTGCAGGCAGAGTGTGGACTCGCAGTCATCACCTCCTGTGTAATATACCCACAGCTCTGACTGAGAGGCTACAGCTGCAGCTTGGCTTACTGCGCGTGGATTTTCCAGTACCAGCCCCCGGTGATGGAGGGTGTACGAACTCTGTAACCCCCACAGCGTCCTTCTCTCTGCAGCTTGTGAACATATGTGTCGTGTGTGTGTGTGTGTGTGTGTGTGAGCGTGTGTGAGCAGCAGCTGCGCGAACAGCTGTCTATAGTAACATGCTTCATCTGTGCACACACCCAAAGATGAGCTCAGACAGCACCTCTCAAAAGTGTATCCAGCTTATGAGAGCCGACGGCTCTTCCTCATGGGAGCTTTTTCGGGAAACACTGTTTTACAAGTGACTACCAAAGAAGAAGAAGAAGAAGAAAGAACTAAAATGTATGCAGTGCAAACAGGATGCTAGGATGATGAAAAACATAGCAGTCAAGACTTTTGGATGAATCCAGGAGGGGATTTTGTGTGTGCATTCCATGTATGCATAGATTCATTTTCATGCATGTGCTTTTATTTGCATGCAGGCTTATGTCATCATGCTGTATTAATCCATGAAATGAGATGTTCAGGTTCATTACAATGGGACTTGTTTGGCTCAGGAAGAATCTTCCAAAGCTCCAGTATGATTTGGCTTTTCTCCATAATGTGAGACCGTTATCCTTTTGCTGGGTTTCTATTCATGACTGCAGTTGAACGACAGGGACAACTCAATCTGGGAAGCTGTTTTTATTGTTGCTGTGTCCATAGATGGTTGTTAGTTGGTTTACATGATTGTAATCTCGGCAAGGAATACAGTAAACGGCAGCTCTTGTGTAGACGAGATATCTGTAGTCTGCAGGTGAACTTTCCTAACGCTTACTTTAAAGACCAGAAGCCATTAAAGACACTTTATGAACAGCTGCATTTCCGCCTGCCGCATATTGAATGAATGCATTTAAATCGATAACACAATCATCAATCTTTCATGATCAGATTAATAACCACAGCAGGGAGAGGCCGTCTCCAGAGGACATTAAAGGGTTTTAGTCCTCGTGGGATTCCCCATCTGCAAAGAGATGATCCATGGTGCAATGTCAGTCATAATCCCAAATGGGGCACAGCCGATATGATGAAGCCCTCCGATGGGCTTGCGGTTATAAAACAGCCTGCAGATGATAAAGCAGCCTCCTGGGTGTTGCAGCAAAGAGGCTCCGCGGTCAAACCCACTGGCTTTACTAGCGCGAGGGGCCCAAAGCTTGTCAAAACTGATCGAGTTCATGCAGATGAGGACATATCCCGATATCCTCATAGCCTCGCACATGTCTTTACATGTAGCAAAGCCAGCGCGTTGATATAACAGCTCTCGGCACAACTGGGGCACGTACACAACAAACAGGGACGATGAAAGTCATTTCTGCTATTCTTGCAATGCATAAACCGTTTTGAGCTGTGAGACTATCAACAGAATCAAAGCGAGGGGTGGGGGGCTGTGTGTGTGTGTGTGGGGGGGGTGTAAACAGGCTTGTCAAACAGCATGTGATGGAGAAATTAATTCTTTCTTTGCATATCTGAGGCTTACTCCTCCTTTCTCAATCCCTCAACCCTCCATCTGACAAATCCAATTAGCATGACATGAACATTCTGCATGCACACCACAACCAGGATGTTGGCAGCAGACTGGGTGGGACGGGCACCAGGGACTTGAGCCAGACAGACACGCAGGCCTGGCATGGAGGGTCTCCACTCGGCGTGTAACCTGGCTTCAGCTGGAGGAACCAGTTCCTCGGCAGGTTGGCAGTGATAACAGCTCCTCTTCCTCTATGTCTGCTTTCCATCTCTTAGTACATTGCTTCCTCTCTCTACATCTTTTACTCTTTTACTCACACCTGTCTAACCTGATCTTTAGTTCAAGTTCAGTCTAGTTTGTAGGGTTCAATTATCAGTTTGGCCAAACATTAGCTTAGATATTTCTCATTTTTTCATATTATCGGCATTGGCATATTTTTATGGGCCATTCCGACTCAACACCGGCAACTGCACAGTACTTGGAGATGCAAGTAGCATGTTTTGATTTTGTAATTATGATCATTCTTGCTAATGTAAATGTAGTAATTAAGTCTTGTAAAGTTGATACATGCACATGTTGTAATTCAGGAAATTTTGGCACAAAAACTTTAACATTAGGTGCAACTAAATATTAGCCACAAGAATTGGTTATTGGGCTCCTAGACTCACTGATAATCAGTATTGTCCTTGAAAAAACACAGTATCAGTCGATCCCTAGTTTGTATCAGTTTTTATTGGCTAAAGGAAAAGTTTTCTTATGTAAAGAAATTTATTTAGCATTATGATTAGCGTAGATACCTTGCAGTTTTCCATTAACTGACCACTTGAAAAAAACAAAAACACATCACATCTGAGTAGTTTAATTTGGCAGATTATAATTCATGCAGGGACACAAACATCACAAAAACTAAAGACCATTTTTTGTGTGAGGACAACGAGCTGTGGTGACCTAAAGCACAAAAAGAGCAACTTCTACCCTGCTGTGAGCACCCATTTTAAATCACACAGTGCAGTGAGTTAGTCTGACAGACAGAATGAAGCTCCAAACTTTTTCCCAGAGCAGCACAGAGGAAACATCGTGACGAGGTGTCTGGCGAGCTGTCAGCTCATGCAGTCTCCGGGCTCATGCCGGTGTGCAGATTTGCATTCGGCTCAAAGGAGGCCTAAAACATCAAAGCCTCTTTGAAGCACCACTTGATGCTGCACAATGGGACAGGTGAAGTAAAACAACGCAGCACAGCACAGCGCTGCTCTGAACTACTGTACCCACAATGCACCACAGAGCTGAAAATAAAAGTGGGACACATCAATGCCGTGATGTTTAACAAAAGTAGAACAAAGGTTATTTTTCTACACTGTTTCTCTCAGAGAGCGCTGATATTTTTGTATTTCCGCTCAGAGGACAGTTGCGTAACATCTGTAAACACACGAGACAGACGACTGTGACAGTCAAAGCAAGGACTTTGAATAAAATATGACAGGCTAAATAAAGAGCTGCAGGAATCTGTAGCATATAATTCAAATACTGACATGTAATTAGTGTCAAAACAGTTCCTGACAGCAACTGAGAATGACTGTTTTACTTATAGCTACTGTAAGAAATCAGCTCTGTTCTTCTTACATTTTCAAGCTGACTGGACAGAGTGTCACATATCCTATCACTGCTCAGTTTCTGACATCGTTTAAGCTTCAAAATGAATCTCATATCATGTATAATTTAATCGTTTGCCTTCTAGACTCTCATAATTCTGAACCTGAGACTTCAAGCCACAGATATGCGGTTTTATCACTTAGATATAACAGTAAAAACTCAGAACCTCTGACAATTTAAGCCTTAAGACGCTTTTAAAAGCATATTCTTTATGTTCAGTTATTCCAAAATGTATGTCAGAAGCCTACATCTGCACACATAACAAGACGCTACATGACTGCTGATGATGTATGACGTTCTCCTGATACCACTGATGTCAAATGATGCTCAGAAGCTCAGAGCAAAAGCATGCGGCCTCATCACCCCTCACAATGATCCCCTCCTTTCTTGACCCATCCTGCCATCACATCCACGCTCATTCATTTTACTCATGCATGCGCACATATTGTCCGATTAAACAAGTTGCCTCGCAGCAGCCCCTAAACGCCCAGTCCAGTCTAATAGCTACTCAAAAATACTCCCGCAGACACACGCAAACATGGGTTAACCTCGGTGTTTGTCAAATAGGACGATGCCACTGATGCCTGCTGGGTGCTGTTGTTGACTTGAAAGGTTTGCGTGTTTGAAAGCAACAACAGACGCTCAGATTGTCATTGTTTGGACCGTATTCTCTGAGGCTCATTCAGTAAACAGCACCTCACGTTCAGTCACTGTTTGACCTTGAAATGAAAATGCCAAGTGAGGCCACAGAAAAATGAGTCACTCAAACATATGCAGCTCTAAAGGACGTGAACAGCAAACTCGAGGTGAATAAACTTTGAACAAACTTTGCAGCCTCTCCATAAATCCAGCCCTGACAGTGAAAAGATATTCAAGAGCAACATTTCATGATTCATTTTCAAGCTGATGTTAAACTCACGAGCCTGGACTCCTCATCCTCCCACTAATGTGACTACGGGGGGCAGATTCATTACAAACTATACCTGCACACATGGTCAAGACAGGGCGCTTTGAGCTCTCACAAACATCACTCACCGGGGCTGCAAACACACACAAACACAAACGTCTCTCTCTACCGGCATCTAATGTTCCCCACTGGGGCTCTCATGTAGAAAACCATTCTGCATTTCATAGCAATCAAACCAGGCTCCCAAGCAATTACTTCTGATCGCAGCCCAGTTGGCCTGGACACTGTTTATCCGTGTCGCCGCGGGAATTCATCGGGCAAAA
>JAPXVT010000010.1:16679580-16689761 GCA_029823135.1 Acanthurus reversus
CATTTTTTTCTAGCCGTAAAAAAAAGTTTTAATATCGGCACTTACTGGAGAACATATATGCCGATACCGATATATCTGCAATAGGCCAATATCGGCTGATAATATCGGCAAAGCAATATATCGGTTGGGTCTTAATACAGTCATGGAGGACTCAGTTTCGAAGAAACTAAGAAACAGCTTACCAATTTGGCAATATTTCAGATTCAAAACAGGAGAAAATGCTGAGCCAAAGGATTGAGATGAGGCCATACGTCGTCTTTGCTGCAGCACGTGATGACTAAAGAGGGCAAGGCCATGAATTTGTGGTCGCCCCTCCAGCCCCCCAGTGATAACATCATCTATCACGATCTTTGGCCAGTACAATATTGATAATAAATTCTGATATCGCCCAAGTCTATTTCTGATTCTGTAAGTCCTCCTGCATCAGCTACTGATCTCGTGCGCATCAGACTCTCCTCAACCACCTCTCCTCTCTCTCTCTCACTGACTTGACCTCCTGCTCCCTGGAAGAGGAGCCTGGGCACATGTCTCTGACTATCAGTCACATCCACGATGTCTCCCAGAGGCTGACGGAGACTCGCTGCGAGCTCCTTCCTGCCTCTGAGTCAAACAAAGGGACCGCCAGGCCTGTCTAAATGCCTTGTGTTTCTGTCATAATGGAGAGGCTTTCGGGGGATTTGCCCATTTATTACAGCGCATTAACTTGAGCATATTACACAACACAGTGCTTCTACCTCACCTCAATATCAACATAAGCCCGCTGCACTGGACCCACTTACTGACTGGCTTGCTGGCTGAGTAGCTTTCTGTTCTCCACCCCCTGCTCAGAACAATCTTCTGTGTTTATTGACTCTCTTGCTGCGTCTCTCAGTTTCTTCCCCTTTCTTGTTCGTATTTGTCATCCTTTTGTTCTCTGCTCTCTGTCTGTCTCACTTTGTCTTACTCACCGCTGGCAAGTCTCCCCATTTACTGTGACTCATTTTCAAATGCTTTTGTATTTTACATCCACTGCTGCACGAAGTAAAACCTACATAACCTCAGGAGAAGAACTGGTTGTGGAACATAACTAAGTACTGTTATTCAAGTACTGTATGTCAGGACAGATTTAAGGTGATTGTACTCTACCAGAGTATTTCAGTTTTATAGAAATACATGTTTTTATTCCCCTACATTTTGAAAAAATATTTTACTTTTTACTTTGGCTTTTGTTACTAGTTACTTTTCAGATTACAAAATTTTCATACTCTTCCTGTCTAGTGAAAAACATGCTTCTTTTTTATATTTGATTTGAATGTTTCTGATAAACTAAGTTATTTTTTCCCTCAACTGACTGAGAAAATTCTCCTACTTTTAAGCTAAATAAACTATTTAAAAACCCTCTTGGACAAACAGGAAAACCATTAAACCATAAAACTGAAAACAGACTGTTTTTCTTATGAAAAGTTGACTTTTTACCGGACAAACTTCAGATGGTTTTTGAAAATATGATGATGAAGTATGTAAGTATATAAAGCAGATAAAATAAGCTCGGCTTTAAAAATCTACAGTTGTAAAACGCAACAGCAGTGATGTTAATCCTGAAACGTCAGATATACTAATAAATCACAGACGGGGAGCATTTTGATACACATTGAGTACTTTGACTGTTTTATACTTCAGGTGTATTTCTGCTGATGATACTTAACAGCTTTTATTTTAAGTAAGGCCTAAATCCAAGACTTTTATTTTCATTTGAGTAATCACACTCGTGGTATAAGTTCTTTTACTTAAATGTACAAATTGTAATTTTTGCCACTAGAGATCTTTTAATCACACCAATAAACGACGTAGTTTGATGATGTTGTAAAGTATTGTGGGATCATGGGATTTATGTATTTCATTGAACAGCCACCATTGCAGATGAAAATCTGTCTGACTGACTTGTGCAGAAATTCACAGATGAGGTAATGTATTCAATTTTTATCATGTTATTTAGTCCTATTTGCTGACTTCCCCCCTTACTCTCTGATTGGTGTTACCCCAGAAGTTAGCTGTAATAAAACTATTTATTTCTCTGAGTTTAAACATTGTTGGAAACATTTGGCATAAATTAAGTACAAAATATATGACAAAGCTTTGGTCATTTTCAGGCATTTTATTGTTGAAATGGCACATATTGCAAGTCTAAGGAAAGGATCTGAGTGTTTCTTCCACCGTTGCAGAGGATATTGGATATTGAGGGAAGCCAAAGCCAAAGAATACACTGAGAGCCTCGGGCCTGCACGTGTGCCAGATTTGCTGCAGCCAGGTCAAGAGGACGGTGCCCCCATGAGTAATCTTTAAACTTGACGTTGCTGCACAGCGAGTCTAAAACCTCTGAGAGATTGCAAATGACTGAACTATGTTTAATGCGGTGACCTTGAACCCATAAGCCACAATCCTTGAGGGGACTGACCTCAATTCCTCCGCTTGGTGCTGCACGTTTATAAAATTTTTGCTCCTAATTGAAAACTACAAAAAGTAATCCCTCGTGAAAAACCACCGGGAAACGTTCAGCTGATTGTTTCTCTGGATCGTATCTGCGCTGACATGCAATCAAACGTGACTCCAACTTCAACAAGACGCTCTTTTGATTCTCTTAAAGGCCATCTGTCTCCGTATCCCTGAGCGAACACATGCATCTCTGCTGATCTGAATCTGTATCTCTTGCTTTTGTTCTCGTCACAAACGAATCCACGTCCCTGCTGTTGTTTCTTAAGCTCCAGGCCTCACCCACCACCATCATCACCAGCCTCCCCCCTTCCCTATTAAATGCTGTGATGATAAATCCAGTCTGCTCTCACCTGTGCCACTGCATGCTACTGTGCATATGATTTATGAGTCTCGCTGAAGGCTGAACAAAAGGCCACAGAGAGACAGACACAGAGGAGGGAGAGCGAGGGGAGCACTTGTGTGCAGAAAACGCTGAACACAGAAACTTTCTAATGCTGCCTCTGTTTTGCAATTTTAGCCAGACAGATAAGTGGTAAGTGAGTGTGCGCCAATTACACTGGCTTTTCTTTTCAGCAGACAGACAGTTTTTATAGGTGTGTCTAGG
Organism: Acanthurus reversus; assembly: GCA_029823135.1. NCBI lineage: Eukaryota > Metazoa > Chordata > Actinopteri > Acanthuriformes > Acanthuridae > Acanthurus > Acanthurus reversus. The sequence goes on from JAPXVT010000010.1 coordinate 16,682,657, forward strand.
CGCAGATTTATGGTTTATATATAATAAACACAGGGGACCAAAAACGCACACAAACTAGTAAAGTGTAGGCTGACAAGTGTAGCGTGAATCACTGCGAGCTGCCTGCGAGAAATGAAGGGACTGAAAACAATGAGACAGCAGAGACAGCCTCAATAAGAAGTGCAATGACTCTTTTTGAGCACACAAACAACACACAGATAACAGCAGTGGAGGATATTTTGGTGTTCACTGTCCAGATTGTATTCAGTCCCAACACTGTTTCATATTGTGGTCGTGATTATTTATCACAGTTATTTGTCTCACGTATTTTCACACTGAGAAAACATCTCTCACACAAAGGAGATTTAGCCGAGATGGCACCAGTATAATTAGCGCTGGGAAAACTACAATAAAGTACATTTTTAGTAAATCATTGACAGTGGAGGAAAACAAACAAGCCTCACAGCAGACCTGTATTTTACAAAGAGCACAGAGCAGTCCAGTAAATTGCAGAAGTGACAACTTTAAATGCATTTTTGCACCTTAATATAATTTTATTTTCATCGTTTTTCAGGGCAGAATTGGTCAAAGCAGCAATGTGATGTTTTAATGCTCAAGTTCAGGCTCTTTTGCACAGAATTTGCACCTATTCATCCTCCAGTTTAAAAGCAAAGTGTCTCCAAATGGCAGACGATAATTGATATTTAGAAATGAAAGCAATTTTAAGAGGAAATTTCTTCTTGCATGTGATTTTTCCAGTTTTCCTTAAGTTTGCCTGACAGATACGTGAGGTATTTTAGGCATGTGGGATCTTTCTTCTCTCTGCATTTGTCATCCATCCATCTGTGCATGCTCTCATTTAGAGGCTGTGATTGGTCAGGTGAAATGAAGCGCTGCACATCCTGCAGTGGGACTTTTATGGGATTATTGATGATGAAGTCATTTAGCAGACGTGAAACACACACACACATTAACTGACATGCTCTCTCACACGCCGACACACCCACATTATTTGATGGAGATAGATTGTTAGAGTCGTTATCAGGCTCCCGAGAGAAAAGGCAGCTGAAGTCAGATTTATAAACATGCGCACATAAGCAGAAATACAGATAAAGGGCCAGATGTGTGTGTGTGTGTGTGTTTGTTTACGGCCTCCTCTTTACACACATACACACACAGTCATTCTCTGGAAACAGGAACCCACATATGGTGATTCATAGCATACTCAGACAGGTCAGCTGCTCACACGTCACTCGATGGTTCGACCAGTTTGGGTTTCTAGAGGCTGATACTGCTATGAAGACTGAATACAGTTTTATTTCTAATACAAACACTTTCTGTTACCTGACAGAGTTTAATCTGGCCAGGTGGGAAAGGCCTCTGAAGTTTCATCATATCACAGGATTCACAGGATATACATAAATATTCCTGTCATCACAATATTTTTAGGTGAGCTAGTTGTTAAAATTAGCATGACCATCAGTTAACCAGTCCTATGAATAAAAATGAAAGAAAAAATAACATTTCATTTGCCAGCTCTTCTCAAGTTTAGGTGACTAATACTTAACTGACAACAAATAATCAATAATGGACCTATACTCACACATTTACAATACATTCTACCAGCTCCATCACTTCACACACACACACACACACACCCTCCTCAGTAACGCAGCTCTCGCTGACTGACTCACCCACGCTGGTGATCCTCTGCGTGACCAGGTCCTTCAGCAGGGCGTCCAGCACAGGACTGTGTCTGGAGTACAGCTCATAGCGGTTGATGCCGATGTGGAAACGTAACCAGTTGGGGTATGACTCCTCCGTCACTTCTCCTGTGGGAGAGAACTCCTCCTCATCCTCGTTCGCCTCCTCATTGTGCCTGAAAAACAGGGAAAGAAGAAGAGGAGACGTTTGATGAGAAGTTGTGGTGCAAGCAGATTCCTACCCTGATTATATTCAGTCTGTGTAATTGATAGCCTGCAGTGTTTAACACATGGACTTGTTAGCCTCCTGTTAAGAGGTTAAATGCAGTGTTGGTATTAGGCTGTTCAAGATAATAAAAATTTCACTAGCAGGATGGTAACTCATAAGTTGCACGCATGAAATGTTAAGATGGCATGACAATAGGAGAGACTGGGTGGGTGCAGCTGATGTATGAATGCACATTACACTGGAGGCAGAGAAGAGATGGAAACTGACTGAATGGATGGATGAACCTGTCTAATGGTTGGACAGACAGAGAAACAGACAGACAGATAGACAGATGGATAGATATTAGGATGTCTCATGATTTGTAGGCTGGCATGGACATCAGGAAAAACATTTGAAAGCATCAAATCTAATTCAGTACTTCAATGTTCATGCTTAAGTTTCTTTAGCAAGAGCAATGGAGGCCGAACAGGCTATCAGTTACTTCTGGTCCCTTACTTGCATCCCATCCATCACAGCAGCCTGACTGTCCCACTTGTAACCCCTTTAGGTTGAACAAAAGCCCATCAGCTTACCAGCCTTGGTTCCCTGCTGCTTTGGGATAAAACCTGATGTCAGTGTTGACGTTAAACAAAGTGTCATCATCCGTGAGGGGAGGAAGGTCAACCTTGTATAAAGGATGCTCAAACAGAGCGGACAGCCGGGAGACACCGTGGGCAAGGACGGTTCGACCCCCGCTGCCGTCTCCGATGAGCGGCTTGTGGTCCTCCGCCTTCCCCGCCGACGGTCGACTCGTCCGCTTGAGGGACTCCGCTCTGTCCGCGGCTGCTGTGATCTTCTCCAGCGAGTGCGACGTGAGGTTGGAGCTCGGCTCGTTGCTGAAATCCTGCAGGATTCTCAGCGTGTGCTTGTTAGGCCAGCCCGCTTCCGCCGCCGACCTGGCGCGCTGCTTCGCCCAGCCCTGCGACTCTCCGCCCGGGTGGTGAGCGCACTGACAGCCGCCGTCCCCGCTGTCCGCTCCCGCCGCTCGCTTCTCCAGCTTCGGTAACAAGTCTATCATGATGTGCATGGTGCAAGCCACCAAAAAAACCATGAGTATCAGCACTCTGAATTTACGAAACAATATCATCTTTAAATGTTCTTCTTGACACAGATTAAGCTTTAAGCGCAGCGCACCTCACGGCACCGACATTGATGTCCAACAGTGTTATGTGATGACAAAGCAGCGATGTTAGTTTGAAGATTTACTGTGATCACTGCACACATAATGCGTGTCAGCCTAAGTTGACAACTCCATCATGTGCTCAGCCTTCATTTGTCTGATTTATTTATTTTATAGTCTCAAATCTTTATTCCCAGACAGGTGGACGCTCCGACACATTGTGAGCACCGGATACTTCACTGGCAGCAGCTCAAGAGGTGCTCTTCACTCATTGCCTTGTTGAATAGGAATGCCTGTTCAGTGCCAGTAGGTTGGTTAAATAAATTGTTAAAAAAAGAGAGAGGTAACAGGAGGAAGACAAGCACCTCTAGTCTTCCTCAATGCTGCTTCCTTGTGTTGCTGCCGGCTCGGAGTGAGATGTCAAAACGTGTCATAACTGTCTTCTGAAGGGAAAAAAAGTAACAGAAGAGATTAATTTAGTCCTCAAAATCACACACAGTCTTCCTCAAATTTGGGATCATTAAAGAGGAGGAAGAAAGGTCCATAAAAATAACAGGTGATCCGCTCAGATGCGCGGACACAGTCCCGCTTCTCCACCAGAGCTGCTGCGAGCCCTCGTTGAAGTCAAATCAGAGACTGGCTGGCAGGTGCAGGGCTCCTGGTTGTCATTTGTCCCCCTCAACACTGCCTTGTCTCCCTTCCAAGTGTTCATCCAGGGTGGCTGTGTTAAATATTATGATCCAAGCCCTCTGAGCCCAGCCTCGGTGGCGTCATGAAGGAAGAGATTGGCTGCGTCCGCACATACAAGCAGCACTAGTGACATGAAAGGCGAGCTTCAGGGAGGGAAAGCTGTGGAGTGAAACCCTTTGAGGCTGCAACTCCCCTGTACGCAGCCAGAGGGCGTTGGCACAACCTGAAACATGGGCTGGCTGGCTGGCTGGCAGACACATGATCTGAAGGACAATGTGCATGTATACCATTCTTCAAAGTACATAATAAGACAGCGTGTGTGGGGGTCTGATGGGTCCTTGAGGATGAGTGAAGGGGTCACCACCAGCAAGCGAGAAATCACTGATACATTTATGAGAGGCAAACAGACGACTGACAGATAAACGTCACTCTGCAGGGCAGATATTATTATAGAACCAGACACAAAAAATCTTGTCATAGGCCACTTAGGTAACTTGTTTTAAAGCAGTTGGTATTAAGCTATTATATTGATGATTTTCATGTTAACTGATCATTTGTTAAACATGTATGTCTACAAAATAGTGTAAAATGCCTTTTGCAACTTCACAGACCCAAATGGGAGGCTATTAAGTCTACATCTTCACAAAAGAAAAGCTGCTAATTATCACATTGAGAGGTTTACATGAGAAATGAACATTCGTAGCAGCAGACAACAAATTGCTTTTTAAAGATGCAGTGGCGTCTAAGCGGAGAATGAAGTCACACGACCTTTACATGAGTGATAATCTGAGCTTCTCTTTTCTTTCCTTTGGTAGCTGGAACACCCAGTGTGCATGCGAGTCCCCTCCAGTTCTTCCTGTGTCGATTCAACATGTAGACCTTTTTTCATCTACATGACACTAGTTCTGCTCCAGTTCGTGCACCTGATTTTGAACCACCCAGAGCTTTTTTTTTTTGAAAAAAAGGTTCAGAACCAAAAAAGTTGGTTTCCAGCCAGAACCAAAAACAAACTTGACAACATGTAGCAGCACATTTATTTAACCAGAAGCAGTGGTGTGCTGAACGCCCTGTTGTGTGACGCAAGTGTTGCAGCTATCCATTGGATCCTTTGTGCACATATCTTTTTAATACAGTGGGGTTTATACACAGGTTGCAGCTGACTGGGCAACACTCCTGACACACCCACCATACAGGAGAAAACGCACCTCAAAGCTGTTGCAGCTTGTCAAGGAAACAGGTCGTTCAATCTTAAATGATAGCAAAATGGTGCCCACCGCGTTGAGATTGAACGTACCCCTGGTTTTCCTCGGGAACTGAAGTGGGCGTGTCACATGCTACAGGTACCTGTGCATTGAGGAACACCGTTTGTTGATGACTTCTCCTTGATCACCGTATTTTCGCTCAAAACTGGTGAAAACGCAGGCTGGTTCTCTCAATAGCACCAAGGTTCCAAGAATCCTGAACAGATCCAGTTTAAGCACCAGAGCCACTTTGGTGTTAAAACACTGTTGCTGGCCCGGTCACAAACTGTCTCCTGTTAGAGCTAAACTGTTACATTAAAAAAAAAAAAAAAATTCTAAGCATTTGAGGCGTGAAATAGGCAATGCAGTTTCAAGATCTTGATCCATATTTGATAACATTAGCTTAGCAGCTTAATCCAAGTTTGACACCTGTGGAGGTGGTTGAGTCACACTAAGAGAGAAGCAAGTGTTAGTTTAAAATCAAAGAGGGCAGCTGCTGAAGAGGTTAGCAAAAATGCTGCTAGTTTTAGCAGAAAGGGGAGTATGTAATTGCTAAGAATATATTCCAGCGAACTAACTCCAAAATAAGGACTGCAAGGGGCCCCATTGAATTAAGTCCAATATGCGTCAGGTATTACAGTTTTTTAGCTCTGGTTTGTTCTCCACCAGCAACTAAACTAAACACATCAGGTCAGGAATGCAGTCAAGAGCATGCTGGTGGTTTTATTTGACATACAGGTTTGTGCACCTTTAATTCGCCCCCCAGGATCAGAATATTTACACTGAGTACTATTGTGACGTTCTGAGATGTCTGAGGGAAAACATCCAGTGCTACCTGACCTGTGGAGAGACGTTAGCTCGACTCTCCAACTTAACAATGTGCTTGCTTGGAGAGAATTGTTTTTTTTTTTCGCCCGCAGCCACACAGTTGTAGATCAGTTCCTCCTCCTCACGGGATTAGACTCCCTGTAACTTCTTTCTGTTCCCCAATATGAAGTTTGGTCTTTGGGTCTCTGACCATGGATCCAAATTTCAGGACCACTGAAATCACAAAGGTGCACATACCAGTGCTCACAAAAACACACAGTTCAGGTGTTGACGGTGATCAAAAGAAACTTGGAGCACTTAGAAAAGTTACAGCACGCACACTCTTTGAGTTTTTGATTGCACGTCATGTCTGCTTCTTTAACTTGCAGAATATATGCTCGCTTTTCCCCACGAGGCACAGTTGGCTTCTCTTTGCTTGTTTGTAATAAATGACTGTTGACAGTTTTATTTGGGGGTTTGATGAGAGCTCATAAAACACACTGTATATGATCTACTGTATGCAAAGCCTGTTATTCCTAAGTGGTTTTGGCACAAAAGTGGATCTCACAGAGTTGTTTGATTCTGTTAGTATAAAGAATATGTTGAAAGTTTATTTAGGAAGACATTGATCTATAATCTGGTGCTGATTTTACATCAAAACTTGATTAATGTGGTCCTGATCAAACAGTTTCTAATCAGGTGATTTATCATCCACAAACATTAATCCTCTTCTGCGGACGTTTGCAGTCAAAACACACTCACCTGCCTTCTCAGAGGCTATTTTCTTCCATTCACTGATAAAGTGAAGCACACCTTTCATTTTAAACTGTAGGAGGGCGAAACACTTGCAGCAAGTACTGCAGCCGGCACTTATAGCTTGGCTGGACTGCGTTTTGCTGAGACTTTACAGGATTAAATGGATAACATCTGAAGTGCCATGGAGTTCATTCAAGCTGCCAAACATAGGCCTTATGACCGCCAGACAAACATATACTTACACACTCAGACAGTCTATTTAACCAATTTGTCACAAAGCAGACAGGGGACAGAATGTTAGACGGGATGCAACAGAATCGCAAAGTCATAAAAGAACAAATTATACATATTTTTTTGGCTCGTGTGTGTGTTGTGCGAGGCTCACCAAGTGGGGCCGGCTGGAAGAGCTTCACTTGGCTTGTGCCCCTCCTCCCAGAGGCACTGAGTTGGAGTTCATGCCACTGCCAGATTTGTGCATCTAAATAAAACAGGATCTTAAAGCTAACAAGCAAACAAATTGTTCTCCCAAAGGCGAGCCTGC
>JAPXVT010000010.1:16700338-16711734 GCA_029823135.1 Acanthurus reversus
CAGCTCTATACCTCATCTTTTCCTGGTCGTTTAGAGTTAGTACATTTACAAAGGTTGAAGTAAATATATTTGAAATCCTTCATTGTATGTGTGATGCTTGGTGTTTTAGAATTGCCTTCAAGAGTGTCCATTTTAGTTAAGCTTGAAAAAGTACTAGATTTGAAATGTAACTTTGAACATAGTAGCTAAAGTTTGAATAAGTGAAGTCCTTAGATACTGTATGAAAAACATATTTTGTCTAATTAGCTACTCAATCAAATGCATTCATAATGGTGGTTTTACTACTGTAGAAAGCTAAATTGTATATTTGTTATTCCCAAAAAAATCATAAATTTTAATTTTTATATATCAGAAAGTATCTGTCTTTTTATATCTAGACTTTCAATTTCCTACTTTTTTTAGTTTGTTCAGTTCTAACTTTTTTGTGCAACCTATGCATTCTAGAATGCACTAGCCGGTTATTTCTGGTAACTTGCTTCTAATAGAAGATGGCTAGTTAACAAAGACACTGACTGACCAGTAAAGTTATCGCTACTTGAAGCATCCAGTGAGGCACACAAGTTTGACAGTGCTGCTGTTCATGATATAATGAGTCTGACTGGCCATCCTTAAAATGTATGATTTTCATGTTACGTCATGATGCCAGAATATAAGCTAACAGATCTGATCTGGTTTTACCTGCAGTGTCAGGTCAGTATGACACACTGTGTGTCACTAGAATGGCCGACCGAGAGAAGGCTGCTACGATGATGTGGCAATTCTCTGCATTGATTTTCTTGTATGTGCAACATATAGCCACTGGCCCTCACTTCCTCCCCTTGGCTCTGGTTGATTTAACAGACTGTCTGTTACACAAGAGTTTGGCATGGCGCTAGTTCTGCTGCTACGTCCCTCATGGGCCACATCCTGTTACTGCTCTGCTCCCACTCGCTTGTTGACACATAGGTCAGTGCAGGGCGTTGGCTACGCTTCCAAACATCCAGACAGAAAAAGACATGGCACACACACATATGAGAAAACACACACAAATAAACACACAGAGTGCTCTGTTTTTCAAGTCAGTAACGGGCAGACATCTCTCTTCTCATTACAGTTCCAGTTGGTGTGTGTGTACGTGTGTGCGTGTGTGTGTGTGTGTGTGTGATGGTGGCCCTCCTGCTTGTAGGACATGTTGTGTTTGGCCATGACTTTTCATCCTGGAAGCCCATAATTAGACAGCAACTGGAGGCTGTATAGGAAGGATGAGGTTAAGGAGTGGGAGCGAGCCGCCTGTTAGCTTGATGGTTTTGATGAGCACGATGAGGAGCGCTGAGGTGTAATTACAGAGATGACACCCCCGCTGGACCCCGATGACACGTTTCCTGTGATTACAGGAAATGATCGATATCGAGTGCAAGGAGGGGAGAAGAGTCATGTTTAATTGCATTAGAATAATTGCCTATTGATGGCTGAGGTGAGTCCTGTGCCTGATGGCGAGGCTGCAGTGTGTCAGGTGGGACACCTGTTCATGCCACATGGTGCCAAAGTTGTCCTTGCCCTAATGGTTCAATAAATTTGATGCTTTTTCAGCGTAAATTCTCTGTAAAATGTTTGCTTACATTTCCTAACACGGGTCTGCAGATTGTTCATGTATAAAATTGAATATTTTGCCTCTTTTTTAGTGGAACCGTGACGTGTAAATAATTCCTCCTTTGCATTGCCATTTTCCCAGCTGTCCCTCACGATCCCTCTCCATGCTTCAGGTCATCTTCCTCCAGGTTTTCCTGGTACCAACCAATTAGGCCTGAGTTTGAGTGTGATCGATACACCCCCTGGTGACCTCTGGGTTACCTCGGGCAACTGTCGATCAGTAGTTGAGCCTGTGGTGTCAGGGCTCGCTCCATAGTCACCGTTGCACCATCTCCATCGGTGGTTCTGCTTCCTCTCGAGAGACACCAACAAAACCTTAACTCGCACCACCTATGTGTTCTGCTGACTCTGCTGTTGCTCACAATATTTATCATCCCACGCTGAATCAATTTTGCGCTGAACACCTGAGTCACCACTCCCACCCCAGGCTTAATAAAAGAAATACGATAGAAGGCAATTGGAGGAAAAACAATAAAACATGATATCTCTCGGGAGATGATAGTGCAGTTAAATAATAATAGTGCATAATTCATCAGGCATAATAGAGCAGGCCTTTTTGGGAGATCTCAGACAGGACCACAGTGATATTAGATCTTTCTTTTTGTTGGATTAAATCTTTTAACAATCTCGCGAAGCAACTGGATTTGCAAAACCGCAACATCCCACAAGACCAGGAGATGTGAGAATCCATCTTGCCGGGCTTCAAGTTGTGGGCTTGCTGCTGAACCACAGTGGTTTGGATCAATCAGCGTCCTATGAAGAACTACAGTACCTGCAGCTACGAGTGAGCGGGATTTCTCATTTAGTGTTGCGGGGTATGATGACAGGGTGACTGTTTATTCTTCTAAAGGGTTTAGCATAGATGATGCTACTCCGACCTCCATCCCTCTTGGGACTTTGATGCTCTCTCTGCTAAGCTGGAGGGAGCAGTTACATGTGAGTGTTTAATATTAAACATTGAGTATTGTGGTAACACAAAGAAATGCACGGGTATACAATTTTATTTTAGTTTTATTCATTTCACTTGTGATATTGTGCACTGCCTTTAATGTGCTGTTAGTATGTCTTGTCTTTTTTGTGTGGACCACAGGAAGAATAGTTGTTACTGCGGTAATGACGAATGGGGATCCTAAATAAAACATAAAACATAATATTGAAGTGGATGCATTATATTGAAATCTATTGAAAGTCGTGTGCCTCACATACAGACACTAACAGGAACCTTCTGCATCTGTTTGGGACACCGAGAGGTATGACAAAGCATCAGTATTTGATGAGCTGAGAATTAGACCAAACTCACTGGGACTGGCAAGACTGGTTAATCTGATTGGTTGAGATTAGCCTGTTATGGTGATGGACAGGTGATTCATCAAATCACCGGCAAAGAAATTTTTTGACCTGCCTTTTCAGTTCCAGTGGATGAGTTCCTGGATGGTTCTGTATAACACACCAGCTGATGTGTCATTTTCCTGGATTACTTACCTGTTGTCTATTTTTATCTGTTCCCTTTTTTAAAACGTTTCAATGACTTTGGCCAATCATTTTTTGCTGCCTTTCTGAGCACTTCTTTTACCTAAATAACATATTGCCTGTATTTTTATACCAGTCTTTCATATTTTATTGTCATCTTCAAATTTTCTATTCATGCTCCCTGACTTGGAGTAACCCTAATTTATTTTAATCTTCCTCTATATTTTTCCACTTACCATGTTTGTTGTTATGCACTAAAACACTGAGTCAAATTCCTTGTCTGTGAAAACCTACTTGGCAATAAAACTTATCCTGATGTGGTTTTTCACTTGTGATTTGTGCATTCACCATCATCTCGTGCATTCCGACTACAGTGTTCGAGTCCTTGTGTGTGTGTGACCGGTTGTGTTTCGGGTGAACCCAGACAGCATTGATCTTCAGCCAGGGACAGCGGCTGCGGGGAAGGCAAGGCTGCACAAAGTTACCCTGCTCTCCGGTCACAGCGGTCTGGAAGCCATCGTGGAATCACTAAATAAACAAGTGGTTTTATTTAGTGGGCAGCTGATACAAGGGTGTGTGTGTGTGTGTGTGTGTTTGTTTGCATGGGCAAAGGAAAAGTTTGGATGGGGCCATTGCAAGCTGTCTCCTGGAGCTCTTTCACTGCTTCAAGTCTCTGCTGGGCACGAATGTTTTGTTACATGTTGGGACAGAATTTTCATCATTGGACATAATCTTCAGGCGTGTGTGTGCTCGGGGTGTGAGGGCTGTTTAAACACATCTCATCAATATCATTTCTCAGCATTGCCACTGACAGGCATTAGTGTACCGTCAGAAGGCATTACTGTATTAAACTGTCTTTCATGCATATTCATGCTCATGCATTAAAATGGCGACGGACAAAACAAGCCTGGTATCCCCAAACTGACACGCGATGCAAACAGACAGAATGATTTTGATATAATTATTGTAAGTATGACACTGCCAATTTAAGGAATTACTAGATGACAGATTATTTGCATAATGGGTCTCCTTAAACAAATGTTTTCATTTTAGATTACGTCAATTTGTTTCTTAAAACATGGTGAAAATCATGACACGTGTCTCTCTTTTAAAGGAAAATTCCACCCCAAGATACACTTATAATTTTACGTGTCATCAACATGACAGGAAGTGATGAGTCAAAGCTTTCAGTTTGCCCCGCCTTGTTTTCTTTATCAAGTTGCTGCTGCTGCTGCTGCTAACACAACTCTTATATGAAGTGATGTATCAGCTGTTTATTGTCTGTTTCTGTGAGGACCAGGGGTAAATTCCATCACTTCTCATTTCACGTACTGTCTGGAAAATGTGATGGCAAAAATTTTGAAATAACAACATTACAGTTATAGAATTTTTGTTTTGTGCTGTTTATACAAGATGATCAATTAGAACTGTAAAGCTTCTTTTGAATAGATCCTTACAGAGAAATAGAACCTGTTTCACATAAACAAGGAAGAGAAAATACAACTTGTGAATTAAAAAAGTTTTTAGTCACTAATACAGTGACAGTTTTACCAAACCAGTTTTAGAGATTTTGAGAATGATGTAATAATTTTATGAGAAAAAAAAAAAAGTTGTAACCTTCCCCCAAAAAATTATTAAAAAATTTAAGGTAACAATTTTAAATGAATTAAAACAGTCTTCAGAGATTCTACCAGAATAAAGAGTTGTACTGTGAGCTTTAATAGGGTTGATGAAACTATATGTGTTATCTTCTGATAGTTCTTACTGTAAACCAGTTATGATTATTCCTATGATGGGAACTGTATATTTCTCTGGTTTGTGTCAAAATATCTCCTACAAAAGTCAAAGAGTGTTGATTTTATTCTTGGAATTTCAAGTTATTTTGTGTGTCACACTATACAGACGGTTTGGCAGATGCCTGTCCATACCTTGAAGAAGGTCTCCGACCGAAAACTCGCATCGAAAAGATTTTTTGCACAGAGCACACGGATGCTTGTTTTCTTTGTTGGTTTGATGCTCCATAGCTCCAGCACCTCAACTATGTTTGGATACAGGGTATTTTTCTCCAGTTTTAAATTTTAGCCTTTTAAAAAATCAGAATAAAATTTCTAAAAAATTCTTGTAATAAATTATAAGACTTAAGTAGCCTGAAATTAAACCAACAATGTTAATGGTCTCAGGTGGATTTTTTTTTTTTTTAGATTTCAAAGAAATGCACAGTCAGACAAAAGGCTCTGTTTTCAGCTCTCTCCCTTCTCTCTCCTGACATTTTGTTTTCTCTTGTGTAAATATCAAAGCCTGGCTAATGTTTGTCTTTCTCAAATTGCAAAAATATTCCATGCCAACTTTAGTTTGGCTTATCGTGTGTCAACATTAGTACAGTTCTCACAGGAGCACAGCAACATGTTAAGCAAAAGCTGAGCTAATCTTACCATCTGCCCCCACCAGTTATGTTGTGTCATTTCATCTTAAATCTGGAAATCCATATACATTTTGAAAGGAAAGCAAAACAGAAACACACAAGTAGTCAAGTAACTCCTAAACCAAACTTTGCTACAGGTGTCTCCTCTGACCATAAAATAACCAAAGTGCCGCATATTTTCTTTTCCTCTTGTTTTTACAGTTTTCAACTTTATTTAAAACTGTAAAAACAATCAAACAAGTAATACAGATAAAAAAATGATATAAATATACTTTAGGTATATTACTTCCATTAAAAATGCACAGGAAAAAATAAAGGAGTACCTAGTTAATGAATTACTAAAAGTACCAGTTAATTTCCCATTTCTGTGAATTTTAATTAATTGTTAGTTAATAATTTTTACTTAAAAGTCCAACAGAGCACCATGGCTACAACATGAGTTGAAGTCATTGTCATACAGTTACATCAAACATTCACATTACACATAAAAAATTAACATAGCTGACTTTAGCTATGCAGCTCCATTTTCACCCGAGTATGCAATTACACAAATGTGCGTACAGAGGAAAAGGGAGGAGTTTTTAAAAGTCAGCCTTCTCTCAAGAGGCACAGCAAACTCATCATCTTACAACACCTGAATTTAGAAGATTTTGGTATGCAAGTTGTGGCCGGATGTGAACAAAGATTGTCCCCGTAAGCTGCCTCTTGTTCTAGGTTTTGCTTCCTCTTTATTGCAGTTCATTCTTCGTTTCTTTCATGCAGCTGCAACTTGTCAACATATGTTCTCCCCTTGCACTCAACCTCTGCATTTAAAGCAAACTAGTTGTAATTAAGGAATTTGGCAAATCTAGTAAATACAGGTTCAAAAGGAATATGTAGAATACAGGTTCAAAAATGTACTGGAGTAAGAGTTGAAGCACAACTTTAATGCGACTAAATTTCTACTCAGCCATGTAGATGTGCAAGCAGCAGTGTTTTGCAGTAAATGTTGGAGTATTTTAAAAATGTATTTACTTTAAATTGATTGAAACGCATCATTCAACAATCACAAGCCTCTGTGCACTAATTTTTATGCCTGCAGTTGTAATTGCTGTTTTGATTATTCATCATTACATTTTAATTTGCTTAGGCACACACAGGTGGTAAACATTTAATTAGTTCATTCTTCTACTTTTCTCGGCTTATTTTCCTACGAGTGTTCAAAGTGACTGAACAAAAATCTTACCTGTGAGCAATTTGTGTTGACATTATATGTCACTCAAATGCACAATACTGTCGAGTGATCATATGTCCTGGTCTGCATTCCCATAAATGCACTGTATGTATTACAGCCTTTTGTTTGTGCAACTGTAAAGGTCAGAATAAGATCGCAGCCGTGGCGAAGAGCCAGCAGTGCAGCAAAATATGTTATCACCCACTGCACCATATTATTCTGACATGATATATAGGCTATTCATAACGACATATTTAATATTTCATACATTACTGCTTTATCATACATATTTCATGCACAACAGTCCCTAATGCAGTATAATGTGGAGTATCTCAAATTAGCTTTATGCGACTTGCTGACAAAGTGGGAAATGCCCTCCACCCACAACCGCAACCTCTGAGGTTGTTTGGCATGAATGTAGCCTTCAAATTCTTTTATTCACCAGCACCGTGGGCTGTCCTTATGCTCTGTGTCCCATTCCTCCTCTCCTGTCGCCTGTGGTGCAAAGCTGGGCGAGCTGCACTCATGCTTCTGCAGTCCATGGGGAGTGCATTTGACAGACCGGACAATGAGTCAGGCAGTAAGAAAATGTGTTTACGTCCGCTCTGCGAATAGAAACGGACGTCTCTAAATGGACTGACATTATCAAAAGAGTAGTCCATAACGTTCTGCAGAGTAATGCTTTTCTTGATAAAGACACAAATGCAATATAAGTGAGTGTTTGGCCTCCTCAGATTCATTTGTTCAGCATGCTCTACGCTTAAACTGCGCTGGAAGGCACATTAAAAAGTGTTTTTCTTTTTTGAACGTGGAGCCTTCGATGAGTCTAATTAGCATTTATAGATTCATTGAGGAACTTGATTACAGCTTTTAAAGTCTGCAGCTGGTCATTATGCTAATCTGAGAGCCTTCAGTGTGTGTACTTGTATAACCCCACCACACAGCGAGTAGTGTCTCATGATAGGAGAATAAAGCATGACTGACCTAACTGCTTTTAAACCAGAAAGCTCCCATGATTCTTTGCTGCTGGACTCAAACTGACAGGCATCCTTTGCAGAAGTCAGGCAGTTACTCATTAACTCTCATAACAGGAATGGCAGAGTTAAACTGCACAAACCAAAAACATTAAAGGACCACACCGGTGTCACTACAGGTCATTGTCCTTTGTCAACATCAGCCACATAGGTTACATAAACTGCACCCATTTTTCCCCAAAATAGCTTTATCTATGAGATATTGTGTTTGTTAACATATTTAGTAAACGTCACAGGCAGTGCCTGAAAATGTTTGACAATGTTAGTTAAAAAGAACATCTGTGTCAAAATCCTTTTTCATGCTAATATGCGAACTAGGAAGGCAGCACTTGTAAGGAACTATTTTTCCAGGCGTAATAACTTCAGTCTCAACTGCTCCCAGCCAAATAAACGCAGATATTCTCTTTGGAAGGGTGATCTACCTATATCTAGCAACTTTCATGCATCCTATAGTGTTTCTATACCCTGTTTCAAAATAAATGACAGTGACTGGGAGTTAAAGTGCAGTCAGAGATCTACTTAAGTGAACACATGGTTGAACAACATTCATAGAAGATGGGGCGATCTCTGCTAAAGGCGAGAAGTCAAAAATAGACTGGTATGGTCCTTTAATTGATTGAAATGTGACAGGCTGTGATTAAATGTACATTTAAAATGATTAAGGTGTTACAAAAACACAAGCAGCTTAAAAACAAAGAAATATGAGATGATTAATAAATAAAAAATGTGTTTGAATGTTTGCTTTCTTCTTTTTTTTTAACACTTTAACACTCAGACTCTCTCCTCCTTTGGTGATACTCACATTCACTTAGTTGTTGGTCTGCTGCAGCAAACTAATACAGGCCTGTACAGCCAGCTGGAGAACAAGGTCAAACACTCGCTATGGATGTGTCTTTACCCCGGGCTGATTTCTTTAATTCTTAAACAAGATGTGCATGACAGGGAATTAATTTTCTGCATAAACAAGTTACAGTTTGTTTCCCGGGGTTGTTTTGGCTGGCTTCTCTTTTTTGTCTCTGGGCTGTTTGGACACTTGCTCTGTGCTTATGTCTGATTCAGCTGGTACAGGGATGTATGTCTGCTTTTCACTGTCCCAGTAGAGGTACTGCTGAGTCTCAGGGTTGTAGTAGTACTAATGAGGACAAGCATGAGAAAAGGTGTATAAACAGTTCTGGATAAAATACATTTGGCAGTATATTCTGTACGTACAGTAAGACCACAGGATACATACTTGGCTGCTGGGATCATAGTACAGGCCAGTCTGTGGATCGTAATAGTAACCCGAAGCCTCATCATACTGGTATGTGGAGGAGTCAGGGCCAACTACAGATACAAAGATACAGAGACATCCATATTAAACAATACGTGCTTTATAAATCACATAAAACTGATCTAATTCACAATGGTATTTAGCTTAAAGAAAATATGACATTAATCCACTGAACTGGTTTTCATTGTAATTGATGCTTTATGATCATGAGCACTGACTGTAGGGTATAGCTCAATCATCTTTTCCTGTATTGTTTTATCCCTGCATAAAATGGTGGGCCATACTGTACCACTACATATACATACTGTGATGGCCCTCTGGTTGTGCCTTGTTTGCTCCTCTCTTGTGGGATTCGTGGATGAGGTTGCCCACTTGGGCTGACAGGGAGCATCTGCGCCCAATGCTGCCAGTCACCAGGAAAGCTGCCACTTCAGTCTTCTCTGGGAGGCTCTCTCCATGTGCTTTATTTGGTTCTTGCTTCATTTGTCCCATCAGTACCTGCGCACCACACAATCATCACAATCACTCACTTGTACCACTGACTTTCCTGACCCACATCTTATCTCTTTTGAAATTTTATTTATATTTTTGTTAATTAATCAGTTAATTGACCTTTCGCTAAGCCACACCCCCGCAACGCAGACTGGCCAATCACAGCGCAGCATAGGACAGTCTGCGAAAGAGGTCCGACACTTTCATAGCTGCGCTCCATTGACTCCAATGCAAAAGTTTCTGATTTTATTCATTTTCGAGCTGGTTTTGGGACTTTTGTGGGCTAGTTATGGTTAAACGTTGTGCCTGGGGCACTTGTAACAGTGACACTCGTTACCCGGAGAGGTTGGAAGGAAATGTACGTTTTTTTCCCTTTCCAAAACCAAAATAAACGACAATAGCTGTTACGGGCTGTGGTGTTATTTTTACACCCCTTGGCTTATGCCACTGTTGTGGCAAGCTTGTGGAGGACTGGGCTGACACACTACTGATATATTGTGCTTGACAGAGGTCCAGGGTATGGATAAGTCCGATGATACGGGCGCAGAAACTTGTGGAGCTAACCAGAGTAATGTTAATGTCGTTACAGCACACTATAGGCTAATGTTACGTTAGTTAGCTAACGCTAGCTAACTTACTACTGAATGTAACGTTATATAGGCCTACTGCTTTTGCTTCTTAATGATTGTAATAGTGAATAGAGACCTACCCAGCTTTACAGGAACAGTGTTGCTCCTTAATGTCGTTGTCCTCTGTCTCAATCGCCAGGTGATGCGGTGGTTCACTTTTACTCTGTGATCTGTAGGCTTGAGCTTCTGTCTTTATTTTTTTTAACGTGATTTCGTTGCTGAGTCAGTTTGACATCCTGAATATATCCTTCAAATGCATATTGTAGACCTTTCTGTCTGCTTCTGTCTGAAATCGCTTTTTTGTTTTTCCAAAAATTAGACAATATTTCTCCAGGGAGTGCAGTTATTGACAGTGGGAGCGCCATGCTAGCTCCGAAAGCTTGTCGGACGTAGCAACAGTAACTAAGGGGGGCAGGTCTTAGCGAATGGTCAATTCCATTACAAATAAAAGAAGAGTGTAAATAGATAGAGAAGATTGGACAAGAACACTGTCTGCTGTGCACTGCCAACAAGCCTCCCTGGCTATGTTGGCCATAACAGTTAGATTTTGCCATTAACGTTTCTTTAAGTCCTCTTTCTTTAATATCCTGATATTATCATGGACATTCTTCCTGGAAAAACAGGCATCATCATGAAAAAACTCTGCGTGCACTGCCGAACACACCCCTTATATGCAAACACGCACCAACCCCAAATAAGTTAACACAGAGTAAACTAACTAACATCTTATTCACCTTCGTAGTACCGTTTAACTCGACTGTAGGTAATCAAAGTTTGTCAGCCCTGACATTGCATTCTCCCTGCCGCCTCTGTTCAGTGTTCAAACTTTTGGTATTTGCATTGATTTGTTTCTTTTGTTCCTTTTTTACATTCTGTAGGTATATCTAAAAACAAAACAATTTAGATAAGGTGAAATTAAAGAAGTAATATTAATTACATTAAAAATAATGAAAGGGAAAAAGACAAAGAAAGTATGGAGTAAAATGTAGTATGGAGTAAAATAATAATAATAATATAATTGACTGTACCATGCTATTAAAGGAAGGAGTTTGACTCCCTAGTTCTGCCATCTAATGGTTTAACAGAAGGCCTACTGAGCATGATAAAGAAGGCCAGTACCAAGTACTATATCAGCATGTTTTCAAGGTGGTGACATTAATGACGATATACTTTCTAAGTATTGCGATGGACCCCTCCCCCCGCTGTATTTCTATTTTATTATACATATACGTATGTG
>JAPXVT010000010.1:16721956-16732978 GCA_029823135.1 Acanthurus reversus
TAATGAGCCAACAGCCTATGCAGCGCCTGTTTTTTCTCTCCCTTCTGTACCAGCCACAGACATAATAAACTATTAGAGCTTAAACAGATGCTGTTGGAAAAGTATTAATCATCAAGTTAATGATTAATAAACTTCCAAGAGCCTGTCCGACCCAACAGAGGACATATGGGATTAACAAAGACTGACATAGTAGGTATAACCTTACTCTGCTCTCTTTATGCATTTTCATGCTTCTTCATGAGTGCTGCTTGTGAGCATGCAACGACAGAATTGTTTTCATGCTAACCTGAATACTACAACCTTAAAGTGGCCTGTATCTACTGCACTCTGAGGAGAAGTGTCTCTACCTGTATAAAACATGATCACTGTAACTACTATCTAGCAAATAACTATTTCTAAACAATCATGTTTGTAGTTGATGTTACAAGAAACGTGCACTGACAGCAGCAGAGCAGCAGTTATCTGCAGTCTAATGAATTACTAATGCAGACGTCCAAACTGACAACCTTATGCTCATAATTTTTGAATAAAACTGTCAAATAAAGTTAACTTTCATTCAAATATAAATTTTCTTTGGCACACAATGACTTTCTGTATGGAGCTTGCATGACAAACAGTGATGTAGGTCTCTGCCTGACTGGTGGAGGCTCTGCAGCCATCCGCCACTATCAGAGTCAAGTTCCACACATAACAATAGTTTGTAAAACGTCCTTTCAGTGCCAATTAATCCATTAAACTGATGAATCAGTGGACCTCTGGTACACTGTATGATCAAGACAGTGATATAAGGCAGCAGAACGTCTGACTTCAGTTGCTCAAAAACAATCCGTTCTCGACAAAGCGAGCGCAAATATTTGCATAAGAATAACAAAGGTCAAAATTCATGGGATCTTTCCTGCATTGGTAATCAAAGAGAAATACAAATCTGATACCATTTCTATGTGCCATTCCACAGCTCAAAGCGTGTACCGCCTCTAGTGCTGACCTTTTCAGGAACCTCATCTCCAGCACACGTGTTTTACACTTCAAAGTAAGAAGTTAAATTATTCCAATTAGGCCTGCAGCGTCTTTCTGGTCGTACCAATCTGCTGATGAAAGAACTTATGAAGCCTATCATCCTCCCCCAAAAACTCATTGCAGTTGTGCATTATACATATTCATTGGACTGTTTAGGGAGATGTCTGGTTTGTCTTAGCAAGGCCATGCACAGAATTTAGGAGATGATCCATTGTTAGAGCTATTGTTTTGGAAAGAATGTTTGCTTAAAGAGGGGGAAATTAAGTAGTCACTATGCTTTTACCAGAAATGATCCACATGCATATAGAAAGATGCAACACACCATGTGCAGATATCCCAAATGCAGTTACGATAGAGTTGTGTGATCCAAACACAGAGTAAAGATATGGCTTCTCTTGCTCTTGAATGAAAAACACTACTGTGACTGATGCCTTCTGGAGCACCGTAGGATTTATATTTATGGCACCAAACAGCCTGGTAAAGAATACAACCAGATGGGAGCTTATTGGAAACGTTTTACCCCTCATGGATTTTTAGACTGCTCTATTGATTTTGTATGCATTGCACCAAGGCTGGCTGAAATAAACCGCATGCTGTCCATGTGAGCGGAGCAGGTCTCTCCTCCACAGCGCTGACTCTATCTCCATCCTGTAAGCGTTTCATCTGCCTTTTGAAGGAGCAGAACCAGGGGAATTATACAGGGGAAAATTGACGATAAAGGCTATTATGTCCGCTGTAATATCCATTTCCCAAACAATAATGTCGGGGAAGAAGAAGTAATGAGAGCAGAACAGTAATACCCCACCATCTGCTCGTTTCCACCACTTGGTCTGCCACTTCTCTCTGGGCGGCTTTCGTTTTACTCTCTCCGGCTCATGAGCTTTCTCACTGTCTTTTCCCACACCCTCCACATTGAGCTCTTAACCCGCTAATTTCATTTATCTAGTCTGCGGTCTTCACTATTTAAACTCTCAGAGATTCCCTTTACTGCCCAGCCTGTATTCACCACATCTGAGCATCTCTCGCACATACTAACACGGGTAAATACACTTATGATCCTCTCCAAAATTAATTTCTCTGTCGTTGTAGGAATAATGGGAAATCTATCTCACCTTCTAACACTGTGCAGCTCATTCTGTACATGAAAATCTCCCCTTTAAGATCACAAATCTCCCTACTTAAATATGCATGAGAAGCTTTAAAGTGGCATGAGTAAATGTTTGACATACATTTTGTGTAGCTTTTTGAATTTAGAGAAGAGTAATCCCATTGCTCATGAATACAAATGACTTAGATGTATGTGCCTACAATTACAGCTACATTGCTTTGATGTGGCTTTGCAAAATAAACCTTGCAGTCTCGTTTTTTTCAGACGTCCCACAGCAGGAGAGCAACATGTTTGTGTGTGCCACTTGGGAGCAATTTCATCTTCCTGGTTTTCCTAAACAAACTACCTACTGATGTTCTGAGGATAGAAGTGCTTTCAAGATAATAAAGGTTGAATCTATTTAATCACTGTAGAAAGTAAAAGGTGTATTTGTAAGGAATTTAGCAATGCTGCTCTGCCTTCATATTTGCATGGGATGCAAAATATGTAGAACAATGTAATGAAATCCAAAACAACAAAACCTGTGGCTCAGGAGGTAACGTGCTTTGTCTGCTAAGGTAGAAAATGGTTTAATAAGGGCAATCAATTCACCAGTTAAAAGAGGAGTGCACAGCCACAGCAACAGAAGAGATATCATTTGAGCTAAATGCTAACATGCTGGAGTAATGTTGACCATATTCCCCATCTTAGTTAGCATGCTAACATTTGCTAACAGTTAACAAAACATGCAAAGTACAGCTGATTTTCAGGTATCCAGTCATTGTTGTCAAAAATGAAGATGTTTCATTAAAAGCCAAAAATAAACTGCTGGTGGCATGTAAAGAAGAATTAGTAGGATGCATCGGAAATCAAAAATGTTCAAATTTTATGACAATCAGTTCCATTTCCATCAATTTCCATTTGCATCGAAATGCCTGACTGACCAACACTACCGTTCCTCGCGAGGACAGTGTGGCTGCGCTAATGTGTTAAGATGGGTGCCGAGACAAAAAGCAAGACGATCCAGCACAAGCAACGCTCACGCAGCCAGTGTGGCCAGAGTGCTTTAACATAAGCACTAATACAGGTGTAGCCAAGGCGAAATTTATATCAGAGTTCACAAATCACGAGTCATGATGTGAATTTGCTTTAGCATCAGAAGTTACATTTCCTCCTTTGCTCCCTTAGACTAGAACCGAATGGGAGATAAAAATATTTGTGGTGCACGTGCACCTGTGCTTGTGTGACTGTACCTTTAGGAATACATGAAAATTAGGCCAAAAAGTTTACAATTACATCATTTATCGCAGGGATTTTGTACTTCATATTGCCTGATACTCATAATATTAAACCCACCTGTTATGCCCATGAAAACCAAAGTTAACCAAACCAGGGAATTTAACTGGGACAGGCATTTTCAGTGACCAGTAAGCAGCAGGTAAAGACAAATTTTAAACCAACACAAATAAATGTAATGAGAAGTGAGATGTGTTTATTCATTGTTTACCTTTTTTTAAAAATTTCATCACATCTGACACAGGCACATCACAAAGTGCATAACGATACTACAGCTCTGGTTGTGGGATGCAATCAAACTCTGCACTTTTGCAGCCCTCTCCTGTGATCCCTCTGGAAAGTTTGTCCGAAAAGTCTGATGTTTCTCAGCGTGGTGCCTCCAAACATTGTATTCTTTAAATATCGCAACACACTCATCGCAGATTAAACACATCCATTTGGCTTTGGATCTGCCATTAACTGAACAAATATTTTTTTAGTCTGGGCAGGTTTAAACCGACTACTTTCATTGTCAATTTTATGTTTTTAGGTTGAAAAAGACATGTTGCATCATAGAACTTAATACTTCTAGACACACATTTACAACAACGCTCTTTATTTTGGTTTGAATGTTGAAAGGCTATGCAACGTGGTGCATTTAACGTCTTTAGGAATTTCTGTAGGCAAGCACAACATGTTTTTCTCGGTTTTTCTGGCTAGGCCACTCAGGTGTTGCTTCTGGGCCACATGTGGCCCCCGGGTCACCATTTGAACTGGTCAACCGTAGAGTTTTTTAGGGAGTAGCTTGTATGAAAAAGATCGAAACGGGATTGCCTTGAGTAATTTGAAAAATAAGAGCAATATGAGGAACATAAGAAAAGCTGTTTACACCTGGTCCCATCATGTTTAGGTCAAATGTTTTGATGGAAAATGTAACTTTCAAAGTTTCACTTTTTAAATGCTCTAATTCATATAATTTCACTGTCTGTTCTCTCCTCTAAAAGCATTAAATGTTGGATGTGTGAGTGGGTACATGAGCACTTAGGGTGCCCTGCTGTCTCACCTCTGTGGAGAATAAGGCGCTGTGACATTTAGGCCTCCTTGTTCTGCAGGCCCGGGTCCAGCTGTGACAGCCGGCCGGGGAGAGTTGCTGAGTGTGGGATGGAAATGCCAGCAATCAGTCGGGTGGTACGTCACGATCTCACTGTTTTGTTGGCACTGAGTGGAGGCGACTTCCTGACCCCCGAGCTTAAAAACGTTGTCTTGCTCTTTATTTATAAGCTGCTGCACAGCCACACATGCTTCCCTTCACTCACAAATTGTTCCTCAAATATCATGTGGAAATAATGTCGTGCTTAAGTGTAATGGAGTTTTGACGATTGCATCTCTTCCTCCTCGCAACCTACACAGAACATAAAGGAAACAGTGAGTTACTCATGTACTAGAGTAGTTTTTTCTTCCTCTTTTCCTCCACAGTGGCCAGCACCCAAGAACAGTCACGGTGGTTTCTGGACAACCCAGTTTGGCCATAACCACACAGGGGAAGTTGACCACACACACCCACTCGTCTGAATTCCACAGCTCGACCTCAACACACATCAAGTCAGCACAGACTTGTGACTGCACACCGACACAAACAGCAACCATCCTGCCACCCACACCCCCCGAGATACGCAAGGCTCTCATTAGGCCCCGTAAAAGTCTAAGCATGAACTCACTCGTGCAAGAGGCATGTCTGCATGCACGCACGCAACAAGACATATAAAATTCTTGTGCACGGAAATACACTCATTCAAAACATTACATGCAGACTACAAAAATAATCCATGTTTATTTTAAAGACAACATGTCATAATTGACAGTTTTTATCCTTCTTTGCATCTCATCTCTGCGTGCAGGCAAACACGATCGTGAAGACTCTGTCAAACCAGTTTTTGCCCTCATGCTCACACAGCAGCACTGAGCCCCCTTGACGTGTGTCCCTGCTCTGTGGAAAAAACAAAGCTGTGGTTTCACAGTCATCATCCTCATGGAGAACAGACACCGCAGTCTCTATATTTATGCCATTTTATCTGTTTGAAGGCGAAGAAACTCATGTCAGCAAGTCTCGCTGTGGCCACTATCTTAAAACCTTTGAGGTTTGTCAGCTGAGAAAACTCTTGATTAATAGGTTTAATCTAATGCAGCTCTGGTAAAAGTTCAGTCAGGAAGACTTTCGCTTTGCATGCCTCCACATGTAGTTATTCCTCTAATTATCTGCCATTCATTCCTCTCAGACATGCTCACTTAGAATTTACTGTTGTCATTATCAGAGGCTGTCATTTGAGAATCAGCTGTTTACATCAGCTGATCACTTCTGTCCAATGTCACAGTGACACACCTACACTATCAGCATATCATCTTGCTGCTGTCTTTCAAAATATGACTCCATTGGGGAATTTATCCTGCTCTAGCTCAGTAAAATGGCTCTTGATTACAAAATCTACCTGTTGAGTCGTGGTGCCAAAGACTTTCTGACAAGGCTTAATTATCAGATATCATCTGTTCTAACTATAAATAGAAGTGTTATTACATACAGAGTCATACTTGAACTTCTCCATACCTTGACACGTTTTGACTGTTGACTTCCTGCATTCCTTTACCCAAGAGTCACGTGATATTGTTGTGACTTGCCCTGTTGGCTGATAAATATAGGTTTGGTTGACCTACCACTTCAGGCAGGACAACCATGTCCCAAGTTGTCCAACAGTTTATGTATAACTGCATCCCTCTGGGATACAGGGTCATGCATGTTGTCTGACACCATGGATGCAGCCCTACATAAACTGACAGACAACATGGGGCATGGTCGTGACTCTTTGGAAAGAGGCTGCAGGAAGTCAGCTGTTGAAACATGTCAAGGTATGAAAAAATTAAAATACGAGTCTGCAAATAAAATCACTTAAAGTAGTTGAATAAATAAGTTAGACTAAGTGAACCTTTTAAGACAATTATCTGTTGTAATATTTTAATTCAGGAGAATTTACACTGAGAGCGAGCTCTTTTTTCCAGGAATGCCCTAATCACAGTCACACATTCACACCTGGAAGCTGCCCAGTACACTGACAGTCTGATTTGCAGCCGCTAAGCAGCTCCACTAGAGCAGTTGGGGTCAGGGGCCTTACTCGAGGGGCCCTCTGTGATAATATACGGGTGGGGCTAGCAGTTCCCTTCCCTTTCACCACACAGATTAATACTGGAGGTTGGGGGTTTGAACCTGTGACCCTCCGGCCACAAGCTACTTTAAAATACAGGCCACCACTGCCCACAATAAAGATAAATAACATATAAAAAATATAATAATCATACAAACAAATATCTTTACTTATTAGTTCACATGTATCTCTTCATTAAATTACATGTTGCCAAAATTATATATATACGATGCTATATTAATATTATCTCATCCCTTTGTCATGCACATTCAAAACAACTTACCAGAGTGAACTTACCTCTACCCCGACCTCCACCCTCTTTCAGCTGCATTGGGTGAAACAGTTTTTCTTAGCATCTAACACTCACGTGTCTATGTTGCAGTGGTGTGGACTCAAGTCACATATCTATGACTCGAGCCAAAACTTGACAACTTTAGACTCGACGATATCATCATAAAAGACTACACCAATGACTTGTGACTTGGACTTGAGCCTTTTGACTTAAGAATAGTAGAGATTAAACGTATGTTATTTAAAAAGTGTGTCACAAATCAATATACTTCCCTTCATTTCCTGAATCAACTACCATTAACGCTTTTCAGTCTCAGCAAGGCAACACTTTTTCCCCAAAAATCCACTTTGTTTGAAGGATCCGGCAGCATCCAATCAAGTTAAAGAACAAACCATGAAGAAGTGGGTTATGTTGTCTTCTTGTCTTAATGTTATTTTAAGAGATAAACAACATTTTTTAGAAAGCATTCAGGATTTGTGTATATTTCATTGATTAGAAGAGTGCTAATGACTTGTTTATGACTCAAAATTCAAAGCTTAGGATTTTGGGCTTGTCTTGAGACTTGCCTGTCCTTACCTGGGACTTAACTTGGGACTTGAGAACACAGACTTGAGACTTACTTGTGACTTGCAAAACAAAGACTCGCTCCACCTCTGATTGACATCAGTTTGATGCCTGTCTTACGCACTCAGGGCTCCCTTGCACGTCTGCATTTGATGGCTATGGATGTGACGAAACATCAGTATTTGACCATATGGGAATGAGACCACGCCGGCTGTATGGAGTTTGGATGACTCCACATTATCGCATCAAGCTTTGGTTCGTGTCTTGCCTCTCTGACACATCTGCGACTGATTCAGCCCCGTTTTTCCTGCTCTCTCATCCACAGCCTTCACACCTTCCACACATTTTTTCCACCCTATTGAAGACACTAATGCTTTTATCACAGCTCAAGTGTTTCGCGCTCTTCGACAATGCCTCTTCTTCGCCGACCCCCCAACTTCATCCTTTCCGGCAGCTCCTCAGCAGAGCTTTTTGACAGAGAGCAATTTGCACATGCTTCGAGAAGGAACGACATGAGAAATGTTGTGGGCTGATGCAGACGGAGGATAATGCATATTTATTTCATTGAGTAGTGATGCTTGGCAAAGCCACCAAAGCACATACCCAGGGTAATGGCTTGACAAATCAGATCTGTAAGACTATCCACACTTGCCACTTCTCTTTCCTCTGCCAGTAAAGACAGAGCCAGACGTGGGAGGGAGCAGAGGAGGCCTGTGATGCACCTCAGTACAAGCAGAGGAGAACATTGGCAATTTGTTAGACAGATATTAGCCTATAAAGTCTAGTACATTTTTATATACAAGCAATTTGTTGCCTATTGAAGTGCGGAGAGAAGTGACAGGTTTTATTATGAAGTTGATGAGCTGTAACCATGGTTACATGTTTATTTCAGCATAGAAAATAAAAGTCTTATAAAACCTGTTAATATTACTACTGTTTTTGCACATATAAATCCTCTTGAAAGATGGTGCATATTCTCAGAACTGCTAAAATTCATTCAGGCAAGAAATCTTCAGCTTTTTAGACTCACCATCACTGTGAGGTTGTCCATGTATGTACTGTAACCGTTTGGCAGTTTCAGTTTAAATTCAGTTACAGCACTGTATGTGGTCCCTTTTTCATCATTTTGCTTGAGAAAAATAACAAAATACAATACATTCAGTTTAGTTCACCATCGATACTGCAGTAAGATCAAAGCCCAGCTTGGCATGGTATAAAGTTTTCCTTCAGAACATCATGATGAGAATTTAAGTTAGTAGTTGCTAGTAAGCAATTAAAATGGGATGCACTTCCTTGGCTTTGAAAGAGCATTCAGAGAAGCAGGAACGGAAGGAGCTCCTGTGGAGGGG
Source organism: Acanthurus reversus (assembly GCA_029823135.1). Lineage (NCBI taxonomy): Eukaryota > Metazoa > Chordata > Actinopteri > Acanthuriformes > Acanthuridae > Acanthurus > Acanthurus reversus. The sequence goes on from JAPXVT010000010.1 coordinate 16,730,735, forward strand.
CTATATTTGGCCACCTCAGCATCTCGTTTGGTGCTGCAGCTCAGCATGGTGGCTCCTCTAGCAGCCTAAACACTCTCTGGGAGGCGTCTATATTTGAATGTAGCCCTCCAGACTTAAAAACAACGCGTCTGACTCGAAGGAAGCTCATGCGACTGCGGCTGTGGATGTGAGAATTGACACAGTTACTGTAGATGCTACAGCAAAAAGCCAAAATAAAAGCATGAATTAAACAAAATGGCTGAGGTGCTATTTATCACTTCTTCACCTGAAAATACTTTGTTGTTTTGTGGAAAATCAATTGGGAACTGTACAGAGCAGAACTGAAAGTGCACTCTGCAGCTCTACAGACAGATACAGAGATTAGAAGACTGAAAATAGTGAGAACATTTGTCTCTGGCTGAACTTTTTTTGTGGAAATAAAGTAGTTAGTGCATGCAGCATTAAACAACTGGATCCTCAGGACAAAGACATGAAGTATAGTTCTGTGTGTGTGTGTGTAGAATCTATACAGTCCAAATTAAAAAAGGTACTTCTTTTGTACTTTATTCTTTATTTTAAGTTTGTCATGAAACTGGCATGCAATGGAATCACAATGATGGGGGGAGCACCTCCTGTCATCAGGTGACATTGGGTGACTTTGGACTGGCGACACTGAAATGGCACCTTGGCATGAGCTGATATTAGACATGATTGGATAACATGATATTTGCTGTCATCTGCGATATTTTCACAATATTGAACAGTTGTTAGGGCCTCTTCTGTGTTTTATTTTGAAAAGAAAATGCTGCTGGGTGGTGGAGGCAATGCACGTTGGTATTTGACGAGGCGGGGAGGTTATCACAGCTTAATTGTGATGTATGCAGAGCTTTAATTTTGAAGAATGCCAGCTCTGGACTTTGGCAATATTTCAAGGTACTACGTGACACCAAAAGAAAAACAGCACTTTTCCACATTTAGTAAGTCCCAATGTTTACTTTACGATTTTTCGTAAAGTGCAATTGTGCGATTGTTCTTAAAATTCTGCATGGTAAACCAAATTAAACTCAATTTTATCATTTAAAAATAAAGATGATAGCGGTTTCCAAGTCAACGTAACTCCGCTGTTCATATCCTCCCACATCACACCGGTCTCTTCTGCAGAGTGAAGGCCAGCAAGCTGATACAATTAAGACTATTACACAGGTGGTTTTGCAGCTTGTCTGCCAGAATAAGTTTCAAAACAACAACAGAATGCTGACTCAATGAACTCCAAAGAGGCCAAATCACATGTAAGATTGCAGGTTTTGAGTTGAGGCGAATAATTACCTGTTTTTCTAGATATCTGTTTGTTTATTAAGTCATTACAAGTCATTTGATTATATTTTTCACGGTAAATTATAGCAGACATTGGCTTTATTTTCTGACGTTTCATAGCCAAACCAGTAGATTAAAGAAAATAATTGTATGTTGCAGTTTTATTTTCAAGAAAACAGTAAGAAAACGAGAATGGCCAACATATTCTTGTAAGTCAGTCCTTCCTCTGAAAGAGTATGGAATGAAAGAGACTGGCTGTACTTTACTGGGACCTTGTGTAACTGACAGACCATGGAATTGTTATAACTGAGCGCCATGTCACATTGCATTTTGTTTGTTGTGCTCTGACCAATTTGTAATGTTCTGGTTTCATTGTGTGAGCATAAAAATGATCATTTAGATCTCCACTGGAGTGTGCAAAACCCAACTGTTGCTGGTGGATGAAAATGTCACCAATGATAAACATCTCCATCTCCATAAAATGCTGTTTCTTTCTTGCTTTTATTCTTGCAATGTAATGAAGTTGTACCGCTGTGGTTGTAAACACAGATCTGTATGTGGAACCAGGTGATTATTTTATGATTTAATTAAAAAGCAAAATTAACACATATGAGTTTTCTCAAGCAGGAGGGCAGAGAAGCACACAGAAAAACAAAAAAGGAGGGTTACTGAGCTTTTTCCAAACAACTTTAAGTTGTTTTTTTAATATCACCAACTTCTACTGGCAGTAAAACATTTTATACTAGATGTAAGCAGGTCAAGCTGACCAACTCCAGTACTTTTGATATTTTTTAAGCCTGTAACCTTTGTGGATCAGGTGCACTTAAACTTCAGCAGGGCCTTTGGCTGAGCTAGAGCCTCCTCAAGCCACGTCTGCAACACCAGCATGAGGATAAATCTGTGAGACAATAACATCAAAAAGAAAAAAAAAAAATCACCCTCCTAATTTAA
>JAPXVT010000010.1:16754472-16765589 GCA_029823135.1 Acanthurus reversus
GGCTTGTCTTGTGATGTTAGTTTTGTCCTTCCACTTTCTTCTTCTGAATGTGGTAGCTACGTTGTCCTGCTTTGTAACTCTCCACAGCTCCTCATTGGAGATTTTAATGGGCCACCAGAGCTTAAGGATGTAGCGTAGAGGACTATTTTTCACAGGCCGGATCTTGCTGACATGAAAGGTGGGGTGAACCCGAAGAGATCTGGGGAGTTTCAGTCTCACAGCAGATTGATTAATAACCTTTGATACAGGAAATGGACCAACAAAACGAGGAGCCAACTTACGGGATTCCACTCTGAGAGGAAGGTCCTGTGCGGAAAGCCAAACTCTTTATCCTGTATGGTAGCGGGGAGCCGGCCTTCTCCGTCTGTTCGCAAATCTCATGTAGATCTGGGAGGACTTCAGAAGAGCCTGACAAGCCCGCAGCCAAGTCCTCCTGCATCGACGAACCATTGCCATGGCAGAGGGCACGTGAACCTCCTTCTCCAGAGCTGGGAATAAGGGAGGTTGATACCCAAACACACACTGAAAGGGGGACATCCCCGTGGAGGAGCAAGGGAGTGTGTTATGGGCAAATTCGACCCACCTGATGAACTTACTCCAGGAAGTAGGATTCTGTGACGTCATACAGCGGAGTCCTGCCTCCAGCTCCTGGTTAAACCGCTCCGTCTGCCCATTGGACTGAGGGTGGTGACCCGAGGTCAGACTGACAGTGGCGCCCAGGAGGTGACAGAATGCTTTCCAGAACTGTGCCACAAATTGCGGGCCCCGGTCAGATAGGACATTTCTAGGAAACCCAAAGACTCGACACACATTATGCATTAGCACCTCTGCAGTTTCCTTGGCAGAGGGCAGTTTAGGTAGTGGTATAAATTTCACCATCTTAGAAAATCTGTCAACTACCGTGAGCACTGTGGTGTTACCCTCAGACAGAGGCAGACCAGTCTAGGGAGATGTCAGACCAGGGGAGCTGTGGCACAGGCAACGGCCGGAGAAGTCCAGCACTGGGTGCTGACTTGCTTTTATTGCGTTCACACACAGGGCAAGCGGCCACATACTCAGCAACATCATTCCTCATATTGGGCCACCAGAACCTCTCACGAATCCGGGCCAGAGTTCTGCGGATACCAGGATGACAGGAGACAAGAGAATTATGAGCCCAAGAACTAACAGGGCCCCTGAGATCAGGGGTAACAAACAGTCTGTTTTCAGGTACCGCAGGAGGGATGTCTACTCCTTGATTGGAAGCAGCAACCCTGTCTTCTATTTCCCAAGTTATACCTCCAATGATGCATGAGTCTGGGATAATGGTGGTTTCAGTGGGCCCTTCTCCAGAGTCTTTAAACAGTCTCGACAAAGCATCGGGTTTAATATTCTTAGAACCTGGTCTGTATGACAATGAAAAATTGAATCGGGAGAAAAAGAGAGCCCACCTTGCTTGCCTGGGGTTTAATCGTTTGGCCGACCGTAAGTATTCTAGGTTTTTATGATCGGTCCAGATCAGGAATGGTTGTTCCGCTCCTTCTAGCCAATGCTTCCACTCCTCCAGAGCCATCTTGATGGCTAATAGCTCTCGGTCACCCACATCATAATTCCTTTCTGCAACAGAAAATTTTCGCAAGAGGAAAGCACAGGGATGTAGTTTATTGTCACTTACTGACCTTTGGGAAAGAATGGCCCCTGCTCCTAAATCGGAGACATCCACCTCCACCACAAACTGCAGAGATCGGTCAGGGAGAGCCAAAACCGGGGCTGAAATAAAGCATTTTTTAAGCCTGTGAAAAGCAGCATTCGCTTCAGGGGACCAGGAGAACTGTAACTTAGACAATGTGAGAGCATGCAAAGGTGAGGCAACTTGACTGAAGTTCTTAATGAATTTCCTGTAAAAATTAGCAAACCCCAGGAAGCACTGCACCTCCTTCCTGGAGGTGGGAGTGGGCCAGTCCTGAACTGCTTGAACCTTGACAGGATCCATGCTGACCTGTCCCTCTGATACGATCAGACCGAGGAAAGAAACGGTTGCCACATGAAATTCACATTCTTCTGCTTTGACATACAGATGATTATCAAGCAATTTCTGTAACACTTTACGAACATGCTGGATATGGGTCTCAATATCATCAGAAAAAATCAAAATGTCATCTAAATAAACAAACACAAACTTGTTTAGATAGTCACGTAAAACATCATTAACCAAAGCTTGAAACACAGCAGGGGCATTGGTCAACCCAAAAGGCATCACCAAATACTCATAATGTCCAGTGGGAGTGTTAAATGCAGTCTTCCACTCATCCCCCTCTCTTATTCTGACTAAATGATAAGCATTGCGGAGATCAAGTTTGGTGAAAACCTTGGCACCCTGCAAAAGTTCAAAACCAGCAGAAATGAGGGGGAGAGGGTACCTGTTCTTGACAGTTATTTCATTAAGTCCTCTGTAATCAATACATGGACGAAGTGTCTTATCCTTCTTCCCCACAAAGAAAAAGCCTGCACCAGCGGGAGAAGAAGACGGTCTAATAATACCTGGCTTGAGAGCAGAGTTGATGTATTCCTCCATGGCCTGATGCTCGGGGGTGGAGAGTGAGTAAAGGCGTCCTCGAGGGGGTGTAGTACCTGGAAGAAGCTCAATGGTGCAATCGTAAGGGCGGTGAGGAGGAAGAGAGGTAGCTTTAGCCTTATTAAATACTCGTTTAAGGTCTAAGTAGCAATCAGGAACAGATGACAGGTCAGGATAATCCCTCTCATCCACCTCCTCTGGTGAAGTGTAGACCCCATTCTGAATGGGCTCCCTCACGGCCGCCAGGCAGCGTGACTGGCAGTTCTCTCCCCAAGACATGATCTCGCCGGTGGACCAGTTAATGTGAGGGTTATGTTCAACTAACCAAGGATAACCTAGCAAGACTGGGTGTTGTGGAGCATCATAAACGTAAAAAGAGATATCTTCAGTGTGAGAGTCAGTAAAGGTGAGTGTAAAGGGGGGAGTGCGGTGAGTGACAACATACAGAAGACGCCCATCCAGGGCAGTGGCAGGCATAGGTGAGTCTAAAGTGATAAGAGAAAGCTGAAGCTTATTAATCAGGGACTTGTCCATGAAGCTAGCATCGGCACCTGAATCCACTAATGCTGTGTGACAAAAAGAATGAGATGCATTAGAAATAGAAACATTAGTGTATTGCCGGCGAGACCCGTGCTTACTGAGGAGAGGACTTACCAACACAGAGTTCGAGGGGAATGAGCCTTGGCGACGAACAGGACAGTTACTCAGGAAATGACCCAGCTGAGCACAGTAAATGCAACGACTCTCATTGCGTCTGCGGAGGCGTTCCTCAGGTGAAAGTCGTGTGCGACCAATCTGCATGGGTTCCTCAGACTCATGTGTAGTCGTGACGGGGTTCTCCGGAGCAGTAGTCTGAGGTGGTGGCGAGGGCCCAGAGGAAACGAATCCTTGTTGCTGGGAAACAGGATGAAGCCTCATCCTTTCACGTTGGAGCAGTCTTTTGTCAATCCGGGAAGCCAAAGCAATGAGGGCCTCCAACTCGGAAGGCAGATCCAACGGGGTAAGGTGATCCTTTAAACGTTCAGAAAGACCATTAAAAAAGGCATCAACTAAAGCCGGCTGATTCCAACCACTATCAGCAGCTAACGTGCGGAACTCAATGGCGTAATCTGTCACACTTCTCCTACCCTGGCGTAATGCAACCAGAGCTTTAGCCGCCTCTCGACCAGGAGTGACAGTCTGAAAAATCTGAGTCAAAGTGTTAGTGAAAAGGGGAAGAGAGTTACAAATTACTGAGCGACGGTTCCACTCAGCAGTGGCCCAATCCTTGGCCCGACCGATCATGTAGGACATCATAAACGCCACTTTGCTTCTGTCAGAGGGAAAAGAGGAAGCATGAAATTCAAAATGAAGCTCGCACTGAGTGATAAATGGTCGACAGTCACCTGATTTCCCAGAAAAACGTTCGGGACTGGATAGATGCAGGTGTTGGCTTTCCGCTGAAGAAACAGTTGACGACAGAGGATCCGAAACCGGAGATCGTGAAGGAGGTGCAGCAGCGCCCTCCACAGTAGGAGCCACTGGGTTGCGGTTCTGAAGTCGATCTGCCAGAAGACCCATCTGAGCGGTGAGATCAGAAAAAAGAGTTTCCTGACGCTTGTTGGACTCGGTCAGTTCGTGTCGGAGCCAAGCCAGCTGTTCGTCCTGCATTTGAATACGCTGAGCTTGAATTCTCAGAGCACCACGAACTGGATCAGTCTCTGCGGGGTCCACGTTTTGGTCAGATCGTTCTGTCATGATCGAAACTGACAAATTGGACCCAAAAAGCAGAGCTGAGGCAGACGGTAGGCAAAAACAGTTTGATCCAGAAAAGAGTCGGTACACAGGAAGTCAGAAAAACCAGGCAGAAGTACAAAATCGCTAGGCAAAATCAGGAACCAGAAAAACCGAATCAAAACTTACACAAGGGGTCAAAAACACGAGGAAAACGAGCCGGAACGCTGGGACAAAGTACGCAGACGATCTGACAAAGACACACTGGGAGAGGGGGGGTAAATATACACAAAAGGAGAGGGGATAATGAGACACAGGTGAAGACAATAAGCAATCACACGCACACAGGGAGTCAAGACACTGAGGATAGGCACAAACAGGAAGTAAAGGAACCAAAATAACATAAAACAGGAAGTGGAAAAAATTACACAACTTGACAGGACCTGACAATATCCTTCCTGCATTACATATTGCTGTCACAAGTATTTGATAAATTAATTCAGCAGTTATCATGGATTTACAATAGAATTTACACTAGAAAATGGAATACAACAGAATTTAAAAATGTATACAATAACTTAATACATATGCTCGTATACATTTATAATGAGATGTAGTAGGGAAATGTAAGCAGCAGCAACAGATTGCTTTCATTATAGTTTTTCGTCTTTACATTAAAAACTCTACATCTGCAAAACGTTTGTCATCAACTTTAACAATGTTTGAGCAGCTCAGTGTTAAATTTGCTTCCTCTGTGTTTGCGCCTTTCTACTGCCATTTCTTTACACCTGCCAGATGTTTTAATTTCTCAAACCCAGTGGTAATCCTATTTCCCTGTAATGACTCTTGGTCATTCATGATAGATAGCTCCCGTTGTTACAACACACGCACAGAAGCACTGGCACCACTGCAAGCATTCAGTATAAGTTTTGTTATCGCACACATATGCAGCAAAACATGTTCAAGTCTGCGGTTGCTGATTCTTGTTTTCATGCACAGAAGCCTGCTCCCTTTGTTTGCCTCGTTTTGTGTTTGTCAGCCCACAGAGTAACTGTGTGAGAGAAGACAATCATTCAACCCAACGGCAATCATCCAGATGTGAGAAGAACATCCAAAGCCAAACCCACCGCCTATAAATTTTATGCAAAACCTAACATTTACATCAACAAGTAAGTCCATTATCAAGTTACCCCATAATTCGCCAGATGCGACATATGTTGCTTTATACAAACTCCATTCGCTGTAGGAAACAAAAAATGTTTCTAGTCCTTCTCTTTGCCTCACAGGGCTTGCCCTATCTTCTTTAACACAATGGAGTCAAGAAAAATGCAATAAATGAGCTGAGCGTGCCTGCTTCTGCTGAATTTGATGTGCTCATATGTCACAGTGACTAAATTAATTTCTCTTCTTACTCCTAAACTGGAGGCAGTGAGAAAGATAAATGACCGCTGAGACACCGGGCGGAAAGCACGCTGCAAGCTCGTTTTATATTCTCTATAATTATTTAGCAAACAAAAGTGCTTTAGCGTGGGGTCGTTATGAGGGAGAGTGAAGGGGAGTGAAGGATTTGGCAACATGTGGACTGATACGCCTGCAGGGAGGTGCTACATAATCCTGCAAACTAGGTGCCCAAATAAGCCAGTGGAAGTCCAAAATAGACAGTGTACCAGAAGTGTGTGTGTGTGTGTGTGTGTGTGTGTGTGTGTGGTTAAGGGATGGGTAAATATATCTGTGTGTGTGACTGCCCTGCGTGTACATGGGCTGACATGAACATTTAGATGAACGTGAGCATGTTAAACTGTGTGTGTGTGTGTGTGTGTGGGCCGACAGGAGTCCCACATGACCTGGCTGCTGAGTGGAACAAAAGAGTTAATGGGATATTTATCAAGTGAGGACACTCAGCCTGAGACAAGGAGAAATAAACAAGCTTGTCTGACCGAGGCATCCTTGGCTGTTATGATAAACAAGCACATTGTTTGCAAGTCTAATGACCACTAGATGAACTTCACTGCACTATACCCTTCAAGAGTTTCAGCCGCACACGTACTGCTTTATTGTTTAAGTGACACAATACAAGAGTATGGGCCAATTCTACATTGATGGTGGAGATTTATTTTCTCATATAAAAAAATTCCTTCCTTTTTTCAAACTGGTGCCTTTCAAATTTTTTTCTCGGGGGGGTGGGGGGTTAAGAAGTGTGCACTGGCATAAGCTGGTGCAACTGGTGCAGTGCACAAGGGCTAAGGAGCTTGATGTTTGGCAATAAATGTTGCTTAATTATCAAGGGTCATGTAGACTGTGTCACCCAGCCTTCAACATTAAAGCCAAGCTGAAGTCAAAAATGCATTTTCAACCCTTTTGGATCATATCCCTGCTCTCACTGTTGTCAAATTTGAAATTGTATCAAAAAAAATTACAAAAAATGAATTATTTTGTATTTTTAGATGAAAGTCTGCCACTTCCGTCTTTCATGTAAATAAAAATCTCCTGGGTCCCTGATGCCATTGTTGACTTGGGCAATTATTGGTTGAATCATTGGTTGAAATCAACCAGTTACATCATGCCAATCCACCTGTCAATCATTTTGCGGTTCCTATATATAGAGGGCGGGTCAATTGAGATCTCTGTGGGTTTACTGTCAGGCGATAGATTGAGACGGATAGCGAGAGATAAATAAGATACAGTGACAGATAGATTTAGAGAGAGAGTGAGAGTGTGAGTGACAGTGATAACATTAGTGAGAGTGAGTGACAGAGTGTTAGTTTAGTTACTGCAGGGATGAGGGAGGCGAGTAGTCCTCCACCACTGAATGGAGGCTAACATGATTGGCATTCATCTCCATGTTCATCTTTGTGTCACTGTGCCGCCTACATCCTGCCCGCTTGCCAACAACACTCCAATCAGATTCCTCCAACATATGTCCCGCCGCTACAGCCCTTTCATTGGTTGTTTAATTGTTTGAATCACAAATATATCACAACACGGCAGTGGACACTCTGGAAAAGGGCATTTCAGCTCATCTTTAAAGACTTTTTTGATATGAATGTGTTAGCTATATATGCCATTCTTCCCTCTTTGTATATTACAATTACAGTTTTTTATATTTTGCTGTTTTTCCATGCATGTGTGTGCGTAAGTGTGCAAAGATGCATATTTAGAGGATTTTAAAGGACTGTACCAGTGTTACTTCATATCATTGTCCAATATTAATTAATCGGCCACATATTTTATATGAACCCCTCTCATTTTTCTCAAAATACGTTTATCTGTGACATATCGTATTTGTTTACATTTTGTTCATATTCAATAAACGTTACAGAAAGTACTTGAAAATGTGTGACAGCGTTAGTTAAAAAGAACATCTTTGTCAAAATCTTTCTTCATGCTAATATTCTAGCTAGAAAGGCAGCACTTGTAGGGAACTGTTTCGCTAGGCATAATAATTTTCATCCCCACGGCTCCCATTTTTTCCTTGGTATATTCTGGCTCATACCAATATGGCTCCACAGTCGTGCCATAAAATGAAGCATCTCCAATTTCAGGTTGTTGAATTGTTGTCTAGCCAAGCCGTTTCTCAATAATGTCTTTCCTTGTCGTCAGCGCTGCCTTGTTACACAGTCCAACATTGCAGCAATGTTAACGGCTATCTCCACTAAGGCCAACGGGAGCACACTGAACAAAAAACAAGGCGACCCAGAAACTTCTTCTAGTGGTGAATTCATATCAATGTGCCGATTCGAGTGGCTTGTATGCAACTAATACAGTGATTTTTTGACCAAATAAGTTCAGATGTTCTCTTTAGAAGGGTGAATTAACTACACCTAACAACTTTCATGTGTCCTATAGTGTTTCCATACCTTGTTTCAACATGAATGGTAGTGAATAAGGTTGAAAAATGCAGTGTGAGATCTACTAAAGTATACACATGATTTAATTTTGACACCATTTGTTGTAGATAGGGGAGATCTCTGCTAATGGTGAGAAGTCAGAAATGGACTGGTACAGTCATTTAATATTAATTGCACCACTAGCTACACCCTCAGGATGTACACTGTCTCTCTTTCAGGCTAACCCATACCTCATTAAAAAATAGAAAATATGAGGACAAAAATATTTTCTGTTTGTACAGTCCCAGAGTTCACTGGAACTGCTGCGACACCGTTGCTCCAACCCAAGGAGGAAAATAGCTGCTTGAAAGGTGAAAATATGTAGAGGAATACAGAGTATTTCGTACAGAAGAGTATTTTAAGCTGTGTACTGATTTTAGTCCATCATTGTGCTATTTTCCCAGCTCTTAATGGGTGGCTGGTTTGCCAAGTATTGATCAGTACACAATGAGCAGTATCTACTTAAGGATAACTACCTCCCTCCACAGCACTGGAGCCATTGACATTTGGATAAAAGACTACATTTTTTGTCCAGTCCCGTCTCTGCGTCTGGCTAATTTCCACTGACAAAAGCAGCTTTGTGGTGTTTTGTGAAGGATGAGAATAAAGCAGCTCTGAGATTCACGCTTGTTTGTTTGTTATTTATGGGACTCCAAAAACACGGCAATACGTACCTTTTTTAAAGGTAAGCAAATAAAAAATATAGTACGTGTTATGATGTGCGTGGAGTGGAACTGTGGAAAAACTACAAGTGCAAAATGAATTTTGGGAGGTGTGCATACAGTGAGATGCATTAATGATGCATACTGAATGAATGGCATAGAGTTAACGTAAAAATGTCTTTATCCAAGACAGGAAATAGACATGTTATAAAGGCTTTATAGCAGCTTAGCGGCAATCAGTCTGTTTACTTAAAATATCTTGAGAACGATAAATCTTCACCACCACATTGAGCTAAATGGTCAAACACACCAGCTTAGCTCGCTGGGCAGTTAAAGTGCTAAATCTCATTTCACGGGTCACCAGTGCACTGGCTGTGGACATAATAAAGCTGTTAGTGTAATTGATTCAATGCGTACTAACATGACCTTTGACCCCTCAGTCTCTTACGTTAAGTAAACTGAATGAACAGGGACGCTTTCGGTTCCTGCTGCAGCGTCTTCTGCCAACCAATTCAAACAAGGTCACTGATGATGACCGGGAGCTGACCGTCCAGAATGTGTGAAAAAAACGTCCCTTTGATTAAACTTTCATTAATAAATGAAGGCAGGGTTATTTTTCTGATGCGAGATAGTAATTAGAATGAATTGAGCTGCGGGAGATAAATGAAAGAGGCTGTTTATGAAACCCCTTTTGACTTTGTCTTGATGACAAATATTAATCACTCATAATGAGCGGTGCTTAAGGATCATTGTCTTCGGCTTCGATGTGCAGAAACAGAAAAGGTCAAGCGGTTCTCTTAGCGTGATGGCAGTGTGCTGCGGTGGAGAAGTGGTCTCCCCTCCTCCCCTCACCCGGCCCCCTTCTTCACAAACACTTAACATGTACTTCAGTTTTTACTGTGCAATTTTCTTTCCTCAAAGAGTGGCAATTTATTTCCCTTCAGATGTTACGTCAAACACAATGAAAACATTCAGCCACTGATGGATTATTAAATAGACATTATTAAATTCTATGCAATTGTACATTAATGTCCTCCCTGAGAGCTGTCAACATTCTGAGCGGCATGAACATTGATTTGACTATAATTCTTTCTTCTAAGACTAAAGCCTCGGGCAATGTTCTAACCATGTGTAGATGTATTAAAAACACTGAAAGACAATAATTACACTAACATGAAGTGTCAACACTGTGCATGAAACAAGGGTTGCATTGTATACTCAACATGTTTTGCAGATGACATTGTCAAAATTCATTCCCTCAGACTGAAACGGGCACATAGAAATTAGGGTCCTTCTGTGCTTTGAAATTGAATTTGAGTGGGCCTTTGCTCAGCAAACCAATCCCATCCATTCTGCCATCTATTTCTGATAGAATTGGAGGCGACAGCTCATCTGGAGGCTCCTGCAGCAGAAAAGTAATGGGGTGCTCCACGCATGGCCTACCACGTGTACTGTAAAGTAGGAACAGCAACAGAGAGGTTCAGATATTAATGCGCTGCCTGAGGATGGGTGCAGTAAAAATGCATGTAAATAAAAAAGCACCACAAAAGACAAAATGAGTTAAAACTGATGCACTATAAACTATGTATTAAAGGATGTTTTTACCTTGAAAATAGTGGAGTCCCTTTTTGAATGCTTGTTTTATATTTACCTGCCTCAGTTCAATCAAATATTCACATGGGTATAAATGAATCAGCCATCAGTGATGTGCACGAACTAAAAAAAAAAAGAGAGAGAGAGAGTGTGAATGTGAATGTGAATGTGCATCATAAATGTGAAAATCACAGCGTAAAAAAAGATGTTCTGATATTCCAAACAAAAGTTTATTGTGGTGATTGCCAGGTTTTATTTATGGATGCTTCTCTGCACTCAATGTGTCATTCACTGTCTGCAGGGACAGTGAATGGTGTTGACCTGTCAATCATAGCCCGCGTGGCATTGAAAGACAAGGTGAAGCATTCCCGCTGGGGACGTATAGTTTTGGGACTACTGTGCTAGTTTGATGCTTTATTGAATTATACTGGGTCAGAACAGAAGAGAGAGCTTGGAGAAACAGCAGAAAACATACAGAGTGTGTATTTATCATCCTTTTAATATCTTAAACATGATACATGGTAAGCAAGGCACTTTGTTGTAGCAGTTATTATTCACAAATCCTCTGGTAAATACTTTTTTTTTAATGTTTTGTGCATATGCATTACATGCAATAAATAATATAGAAATCATTTCATGAAAGCAGATAGAGAATTAAAACAACGACAACATTTTTACAAATAAAGAAAAAGCCTGAGGAGATTACAT
>JAPXVT010000010.1:16816550-16829628 GCA_029823135.1 Acanthurus reversus
GATCTTTTTATTTTTCTCATCGATGTTGATCTTATGGAGCTTTCACGCTGCAAACAAAGGCGTCAACCAATCATGCTGACTGTGTGGAACGGACGTCACCTCCGTCATAGACATGTGTATGTCTTCTACAACAACATCAGCATGGCTGAATCTCAACTAATATAATATAATAACAATATAATAACATCAGTGTGATTATTTAACAGCTTGTGGTAAGTGGCCACCAAACGTCTGTCCATTGATGCTCCCGCTGGGGCAACAGCATCCATCCTTGGCAGCACGAGACGGAGGAAGGTCTATGAAGGCTTAGCACAGTCAAAATCCGAATGCACAGAACTATACTTGCACTCAGAATATCTCTCCTGGTAATGGCAATATTGTAGAGGAGAAAACCATGTTATGAGTCTGTGCAGAATCTGAACAACGATTGTCAATGCTCTCCTGCTCTCGAGTTTTACCTGCTGGCATGCCCGGACCCAGGCCCAGTCAGAAGATCTGTGGTTCGATCCCCAGCTCCAGTCTACGTGTCAAAGTGTCCTTGAGCAAGATACTAAACCCCTGAACCCCAACACACATTGGTGTGAGAATGCGTCTATGAGTTCCTGATGAGCAGGTTGGCTCTTCGTAGCGAAGCCACCTTGCCGTTAGAGTGTGAATGTATGTAAGCTGACTTGCATTGTAAAAGAGTTTGAATAGTTAAAAGACTTGAAAAAGCGCTCTGTGAATACAGTCCATTTAGTATTATTTCTTTTTTAAAATTTTCTATAGATGTCTTAATAATATTGTTATCATGACTTCTTCAAGCTATGATTATCATGAAAAGAAAATCTGATATCATGACAGCTTTTTTTTGTCCTAATGATGCTGTTAGATGACCACAAAGCTTTCTCTGGGGAACATTAATGTCTGCACACTTTAATGCAATACATCTAATGTAATTGATGAGAAATTTCAGTGTAGACCAAACCCGTGGGCAAACCCACCAACCAACAGACAGTTAGACAGACTGATGCCATCCCCAGAGCCATGACACCATCATGGCTAGCAATGAACAAAACTTGACATTTTTATTCTTTAATCAAAGTGAAAATCATTATCCTGTTCCACATCTAACCACCCTCTTGGCACCCGACTCTTTCCTCCATCGTTTCATGACACATAAAATGTCAAGCTGCCACTTCACAGAGCCACAGTGAACAGCACTCATCAAAGCTGTAGCAAGAAACCAACCCAGTGATCTATTAGCTGCACCTGCAGTGCAGTGACTGACCACCCTACATACTCTGTAGCCGACTGTTCATCAAAGAAATGACGGTGAAGCTCACCAACTGTAGAATATCAAACCAGATGACATCCTCAGCGCTGGAGTTGATCTATAGAACCAATCCTGTCACAGCAGGTGAAGGAAATGATAAAAGGGCCAGATCACATGAGAGTAGACAGCACAGAATAGACAGAAAGTCAGTAAAACTCTCTGACTGACTGAGCTTACAGCAATCTTTCCATACCATTTGGTGTTTCCATAAGCTTGAGTGGATCCCCACCTCCCACTCACTATCATTGTGTGGGCGTGCAGCATGATGTGTGAGTGTCAGGAGGTGTGCAGAAGCAACTGAGAGATGGGACTGTCATACGAGCCTAGTGTTGAGTTAGCGGGTAAAGTGGTATCATCTGGTTGGGACTGTGTATGTGAGAAAGGGCTAAGAGAGAGAGAGACAGTGCGACAAAGTTTTAGCCTGGGGCAGATTGGAATATGTCTGACTTTTTAATTTTAGCTTATATATGTGTGTGCATGCATCCATTTAAAATTTGCAAGAGTTTAATGGGTTTAATTAGGTGGTTAGGCTACTGCGATGATAAAGGAGACATTCAGATGATCTGATGGTATGATTAGATGTTTCCCTCACAATCATTTGGCACAAAAATTCATCGTGCAGACCGTACAGACATTAGCCGCAAGCTAGCTAGCAACAGACACGCAGCCTGTCATGCCACAGTGTGCTTATGTGTGGTTTTGAGGCATGCAGCTCAGAAATGTCACTAGAAATCCAAGTTCTTCTAGTTTATGACTCAGATTCATAAAGGAAAAACAATCTCAATATGTGGCAAATTCACTTCTCATTGCATCTTTTCACTGACGTTTGCAACTGCGTCAAGGCTAAAAATTATCCCCTGATTCATCTGAATGCAAAGCGAGAGGAGTCGGTAAGGAAGAGGGAAAATTATGTGGAGATATTAGAACAGGCAAAGAGAGGAAAATAGAGGATGTAGAGTTTAAGATTATCAGTGATGATGTGTTCATCATCGTGATGCATCACGATTTCATTGTGAAGTCTTGACCATTTTATTTGAGGTGTAAAGCCTGAAACCCCAAAATTGTTACTGTGTGCCTTTACAATCTGTACAGCATAGGGCATCCTCTGTTATTAGAGCCTTGATTTGAGAAAAGGGGCAAGAAGAAAAACAGCAACAGATGAAGGACACCTTTGTCAGAATGAACAGACAAACTAAGGTCGCCATGTGTGCAGAGCAGCCACAGAAGCAGATCAGCACTTAATCAGCATAAAATATGTGAGGAAGAAGCTGCAAGAAAGCTTCAAACCTGTCACGGAATTCTAGCAGTGTGGCAATGATACAGAATGAGCTGATCAATCATCTGAGTGCAATCAGCTCAATCAGCTGCAGAAGTTTCGGAAGTCCACAAACAGAATAAGGACATATGAATGAGAAACACAAACTCAGTCCAAAAGAATCAGCTTGGCTATGATTAAAGTAAAACTAAAACTTCCGCTAAAAGCTGCTCATCTCCTTGTAGCAAAGCTCTCCATCATTGCTCTCTGTTGAACCCTGCAGGAGTCGCTGATGGAAAGCCATCTAAATGGACTAAATTGAAAGTGCATGAGCCAGGACGCTGTCTGCGCACCATCCTGTCTCACTGATTTCAGGCTCATTTAAACTGAAAGATGGATAACAAAGTGGGCTTTAAGGGAGCCTTTTGTAAGAGCAGGATGCAGCTTACAACGCTGACTGGTCATGTGATGAGAAGTCTCGTGTGGATCTTTTGACAGTTACAGTCACAATGTTCATGACACCACTCACCGCTGTAACACAGCCTCAGAAAAAAAACAGGAATCCAGCTGGACAACAGACATCCCACCATCACAACCAAGTTAATTAATTTTAAATGTACCTTTTTTTCTTTCTTTCTTTATTTCCTTCTTATTTTTAAAATTTGGGATTGATTTTTGGGGGGAACACTTAATGCATGAATTCATTCAATAAAAAGTAATTTAAGCTCTTCAAGTTAGCAAGGATGCTAACTGTCCAATCACATCAAAAGGTTGTCACAATAGAGGATAATCAGGCAGATTTTGGGTCAGATTTGCTTCTTTTGACCATCAGACCAGCGTTTGCAAATTGAGTAATCAACTAGATACGAGTTTCTCAGATTTTAAATCACTGAAATCCCGTAGTGTTAAAGGAATAATGATGGATACTGAGCAGAGACTTGAAGAGCAGGCTGATCAGCAAGTGTTACCAACTCATTATCTTGTAGCGCACTGTTCTGAGACCAAATGAAACTTTTCCAGAACTTTCCTCTAGCACGCACAGCAAAATGTGTCACCATGCTGATTTCGACAGGACTGGGTCTGCATTATTTTTAACACAAGCAAGTTCAGCAGGGTGACGACAATGTGCCGGCTCCATGTTTGTCTTTTTTAAAAGTCACATTTAATCAAGCAATTTTCTGCAAGATCCAGCAACCCTGGGGTCACCACTCTGCAATCTTTTAGCATAAATGCCAAGTTGGTGGTCCAGCGTCTTGACTAAATTGTCTAGTTTGTGCATTCGTGAGATCTGTCATGTATGTGGTCTGCAACATTTTAAAATGAGAAAAATCTTCTCATTGGGATGATTTTTTTTTCTGCAAATTTAAATGCTAATGTGGACAAGCCTTAAATATATTTTGCAAAGTAAATTATATATACTGAATAAACATCCTCTATGAGCCTTGATGACAAAATTAACCACGCCGAGAAACCAACAGCATGTAAGGAAGAAAGAAATTAAGAGCTATAACTGATAAATTGTAAAATACTGTGGAAAGCATACAGCTGAGGGCTATGATTAAGCTTAAAAATGATACTGTATGCATGAAAATTTTTTAAAAAGAAAGTAATATTGAATTTTATCGATCAGGCAGAGAGGTTAGGATCCTGTCCCTCTAACATGTCCCTCTAATTCACCAGGTCAAAAAAAAGCATGACTCCCAAAAATCGCATTTCCTCACAAATATCTCAAAACAACCACCAGCGTTCCATTTTCCGTGTGTGAGAAGATATCGGGTGAGAAAAGCTATCGTACATCTTCATACTGCTGAAATGCATTGCTTTTGCTCTCGGTGCAGTGAAACAATCATCATTTGTCATCCCACACTCAAGAGCAGCCGTCCCAAATGACATTCCTGCGAGTGGCTGCCTAATGAAGACAAAAGCTCTTTTTTGGAGAACAGCCTCCTGTCTGGGAGGAATTACGCCCATGTGTTAGCGAGTGTGTGAAAGAAGCATGGCGGTGATGCGGGGATGATCCAGGGCTCAGAGCAGAGCAGCGCAGAGTGGTAGTGAGGGGAATGAGTAGTGACTGGCGCTCAGTCCAGTGGCAGCTTAATGACTTGCGGTCAGTTGACTCTGTCTCAATTAATCAGACTGCTCTTTCCCACTCGCGTCCGTTTTTTCTCTTTCTCCCCTTGGCTCTAATTTCTGCCTTTGTCTCCTGCCCTGGAGTACGGAGAGGGCGCTTTGTTCTCACTCTCTGTCCATCTCTTTTGTTTTCTCCTTCTACATTTCTCCACCTTCTCCTTCATCCTTCTCTTTCTTTCACATGCTCCTTGATGACTCCCTCGACCGGACAGTTTTCATTTTGAACTTCGTCTCTGCATCAATATGAGACTGAAAGAATGAGGCCATTTTACTGTCACCCTCTCTCATCAATGTTGTAGCCTGTCTAAGTCTTCCAGTCTCCGAGAATTGTTTTCTGAAGAAAACTCACAACCCACTTTGGCTGCAGTGGAGTCTGAAAACAGGCTGTGACCCGTGGAGATGAGGGAGCAAATTCAAACATGGCAATGCAACTAGCCCAGACATGTTTGCTCCTGGAACATAGAGGCAGTGCTGTGCTTGTGTGTGTGTGTGTGTGTGTACAAGTGGCAGCTCAGCTCTCCTATGTCAGTTGTTATCTGCTTTCCTGGAGGTCCCAGGGGGTCTTGCTGGCTTCCCAGGGTGGTCCTGACTGGGCTGACATTTGGAGGACTGGTCCGTGATGGCCTGTAGGGCTGTACTGTGCAGCAGCAGTCACAGCTACTGTCCGTCTCTGCTTCCCTCCTTTCTCCCTCTCCTTTTTTTGGTCCTTTTGTCTCTCAAGATTTAGTCTCTGGTTGTCACACCTTTCTCCTTCTGTCACTTTATGTTTTTTCTTCCTGTACTCTGCACTCATCTTGTTCCATCTCTGTCTCATTTTCACTTTCTGTCCCCTCTCGCTCCATTCTGTTTTTCTCTCCATCCATTATCTTTTCCTTTTCTCACATGCAAGCACTGTGTCACTCTGCCTCTCTCCCTCTTGCACAGGCCTCTTGTTTTCTTCACTTCCAATCCAACATTTCCTCCGCTCTCTCTCTTCCACTCAGTCAGCGGGGTCACTGTGCTGGGCAGACCGCCCTAAGGAGCCCGCCTGCCACAGCTCTTACAAGTTGGGAGGCGGGAAGGGCTCCCGACCAGGCTGAGTACTCCTTAGGCTCAACTGTGCAGTCAGAGGGACAGAGGGAGCAACCAGAGGTCAAATGCTCTAGGAGGACTTCTAAAGCAGCCATGATGCAGTATGACAGCTATGTAGTAGGAACGTTGATTTAGTTTTATCTTTGTTTTTGCTGATTGGACTCAGTTTTTTACTAGGGTCACATTTTTGCCGGCCCAATAAGTCTACCGAGTGCAAACTTTGGATGATTCTTGGTTGTTGAAAAGCATGTGTAGAAACAGAGATGTGAGGAAGAAATAAATTGTACTGCAGCAATTCTGTTTAGCGCTTCAAGAATTACAGGGCATTACAGTCATCTCCTCCATCTTCACAGAGACTGGTGCAGGGATAAGTTCTACAGATTAAATTAACAAAATTTTATGTTGATGTTGAAGAGCCGCTTCAACTTATTAAAAGATGTTGATGGAGGAGTAAAGGCGTTGCCTTATGTAGCAACTGGTATGTATGTGATTATAGTTTTGCAGAAATTTTATCATTTTTCATTGGGATCTTTGCAAGTAGTCAACAAGTTCATAAAATGTTGCTACCCTAACTCCTCCAGTTGGCACCAGAATGTTGATTTAACATTATATTTTTATATCACATTATTTGTATCACATTTAAAAGTAAAATTGGCAACAATTTTATGTAAGGTGTGGAATAAAATACCTTTACCCCCCAAAATTATTCTGATTGAGAAGTAATTATTTTCAAACTTTTGTCAGGTCCAAAATGATTGTTTTGTTTACCTCTGTCTAAAATGGTCAAGGACTTATAAGCCAATAGTAAAACAATGTTGGTACCACGCAGTATCTCTGGATTGTCAGTTAACAAGCTCCTCCATGGTGATGGTTAGAAGGTGCCTGTAGGGCCTTTAAATCACATATTAACAGAATTTACACTGAAATGTACTGTTTTTCTCTGAAAATGTTACCTTAGTAAAAAGCAAATGTTTTTTTTGTTTCTCAGTTGTTCATAATGCATGACCCAAAGTTCAATGCTTTTCAGCAGTATTTAAAATATGATTTTATTCATGGACTTGATTATCGTTTTCAGTGGCTGTAGTCATGTTAGATTTCATTTGTTGCTGTAAAGTTACGTCACGAGTCACGAAGAAGTGACGTTAGTGCCGGCCAGCTTACGTAGCTTATATAGGGAGTTCCTATTTTCGGTGTGGATGCCAACAGATAAAAAGCCCTTAAAGGTGTTTAATTCCATAGGAGCTCCTCAGTGGACAGTTCCTCTCAAAAAGTTCCTACAACTGTTTGGTCTGAAAACTCATATTGCAGAAACTAAGCACTGTAATAATTAGGAAAGGTAAAAAAGGTAGGTATAAAATTACTCTTGTATCATGTGATTTATTCATGCTCCACCATAAGTGGCTCATTAACCAGCTGCTTGCCACAAGCTGACTAGCACAACTCCGCCGTAATCCTGTAGACATCAATGGCAGCCTTTGTAACCCGACACTTATCAAAATTAGTAACACATTCATACCAAGATTGTTTGCTGCTTTTCCATCCACCAGCCTCTTCTTTGGTATAATAATTATTGACTGTCTCACATGAAGTGCACTTAATGCTTCGAGAGTCCTCCAATTCAATTCTCAACCACTTCTTATGCCACATCATCTGTCTTTGGGCAAAGGACATTGTCCACTATAGCCTGAGGAAGGAACCCTGACTTTTAAAGAGGGAACCTGCTCAATAAGAAAAAAATCCACCACCGGTCCAACAATATTACTGACAGGTTATTGGCATTTATAATACATAAAGTCAAACAAACAAAGACAATGAGGAGAGGATTTTACTGCTGTTGGCCTTTTACTCCCTTTCCTCTTTAGTTCCACATGTCAACATGTCAGTCCAGTCATCCAGAGGCTAAACTGCCAAGACTGTATTTTGATTGGTGAACAGCTATTCGGAAGTGTTTCCACCCTATAAGCCTCAGATTCAACGAGCTGAATCTGGCAAAAGTCGCCAACAAAGTTCAACTAGAGGTGACAGTCAGTATGTTAGCATGTACAGTTAAGTCAAACTAGGGTTAAAGCTTGACAAGGCCATTTAACTGGACAACTGTCCTTGTCCCAGTATACAAGCACCAAGGGAGAATATATTTATTGACGGAAAGTATGTCTGACTTCGCTAAAGTAGGTGGCGATATGCCCCTTTCACATGCCCTGTTCAGCTGGTGAAATGCGAAGTGTATGAACCCAAAAGCAGCACAAAGTAGATCAAGGTGTAATTTGTGATGACCTTTATTGTAACAAATGAGGCAGAGTTAAAGAACGAGGCAGATGGTGTCTACCGTCTTCTTAGAGTCGGGGAAGGAGGCAGGGGCACGCAGCAGGGACTGAGAAAACAGAGGATCAGGTAAGTAGCTTCTTTGGGCCGGGCAAATGTAAGCCTTTACAGGGGAAATGTCTGATCAACTCACTCAGTTCTTTCGTTTCAAATCTCCTCCTCTGAACAACAAGGTGAATAAAGGCTAGTCTCACAATATCAGACAATTGGAGGTCTCCGCCTATCGATCGTCTGGGGACGTCAAAATGCAGGGCATTTGCTGGGACGGCAGCGAGAACGGCCGCTAACAAAGCAACACGGCTAACATTTTTGAAAAGGAGATGCCTTCCCGGAAATAATGTGCTCTCCCTTTAATCCTCTGTAGGGAAACAGACTGGAGATATAGCAAATCACTTTGTAACACAGAGGGAACTTTTTAAAACATTAAAAATGGATGCCCAGAGCAACATTAGATTATTGCTAGATTATTATTGCCAATTCGCTCCTCATCAGCTTTGTTATGTCCATAATGTTGCAAAAGCGTGCGACAGCTCCCACATACTGCTTTGGGTAGTCTGTCTCCTGATGTAACTCGTCCTGTAACGTCTCCAAAGCCAGTGTATAGTCCGGCTGCACAGAGAATCATGTCCCATTAAAAGATCATGTTTGTTTTGAACCGATGAAAATGTTTCGCAGCAAACACGACAAACATCAACAAACTTTGAAAGAGTTTTCTTTGGTGACAGCAACTGAGCCATCCCATAGTTCACGTGTTGCTGTTCAGTGTTCACAAGCACAAGACTCCAGCAAGTCCCCCAATAAGAAGGACCACCCTAAAGACTTAGGGTTGGTTCTGCAATGCAAGGGTTTTTTAAACTCTATAATTGTCTCCACCCAGTTGAGCAACGAAAGCTGGGGGCATGTCATCAGTCTCTAGGTAAGCGAAGTGTTTAGAGACTGACTTGTGAGTCTAAATAAAGGCAGGTAACCAGGCAAAGACTCTACTCTCAATCAGCACACAGGTAATCTTCAATACACAAGACTCAAACAGGGATGCTGGAGTGGCAGAGCGCCAAACAGCCACAAGCAAGAAGTGAATACAAGAAAACAAGACTGAACTTATATTCAAGATATGGAAGGCTGTGACGTTACCGGGGGATCAGCGAGAGGCGGAAGTCAGAACAGGCAGGGTTGGCAACAAGAGGTTAGTCCAAAGGTGAGTGCTGGAAAGTTGTGCATAATGCAGACCAACTATCTGGCTCAGAGAAGTGGGTGAGTGGAGCTTATATAGTGGAGATAACAGGTGTCGCCAGCTGAGCTTGATTGCAGTGGAGCAGAACAGGGAGCATGTGATTAGCTGAGGAGTGTGTGAGTGATTAGAGGCTGTCTTCAGGGTTACCAACAGAGAAATGGGCTGTGTTCAGAGTGCAAACTTTGACAGCTGGTTGATATTGGACCTTCTTCTGGTTGACCTAACAAGCTACAAACAAGTTAGCAAGTGGCGAGGGGATTTCATGCAGAATGGTGAAAACATGGACAATTGTACAGCGCTGTACACTTGGTTAGTGCTTTACTGTTGGTACAAATTAGATACATGCTGGCCCCTAATGCTTATAGTACTCTCGTTTTCTTCCCAGCTTTCTTCTATAAATTTATGCTGTTCGAGTTCTGGGTCAAAGACCGTAAGAGTAAATCGATCCCCAACCGTATTATCGAAGTGTGTCAGTCCAACTTTGAGGGATTCCACCTTGAATGATTTCAGCTGGACTAACATGTTTACATGTATTCTAAAAGTCCAGTTTTAGTCAGACTATCACAATAACATGGCTTTTTCTAACATCATGTAAACATACTGAGTGACAGATGCTCACTAACGGCCAACCGCTGGCCCACAGCTGACAGACAGTCGGCTTGGCGAGTCAGGGCCTTTAGATTGTAGAGAGAAATTTCACATTCGTGGCAGTTTACAGCGACAAAAGGTCAACGGGTGAGCAAGTTCTTCAAAAGTTAGTGACAAAACATAAAAATATAGTTCATAAAGCAAACGCATAACCACTGACTATGGACAAAGTTGAGAAGCATTTTCGATGGACTTCCTCTGGCACCTGAAAGAAAAGCTCCCACTTATCATCCTCTCTAGTAAACAATGCCAGGATAAGCACAAAACAAATCAGAACAAGGTCACACAGGGCCATCAAAAACAACTTCATAAAGTGACTGTAACACAAACAAAATGGAGAAATTCTCATAAAACTCTTCACCCTGTTTCTTTCTGGGTCTTTAGCCTTCCCAGTGGTGCTCCAATCAGTAATTACTGACTCTATTTGATTCTAATCACCAGTCTGAAAAGACAGATACCACATCCCCTTTTTAAGCCCTCCCAGAAAGTCCTAGGAAGGTGCGAAGCAATATTTCTCTCAATTATCTAGTCAGGATCGACTGGGTTGGTGCTGAAGTTCTCACAGTGTGTTTGCCAATTTGCTGTGTCAATTAGATTTTCTCTAAGGTAAGTAATCAGACTGTGGGAGACGGTGAGAGAGGGAAAGATGAAGAGAAAAGTAATTACAGCTTTTTGGGAGGTTTGCAGCTGCTCCGCGGTGCCGCTGCACCACCCCTGACTTTTTTAATCACTTTTATTGGACTTTACGGGGAGCCCCTGCCTTTGTGTCTCTCAGCAAGAAAAGAGATTAGACACAAACACAGATAGCTGATACTAGCGTCTGGAAACACACACACACACACATTCAACTGGCATGGCTCTACCTCTCAGCTGCACACACGCGAAGACAAAAGAAAGAAAGCAAGCTTAGACGAAAAAGCTAAACACTGGGATTGATGACATCAGTGTTTCTCCTCTCGTTCATTTCGGCACATTGCTGCAGCCTGTATGACCGAGCCATTTTGATGGGAACGCTGTTTAGCACCGGATTTCTCCTCCAAGTGTGCTAATAATGACAAGGCATTTTCAAGAGTGATAAAATTTGATAATCAGTTTGGTGACTCATGGCAGCAAAAGTTGTAAATAATTTTAACAGCAGTGTTACGAAATGGACATTTAATGTTTAGATGGATTTTCACAGAATATCTGACAAAAGAAACACAAACCCCATCAGAACAATCATAAATTCACTCATCACGCTCCTGAAGGCTTGACTGACCCGTCTTCGCATTTGTTGTTGTAATAAATTGTGTAAAAATAAGTAGGCAGGAGAAGGAAAAGAGAGAGAGGGAGGGAAAAGTGAGGAGGCACAGATAGGCTCACTCTCTGACACTTGGCTGTCCTGTCTGCCCTTGTCAAAGCCAAACACCTCCCTAATCCCCACTCTCCGACCCCCCCCCCTCCACACCACAACCCCCCATCTCAGCTGGCCAAGGTTGGCTAGCAGACACGCCTGTCACCCAGTCAGGGATCTGGGACCTGTCCAAGTCCTGTCCAGATGTAGGCACCAGAATTCACACAGACTCCCTGCATCCCATGGGCATCCTCACTCTCCTCGTGAGACAACTCCCCGGACAACTTCCTCGACCCTTGATGTCTCTTAATATGCTTATTTAAAGGAACAGTTATGCTAAAATGAAAAATGAGCCATTATTTGTACAAAGTGCAACATTTAAAGGAGTACCTTCAACAACAAATACCCATGTAACTCCATTTCAGCTCCTAAAGTCAGCATTACAACATTTTCACAGCCTAAAAACCCAAACAGTTAAAAACGCCCATTAAATTTCTCCAAACATCAAGTGCAGAGTCGAAGAAATGTTTTGTAGGAAAACAAATGCACTGTGGGACCACAAGAGCAATATTTACCTCATTATTTCTGACGGTGTATTTTTCTCTCCGACAAGGCTTTGTACATACAGTACTGCTTTGAAATCGGGTTTCATGCCTCACGGTAACCAGCCATCACATTTCTAAAGGTAAAAAAAGTTACAATGTGAACTCCTCAAGTTCTTTCATGACCATATGGGCAGATGGAGGTGGGTGGTGTGACCTTAGAATTTTATTTATTCTATTCAAATATTTTCATAAAGTGGATGTGTGAATGTTCTTTCAGGTAGATACACTTCTTAATATATTCATAGGACACGGAAAAGTGTGCAACAGTGTCCTCGATCCTCCAAAGGTTTGCACATCAATGACATGTATGTCTCGGCTGGATGTAAAAACACACGTGTTTGAATGTGCAGGTGGCCAATATTAAGTTAGATTTTACCGTTTGAATAAACATTTAGTCTCTAGTATCTGTGATTTTTACACTCTCAGGGTCAGCTTTGTGATGCATTCAAGTACATCTCTTGAACTTCAACAGCAACATGAGGATGCCAACAGGGACAGTTTCATGGTGCATTTAAGTGCACCTTGCAACCTTTCAAAAGAACATGACACTGTTCGGCAGAGTGTGGGGGCAAGAGGTTAAAGAGAAGCGCCCTCACTTGAGGACCCAGCAACTGGAGTGAGTAGTGGGAACGAGAGGGATAGAGTCCATAAAATGATTTCTGGTGCTGTGATTGGCTGAACTCATCTTTGACCCTTGCATCTCTGAAGGACAGACTCTGCTTACTCTTGCTGTTAGATTTGGTTACTGCATTCGCAAGCTTGAACACACAGGCGCTAGCAGCTTCTTGCATAGTTGGGAGTAACAAATTGCATCAATGTGCTCTGATCCCAGAACGTGCACCTGCTATGCACACCAGTTGGCAGGTCTCTATGTTCTTGTCACAACCAGGTGAGTCAAAATGCAAACTGGCACAGTGAGTCTATGACGCGCATTCATGCGGTTGGACATCCTTGTAAAAAACATGTATAAACTTGCGGAAAGTCCGTGTTGAAACAGTAGAACTATCCCATCTTTCATCTCTGCTCATTTGAAGGGACCAGAAACTGAAAAACACCATAAATGTGTTTCCAGTGAAAATGTAAGAACCTTAATTAAAAAGTCTGCACCTGCTGAAACCCAGCAGTTACTGTTACGCTAAGCAGTGTGACGTCCAGCACTAACTGTTTC
>JAPXVT010000010.1:16924830-16937162 GCA_029823135.1 Acanthurus reversus
GTTAGTTCATTTTTTTAATGTTTTAAACAAAAATTCTGGCCATATCTTAAAAAATACACCTTTAACTGACCATCGTCTGGGAAAAGCTCCTCGACCAGCTTAAATTACTCCCTGTGATTTCTAACTTTTTTCGAGGGTCTCGTGTTCCCATGCGGACATCTGTTTCCCTGAGTCCAGCATACTGTTTGGACTCAGCTTCTCACCCTCGATCAGAGCCAGAGTGAGCGCCCTCCGCCTCTTCATTTTTATTGTATACACGTCTATATATATAGCCTATTTAAATAAAATGTACAGATCTGGAGGTTACAGCAAAATAACGGTATAAGGGTAAAAACTAGTGATTTGGTGGTTGCTTAGCAACAATATAAAAAACACTGTTCTTTTTTTGTAGGCTTCAACAAAAAAAAGCACTCTGACTGTCCGTCTGATCGGGCCCTTAGGCTACTGATATTTCAGAGCTGTGGCTAGAGCTATAGATTCTAACTCGCACAAAAACTTCATTCAGATCAGGATCAATGAGGCGGACTAGACTAACATCACCTAAACAACCCCTCTGCCTCTGAACTCTCTCTGCTACTAGGGGATAGAAAGGGAGGGGTGTCAGGTTGCCAAGGGGGATGCATTTTGTCAGTGTTGCTAACAAGAGGGATGGCATGAAATTGTCTACTGTCTGTACTGGCCAAGTTTTCTCATTGTTGTGATATCGGGGGCAGCTGGCCAACCTTTGCCATTTCTAACCTAAATTTACTTTGCTTAATGTTAGCAGCCAATATACCTCTGATAAATGATGCTCACATGTAGCCTCGTCTTCCTCATCTGAAATGTAGAGGGATAGCTGGCCCAAAAAATAAAATTCAGTCATTATTTACTCACTCTACTCACCCCCGTGCAGATGACAGGTCAGAGGAAGTTTTTTTAGTTCACATAACACTGCTGGAGATTCACAGGAAAAAAAGGCATTACAGTCGTGTCCCAAACAATTTGTGAATGGTGACTAGGATTCAAACAAAAAATATACATTATAAAACTGTTAAATGTTTTTATGTTTTATGTGGGAGTGAGTGAAAACATATTTTTATTTTCCTATCATGTTTTTCTTACATGTTGTGGTAATGACAATAAAGTCCCCTTGAACCCCCTTGAACCTTGAACCCTTGAACCCTAAATGCTTCCATACAGTTCATCTGAAGTCAGTGGCCTCGACGTGCTAGGTTGTTTTGAAAAACATTGCTGATGTTATGATTTTAACCTTACAGTTGACTGTAGCCTTTTGCTCCTAACACGGTGCACACAGACCTGTTTACATGCTGCACGGAAGTCGGGTGCCCGCAGCAGACACCAGACATGCCAGACTTGCCCTCATTGCTCCCTCCGAGAGCCGCTCCGCGAGCTTCAGAAGGTGTGAGCGCGTGTGTACTTGAATGTGGCTTCCTTCTTAGGAGCTACACGCTACAGTGAACAGTGAGGCTAATAACACGGCGTCAGTGGTGTTTTTCAAAACAGCTTGGCATATTTAGGCTTTAGGACACTCGGAATACCTTGGATGACAAGTATGGATACATTGAATCCTAGTCGCCATTCACTTTAACTGTTTGGGAAATCACTGCAGCGCCTTTTCCTGTAAAACTCCAGCAGTGTTTTGTTTACCAAAAAATCTTCACCCTACTTCCCATTGGCATGAAGGTGAGTAGATAATGACTGAATTTTCATTTTGGAGCCAACTGTCCCTTTAACACATTAAAAAAAATAGCATGTAACCATATCTACTCCTTATACATCAACAGGTAATAATGCCTTCAAGTCACCGGAGGATTTCAAAGTGTCCCTCCCTCTTCGTACCAACTACCTGTATGGACGCATCAAGAAGAGCCTTCCAGAAATGTACGCCTTCACCGTGTGCATGTGGCTCAAGTCCAGTGCCAGCCCCGGCATTGGAACCCCATTCTCTTATGGCGTGCCAGGCCAGGCCAACGAAATAGTCCTCATCGAGTGGGGGAACAACCCCATTGAGCTGCTGGTTAACGATAAGGTGGGTCTGTAATGAGAAACTTGCCCCTTTTTCAATTATTTGTTGAAAGAGGGGAGAGCATCCCTGATTCTCTCTCTCTGCCCTGATTATCTTCTGCCAAGGGAAGATGTACTCGAGTCAGAAGCTCAGAGTCATTTATTATTTGCCTGCCAACACTGCTGGCTGTAATTACGGTATTTAACATAGATCAGCGATGATGAAGAAAGCTCAGATATGTTCTCTGTATGTTCGACACTACTGTATGTACAAGCGAGCACAATAACAACACAGCAGAGAAGAGATTCACTGACCATCAGCTCTGAATGCTTAATTTTGCACCTTATAAACATTTAATATGATTGACCCACATTCCACACACACCCAAGAATAACAGTAATTCATCAGAGGACTCTTGGAGCCATGTGTGCTCATTTGAGGGCCTGCTCTTTGCTTTCTGTAAACACTATACTGTGAGCTTTCAGTCAACTGACAGGCTTTTAATTAACACAACAGAAAACAGTGGCAGGAACATACATGAATATTTTATCACATTTACTCTGAAAAGTAAAAGAATGATAATTTTTATATTTCCTGATGGCAGGGTTGCTTCTGCAGCAGTGTAATTTTTTGATTTGTGCGGTTTTTCGGTGAAATGTTTCTGCACTGGAGAGGAATTTTTTTCCCCACTGTCTTGTTTACGTTGGGGCGTTATTGGCACAGGCAGGTCTCCTCACAGCTTTCCCTTCACCATGCATTATACATGTGTTCAAGTCAGACAGATGAGAGGAAGATGGTGGGAGAAAGGGAGAGTATGAGAGAGGCAAAAAAAGAGAGGGAAAGGGGTAGGAAATAGAAAAGCTGCAGAGCGTTGGAGGTGATAGAGTGCTGAGAGGAGGGGGGGAGTGAAAGATCAGAAGATGGTGGGATAATGTACGAGAAATGGGGAAGGAAAGCAACGCAGCATAAGAGAGCGGGATGGAGAAGAGGGAGACGAGACTTCTGAATATGATTAGCGTATGTGCAGCAGCACATCCATGTGTTGAACTTGTTCGCAGTGATAACAGGGTCCACTGGGGCACATTGTTTATGCTGCTGATTTGGCTGCATACTAAGAGGAAAGAAGAAAGCTGCCTCGACAGTATTAAAAAGTGCAGCGCTGTCTTTATTTTGTATTTGTGGGTGGCTGCGCAGTGAGAGGATCTTTATTGTTATAATCTAACATCTTCATCAGGTTCATCTGTACCTTTGTTCAGGAGGAAATGCTGATTTCGCCTGATTTGTTTTCTAAAGTTCAGATCAAGACAAACATGCTTATGGCAGCTCCATTTTCCAGTCAGATGCAGCTACCAGAAGATTAATCTGTAATGGATTCATCTGGTCTTGTACTTCTTTCAGCCAGTTTGAATGTTTAATCTGATGCTTATGAATCTGGCATTATCCGGAGGATTTTTTTCCAGATTTAGGGAAAACTTCAAGGGCTTCTCTGCAGATTATTCTCTATTATTCTAGAATTTTCCTCATGCCGTTCAAAACTCATTTGCATTCATAGTATTTTTCTCTCTTCGCTCTTTGTTAGAAGCAGATGCTTTACTGTCTTCTTCGTTTCGTGTGACCTTCTAGAAATCATTTTGCACTTATCTGCAGAACCTTATCTACAGCCTTTTGGAGCTGAAGAACAAAGTGTCCTTTGGACCAAAAGTAAAATAAATCACGGACCTTTGTCACCACTGACACTTTGACATTTTATAGCAGGAGAGGCACAGACCCAGCTCCAGGGTGCGAGCATTGTACATGTTGGCTCAATTAAACACAAAATCTGCTTTTCCTGCTCAAAGCTTTCTATTTGTAAAGAGTGTAAAACTTAATGTTTTGAATTAGCTCATTTGCAGTCATTGAAATGAAGATGAGCGAGTCGTGTATTCATGGTGTCTTAAAGCTTGGTAGGCAATGTCTGGAAATCAAGCTAGCTGTAGCATGAGACAGCTAAATAAATAACTGTGGCTTATGTTTTGTTTCGTTTGTTGTCTCTCTCTTTTTTAAGGACATCAAAGATTCACGACGAGACGGGAGAGTTGCGGGGAAAGTTGCAGCAGAGTAAACTAGTCTGTCTCACACTTGTAGATGCTATTGTAAGCGCAGCGTAGAGCTGCCGATATAAACACACTCTCTAAAGTTACCCTGGATTGGCTGAAAAATCCCGTCAGGGTCTGAATACAGAGCCAAGGAGAGGTGCAGAAGTGTAGTGTTCTTTCAGACCACCTGAATTACAAAATGCTGAAAGGTTATTAAGGGATTTTTGCCCAATGACACCTAAAATACACTGCCTACCCCAGCTGTAATATGGCACATTTTGTGTAAAAATCATCAGGGTCGTCATACATGAATTGCTGCAGAATCTTGGACAATAACGTATTTTTTCGATGTAAAAATCCTAAATCTTTAAGCAGTTAACAACGCTCCCAGACTTCTTTGTAATGCTGCCAGAGTTCCCTGTAGTCCCGGTGCCATTAAAGGTGCCACCTGCCGTCTTTACAGTGTCAATTGCCTCTGTAATTGCGAGTGACTTGAATTTTATCTTGTTTCTTCTCTCATCTTTTAAGGTTTGCATGCATCTGCAGCAACTTAGGAGTGTAAATTAACGCTGTAGGCTCATAAGGAAGAGACTAATGAGTTACACGCTCATGATCGCATGTGTTGGCTGTATCCTCAGAGGATTGTGATGTCATTGGTTGGTAAAATAACCGGTTGTTTTTCTTTGATGTACGAACAAAGAGCAAAAGCATAACAGGACACTGTTTTGCTGTTAGCTACCGACTGCTTTGAAGGAGGTTCTAGTGCTTGATGTCACCTGGGTAATCTGAATTTTGCATGTCGCGCTGGCTCATCTGGAGAATTCTCTGCAGAGGGCTGTCACTTTGAAGCCGTAACCCTGCTAATTGTTGTCCTTGTTTCTAACTCGCCACAATTAATCTCAAACCTCTTTTGACCCCACCACACCTCCACCCATTTCCTGCCCCCTGCCCTAATATCACTAACCTTTTTCCCTGAACTCCTGCCCAGGTGGCCCAGCTCCCTCTGTCAGTGAGCGACGGACGCTGGCACCACATCTGCATCACCTGGACGACCAGAGACGGCTTCTGGGAGGCCTACCAGGATGGAGAGCGCCTGGGCACCGGGGACAACCTGGCCCCATGGCACCCAATTAAACCAGGAGGGGTGATCATTCTGGGCCAGGAGCAGGTGAGCACACCGGAGAAGCTTATGTGGTAGTGAGCAGTCGTGTTTGCACGCATGACTGTGTGTGTTTTTCCTCCCGGTGTGTATCCTCCCTTGAGCTCAGCGCCGGAGGCACAGAGCAGGGAGCAAGGGGAAAGGAGGCAGGGAGGCTCTTCACACGCTATCGTGGCCCTTTTGTATTACCTCATTCATCTACCTCTAAACTGCACCTTTGTGCCCTTGGGAGCTGCATTATTCTAGCAGTTAGTTCTGTGGCAGCACCATGTATATACTTAAGAAATGAACAGTGATATACGATGTCCACAGAGAGCCATTAACTCATGCTACAGTTGTTGGAGCCTAAGGAGGGCTGTGTGTGTTGTTTTATGTGTCTGTCATTAAAACAAGGTGAGATTGCAGCGTGTTGCACAATATTGGAGACTGCAAAACACTTGTATTACATATTTAAAGATAGTTAAGTTATTTAAAGTGGCAGAACGCTAAGAAATATTCATAGTTCAGCAGTTTGATGAATATCAAACAGAATTGATTCATTTTAATTAGAGTCTGTTTACATTTCCTTCAGAATTTAACTCGTAAACATTCGTTTTCTGTTCAGGACATAGTCGGAGGCCGTTTTGACGCCACCCAGGCCTTCGTGGGAGAGCTGAGCCAATTCAACATGTGGGATCGGGTGCTGCGGCCCGTGGACATCATGGGTCTGGCCAACTGCTCGGCGTACATGCCAGGCAATGTGGTTCCGTGGATATACGCAAATGTGGAAGTGTTTGGTGGTGCAAGTAAAGCTGCTCTGGAGATCTGTGAAGATCGGGCTTTTGATTCCTAAAGGATCGGACGCCAGAAGTCCATTATCGCTGCTGGGAGTGTTCTGACTGTTTTGTTGCTTAAGTCAAATCCCACAGGAAAGGGAATAGTGCAACATTTTTACATTTATATGCTCTGATTGCTCACAGACTCTATGTTTATTGGACTCAGATTCACATGTTGACGTGTCCATTCAATTCGAACCCTGAGGAAGAGACTCTAAATTAGTCTGCTCGCGTGAAGAAGATATGCCGTTGCATCAGTTCATGTAATGATACGACCTACAGTCATTCTGTGTTCTCTCTTCAGCAGATCAGCTTTCATTTGACACCTCTTTGAAAACAGCTCTTTTCTGTTGCATTCCCTTCACTGACAATGCTGCGCTGTATTCATAGTGAATGTGAGCTCAAGCAGGCTTTGATGTGCTGTGGAACACTATTCCTGACTTACATGGCAGAGCACGAGACGTGTGAGCCTCCTCGCTCTTTAAAGAGCGATGAGGTGTCGAACCAGAATGCAGCGAAATGAGGTGGACGCCCGCGAGTTCAAAGTGGACGGGAACGATGCTGCTGATTATTTTGAGACAACACGGTGCAACATCTAAATATAATGCATGAGCCCGAGTGCTGAGTGGAAGTCAGTCCAGAAGTGACAGTGCATGCTTTCTGTCAACACACAGGGTGCGTGTGCTTCATCCAAACAAACCGATGCGACGTGCTGAAAGCATTACGTAAGAGTGTGTGCGTGTGTGTGTGTGTGTGTGTGTTTGTCTTGCGTGTTAAAAGACGAGAGATTATGAGGGAGGGAGGACATTTTTATTCTTGTAAATCTATGCTTAATACCTCTCTGCCCCTTGAGCAGCTGCCATGTCCCAAACAGCTTTATGGACGGGGCTGGCTCAGCTCAGGTTAATAGCGATGTCGGACAGCTGCCCAGGACTGGCGTATCAACAGAGCTGTGGACGCCAGCCGAATGTCCGGCGGGGGGGCGGGGACAGGGCCTGACCTTCAAGGACAATCCTTAATTCCTCATCTGGGCCATAACTATCTGTGTTTGTGAATGAGTGTGGCAGTGAGCAGAGGGGACGTCAAAAGAGAGCAGCACTCTGTGGATATTTGAACGTTGCCATCAGATGGACGTAATTGCCTCTCACTGAGCATGAAGAGCAGCTTTGATCCGTTATATTTTATAAAAATGTAGGGAATCAATGGATTCTGGCACCTAAAAATGATGCTTTTTGCAGCTTAATTTATGTTTGTCCTTAATGTTGTTGTGGACTTTTGTTCTGCATAAAAGTAAAATGCTGATAAGAAGCCTGAGGCTGGAACCTCATAAGGAAATATATAAAAGAGGCAACAAAGACATTACCTTTCTTCTTCTCATCCGTGTGGAATTTCCTTACTGAGTAGAAACTAGTTCAAAAGCCATTAAAAGCTTCTATCCTCATTAGAAAACAATGCAGTTTATTATAGAGTAGAAAACATGCAGATATGATGCAGTAGGTTACTGGACAGCACAGAATGTTATAAAAAGGAGGGTGCACACTCGACATTTTAAGGATTTGTTCGAAAACATGTTGTGTTGTTCTTCTGAGTGTCTTTGTTAACAATGTTTCGATGTAAATTCAAAAGATGTCTTTCCTGTAGAAAGTGTATTTTTCTTGCTTTTTCTGCTCATGATTTTTGTCCATTAGCAGCACATTGTGAAAAAGAAAAAAACAAAAAAGCTGAAGTAATTATAGAGATGCTTTGTTTTAATAGGGAATGGCCTTCTGTGAGAACCATATGTGCTTTGGCTTGTGGACAATTTAAACTTTTTCTAGCAGCTCAGACGACGAGGGATGCAAGAAAGAGAAAAAATGTGTTCGCTATCATTGTTTTTAAAGTCACCTTCGCGTGCGGCGCCCATTTAAGTTTCCGCAATGTGTTTGAATGTCCTTTTGCACCCAATAAAAGAGTGAACAAGATCCAGAGATGTGGCAATTAAAGCAGCAACGCCGCAATGTGACAGAATAGCTAAACAGCTGTGTGAACAGTTGAAGCATGTTTGATTAAAATACCATCGCAGTGCATTAGTGATGAAGTCAGACGGGAGTGCAACACTGCCAAGGTCACGCATCAGACTTCACTAATGTGTCTTAATAAGGAAACCATACTTTAATCTTCGACTGGGCTCAACAAAGCTCAGAATATTCACATTTCTGGTCACGCCAAGAAGAGAGATGTAGATGTTTGTTGTGCTGTTGTAGCCATATCATTTGTAGGAGCAGCCGTAATGCACATGGAAGGATACGTCCTCGCATCTGGGCAATGTAATGTCAGCAGCGGAGAAATCCTCTGGACTGGCAGGCGTCCAGGTGGAAATGAAAAAATCTGCCCGTGCGGATTATGGGAGCTGCTACAATGTAGGACAATGTGAGCCTTCTTCATTCTCCTCGACGCTCTCTGTTGATGCTGCTGGTGGTGACGTGCCCGCCGGGGGGCTCCTGTTTTTTTGTTCTTTTTGGACCACCAACAATGTGAAAAATGCGTGTGTGCCTGTGTGTGTGCGCGTGTGTGCGCGAGATTTTCAGCACATTCTGTACTTCTGATATTCATCACACTGCCACTGTAACATGCACTGCGCAACCCAATGTTCTGTAATGTTAAGCACAAATCAATTATTAAAGGAAACATTTCAACTCACATTTAAATAAATGATAAATACGTTAGATTGTGTAAAAGGCATTGTAAGTTCTTTTCAGAAGTAGGGAGAACAAAAGATGACAGAAGTTATAATGACAATGGGTAATATGTGGCTGCTCATTAAATCTCCTCTTCGCTCACATGCAGGAAAGAGAGAAAATTATACATCTGAGGGACTTCTCATCTTCATTTTTGCCACAACCAGACAAGTCTTGAGGATATTATTTTCGTGATGGCTGCAGCTAAGTTGGCGTGAGTAGCTGCGAAAAAAAAGGCTTGTGTCTGACTTTAAAACCTGTTCAGTCGCCATCATGTCATTAAAGGACCATTCCAGTCTATTTTTGACTATTCACCATTTGCAGAGGTTGCCCCTATCTTCTACAAATGTTGTTAAAATTCGACCATGTGTATGTTTAAGTAAGTCATGTCTGAAGAAGGGCTGTGGCCTGAAACATCACTGTTAGCAGCATTAAGGCTTTTGGGAGCAACGACTAGTGAACGGATTCTATTTTTCTTGGTGTTTCTCCCAGCACCTAGCACTTAATAGTTTTTGGATGTGCGCACTGTTTATCTGTTTTTCTATTATCTTTTTTCTATATTTAAGTAGATCTCAGATTTCATTTCCCATTTACCGTCATTCACGATGAAACCAACACTGTAGGATTCGTGAAAGTTGCTAGGTTTGGGTAATTCACCCTTCTAAAGAGAAAGTCTGAATTTATTTGGTCAGAGGAGCTGGGAGCCGTTGAGACTCAAGTTATTATGCCTGAAAAAGTAGTTCATTACAACTGCTGCCTTTCTAGATGGAATATTAGCTTGAAGAAGGAGTTTTTACACAGATGTTCTTTTTAACTAACATTCTTAAGTACCTTCTGTAATGTTTATGGAATATGGACAAAACATAAACACACACAATGTCTCATAGATAAAAGTAGTTGGGGAAACATGGGTGGGGTTTATGTAACATACAGTATGTGGCAAATGTTGACGAAGGGCAATGACATGTAGTAACACTGATATGGTCCTTTAATGCAGAAGAAGGAGAGGAAGAGGAGGGTGTGTTCGTGTGTGACACCCAACAAAGGCTTTGCACAGGAGCTTATGAAAAACTGATTGCTGCTGTCACATCACACCCCCCTGCTTTAATTGCAGCCATTCTCCCTCAGGTTTGTTGAATATTGTGCGCAAGACAAATTGTCTTTCAAGAGGTGCTGTGTGGAACTAATGAAAACTAACTGGGCAGGGAATTGAACTGAAAAGCGTCATCTTTGAATGTTACAGATATCATCTGTCTCTCTGACAGCGGTATGATTCAACAGGACAAACAATGAGTGCGTTTGTGTGTCAGCGCATGTGGGTGTGGGACAGAAGGCAACACTCGGGTGGTGTATTGGATCTGAGGAGTAGATTTGTTCCAGTTATTGAGTTTGTTTTTTTTTTTTTCTTTCTCCATTTGCGGTGGAGTTTCAAAAGGGAGATTTCCAGCCAGAGAAAATCCTGGAGGGTTGATGAAGAAATGATCTCAGCAGTGCAACAGCACATCACTTAAAAACAAATTACCAATTCAGCATAGCCAGCCTGTCCATTCAACCAATACGCCTGACTGAATAGAGTGACAGTGAATAATTATTTGGCACATTTTTATTAAAGCTTTCGTTTTCATCCATACGTTCTCCTCTCGTTGCTCGGGATCTTGTGGCTTTTCCAACATCGCCTTAGGTTGAGTGAAAGTGTGTAGAAAGCCTCTAATTAAAATCAAATCACACAGAGTGTATTTGTTTGCCACTGGATACATGCGCAGATACGCAGGAGCTGGAGGAGACGGTTGTGGGGGAAGGGGGTAGAGTTGGAGTGCCATTCTGCTTGTAGCACCACTGAGTCCCCATGGTGCCCCAAAGAGTCAGCGCTGTAAAGAATGTGAGAAAAACAAGTTTCAGGATTGAGACCAGCGAAGTCCGTTGGCTTAGTAATTAAAGCCTGATGGAAGAGAAGCCAAGGCTCTCAGAGGCTTTTAAAAAAACTGCTGTTTTCTTGGATGTCACAGTCTATTACTGAGACCCACAACCCCCTTTCAGCCTGTATCACTGCCTTTATGAAATTATGCATCGAAATGTTCTATTCTGTTCCAGTCTCTAGTTCTTGTCTGGCAGCCATTTCTAAATGAGACACAGAAGTGCTCTCACATTTTATCACAATATGTTGCCTGCTTGTGCACTATTATTGCTACTTACTCATTTTCAGAGAATAGTCAGCACACGTTTATCCTTCAAGAGAGGACATTAAACATCTCTACTGTAAGTTTTTACACTATTTTACCTGTTTGCGCTCAGCGGGCCGAGGAGAGCGACTTAAATGTTCTTTTGGGGGAATAAGAAAAGTGGAGCTGGAAATGACGCGAGGGAGGAATGAACAAATTAATCAGCGCAGAAGAGGAAACAGCTGCTGTATGACAGTTTGTAATGGCACCTCTCTGAGGATCAAAGAGCCCATGAATCCTAGATGAAGAAATTCATTCATCTTTATTTTGCTGAACAATTCACAGACTTTTAAAGCATAGTAGAAAATCCTAAATCTGACACTCTGTCATGCTCAGATTACAAAGCCCCATCGATCCACTGCCACACTTTGTTCTTTATTTCAGAGGATGACAGAATGTATTCCTACAGAGACCATTTACATTTATAACAATATCCAGGATTTCCACTGAGGAAACTCTAATAATGAGCCAGGAAGATTGACTGTAACACAGAATTTTCTGCCTCCACAGGCGAGACCTTAAATCTCTCCACAATCTCTTTAAATCGTGCTTTTCTAGCACCTGTGTAGACTGCAAATTTAACACAGCCCTAATCCGTCTGTCTTGCAATACGCAGTAAAACTCTACAGCTACAAATCTCTCATAGTGCATCGGTGCTTTGCTGTTTCTCCAAAACATCTGTGTTCCACTGCAGCAAATAAAGGCAGTGAAAAGTGTCTTTTTCTTCTTTCTTGCCTGTCGGGTCATGTTTCACTTTCAAGGTCATTGAAGAACCTTGAATATTGTTTTTTTGGAAATGGTGGAGCTGCTTCCTTTTAAATTTCCCTGTGTGTGGAGAAAATATACTGAACAGTGTGTTAAGCTTATTCTCCTAAAATATGCTTATTTTGTTCTTGCACGGAATTTGATGAGAAAATCAATCCCCCTTTCATGACTGTTTGCTTAACATGAAGCTACCGTCGGTTAGCTTAGCTTAGCAAAAGGACTGGAAACAAGGAGAAACAGCCTTGCTTTGTCCACATGCAACTAAATCAGCCAAAAGTGAGAAGATGTCACTATTTAAAACTATAACCAGATGAACCCTGGTTACATCAGTGATGATGCGTTCAGGTGCACCTTTAAGAGTCATGGTGCTAGCATTTGTTTAGGAGATAATGGGCTTTTTCCTGATTGTGGCAAGACACTTAAATTAATACCACATTTGGTTTGACAAATGAGATACAACATGGTAAAAAGTATCTATCTATCTATCTATCTATCTATCTATCTATCTGTCTGTCTGTCTGTCTGTCTATCTATGTATATATCTTTGCTTTGATGCGAGTCGAGCAGGTGTGAAATG
>JAPXVT010000010.1:16946316-16959829 GCA_029823135.1 Acanthurus reversus
AAGGCTGACAGGTGACATCGCTACGAGCTGATTGGCTGTTTACTCCACTGCAACTGTCCCTGCAACCGTTTCATCTAGTTGTGAATCATTGGTGTAAACTGACCTTAAAGCAACACTATGTAACTTTGACCGAGACCCACTGCTTAAAAAAACGAAGCTTTACGATGCACGTTCATAAGTCGCATGAAACAACAATTTGAGTCAAACCGGGTCATGTTTTATGACATCCTACAACTGCTCTGCCTCAACTCTGTAATTCACTGGGGTTCCTGAAAGCAACATGTAGGCGTCCTGAAGACCAAAGCTGCAACTGCAGCACTGGGTTGTTGCTGGTGACAGCTCCGCTACAATAAAAGGCTGCAGACAGACAGAGCAGTTGTTGAACATCAGAGGGAAAACCAGCAGGCATTTTCTATGTAAAATATGACCCCATTTTACTAGAATTGCTGTTTTGTGCGATGCATTAACTTGCATCGTTAAGTTTCATTTTTTTAAAACAGTGGGTTGCAGTCAAAGTTACATAGTGTTGCTTTAAATGAGAGAGCAACAACAAATGCATTAACAAAGCAAGGCAAGGGTGCAGTGGAGTTGCTCCCTTAGGGGTCTCATGCTACAGCTAGCTTGATTTCCAGACGTTGCCTAACCCAGCTTTAAAGGTGTTTTTCAGCTGGTGGTTTTATAAAATAAAGTTTGTGTTACAAGCCCTCATGTCTCTGTGACATTTCTCATTTGCTCTTAAGGGATTTGTAGAGCCACAAGGTTCGATGCTCAAAGGCCCGGAGGACATTGCATTATTTCCGCAGCCTTCCACAGTGCTTACCGGTGCCCTTTGAGGACAGTTTCAGAGCCTGTGTAAAAGTGCACCCACTCAAGGATTCACATCCATGTTTAATCAGCCACAGAACAATGCACAAACAATCATACACACACACATACACCGACACACACATTTATAAATCTTGACCTTCTGTGTACAGAATTTCTCTGTCTGAATCGTTACATGCCTGTCTATACAGTGATGCAGGGGAACAATGAATTAGACATGAAGACCACTTCTTGACTGAGATGTCTCACCGCAGCTTACGACTCGAAAACATGGCTAATTCATCTACACTTGACAAATATACTCAGGGACCACCATGTAAGCAGGATGTGCCACTCGTGTGGTAAATAATGTAAATTCAGGATATCATTTTCACACATAAATGATAAAAGGCTGCTCGCGGTGGAAAGTGTCTCATGTTCCCATATGAATTATAAAGACAAGCACGAGTTGTTCATTTAGCCGTCTATGCCCTATGCGCTGTGTTTGCATGGAGAAATAATGCAACACGTTTACTGACTGGATGCTAATATTACACAAACAGCGCAAAGCTTCTCTTGTCTGTCAGAAGGCAGATTCAGATGGCAAGTCATAGATTCAGAGGGATTAGGAAAAGTGTAATTAACCCAGATACAAACCTTGAGTAT
Source organism: Acanthurus reversus (assembly GCA_029823135.1). NCBI lineage: Eukaryota > Metazoa > Chordata > Actinopteri > Acanthuriformes > Acanthuridae > Acanthurus > Acanthurus reversus. Next base: position 16,947,787 of record JAPXVT010000010.1, read on the forward strand.
TTAGGCAAGGCAGAGTGATGACAGAAACAGCAATTAGTATGTGTTTGCCCGTGTGTGTTTGTGTGTGAAGAACCGTCAAACGCGCTGAATCAAGGTCCCCAAGCGCAGAGCTTTGTTGCTGAAGAAAATGACAGCTCTTGTCTCGTTCAGACAAGATTCGTGGGCGAGATGTCTCAGTGCCACATTACGAGCGTTTGCAGCTTTGAGATGTTTGGTGTGATCAAAAATGTCTCGATTCTGCTGGGAGTTCTGCATACACACAATGATTATGGGATCAATGTTCATGCTAATGCTCACTGCCACCGGGCAAGGAGGTGAGTTTCAAAATAGCAACTGTTTGCGAGTTTTAATCTGAATCTACATCACGTCTCCACACAAGGCCTGAGGCGGCCGTGTATAGAACGTTGCATTCGGGCTCATTCTCCCTTTGTTTCTTCTGAGGACCAAAGTTCATTTGTGATCTGAGGCATTTTTCAAAATTACCCTGGTTAGCCTAATAAGGTTGCTACAACTGCGGGTGGAGAAAAAGTGACAAATCCTGCACAACTTTTCTTGATTACAGTCATGTAATCAAGCAGATTACATATAGATTTCCTGCTCGACACAGGCGATTTGTCCAGACTCCAGTAGTAAAAGTCAGCTGTAAACACATCAAACAAAAACAGCAGGCCTCAGATTGATAGAAACACCAGTTATTGTCAATACAGGGATCGTGGCTGCTCTGCTCACTGTTAATGTTTTGTGGTGTCACTGAGGCATGGAGAGCTCATACATGGCAGTTTTACCCGACTCGGCTGATCCAGAGGGATGTGGCGCCTGACTCCTACTATGTTATTAAATTTTCACACGCTGCTGACCGCAATATCATCAGGAGCAACCGCTTGCTGCTGTGTACCCTCGGGTGCCCAGGTCTGTTTATTTGTGCTTGCGTGTGTGTGTGTTTGCATTAGTGTGTGCACAGTCTTTTCAGACATCCAGCCAAACCGTTTCCACCAACAACACTTGAGGTACTTTTCTGATTTATTTTACCCATTTACAAGGTCAACACAGACCTGGCCCTTGGTTCTGAGAGTGATTAGTTAATAAATGTCTAGCTCACCTTTAAAAGAGCCTGTTATTGAACATGAGCAGAAAATGAAGTGGAAAAAAGTGTGATATGCGATTTAGAGGACCATAACAGTGTTTCAGTGTTTCTTCTCATCGTCTTTTGTCAGCATCTGCCACATTGGTTACATAAAGCCCACCCTTATTTTTCGAAATAGCATCATCTATGAGATATTGTGCTTGTTTTTATTTTTGTCCGTATTTAAAAAACGTTACAGAAAGTATCTAAAAATGTGTGACGTTAGTTTAAAAGAAAGTCTGTGTCAAAATCTGTCTTTGCACTAATATTCATGCTAGGAAGGCAGCACTTCTAAGGAACTACTTTTCCAGGCGTAATAACTTTCGTCTCCACAGCTCCCGGCTCCCCTCTGTCTAGCTCAGCAGTTTTTGACAAAATTAATACAGACATTTTCTTTGGGTGAGTTACCTACGCCTAGCAACTTTTACATGTCCTATAGTGTTTCTATACTCTGTGATGTTGAAGAATACCTGCACAGATGACTCAGCAGCGTCGGGAAGCTGCAGTTTTCCTCATAGGAATAAAAATTCAGACCTTTGTTCTCATCACTCCAGAATAAGAATGAGTTCAGAAATGTGCTTCCTCCGCTGAGAAATGGCAAAATGGACATGCCCATGCAGTCTTCAGCCCCCGTAAAACCAAAGTTTTAAATCTTAGCGAAATAGTTTTGCCTCTGCTAGATCCATTCACTTAAAAATCTATTTTTGTGTATGAAGTTTTTCTCTTGCGCAAGTACTTCCAGCTTCCTCCAGGCACCAGCACATCATATTCAAGTTTTATTTAAGACAGAGATTTGTGTCTTCCTCAACTCAGAGCATGTTTTTGGGATAATTTGGTGCAGTGAAACCCCAAAAGCTGCTAAAATCCATGTTTCTGTATCCATCATAATGAGACTGTCAAAGCTCAGTGGCTGGTGCTCGGTGCCCGAAGAGGACTGTTCATGTAATGGATATTTTGAAGCCTTTTGTGTCACTTAGGCAGTCGGATATATGCTGTTTCTCTGCTAAATGCACCACGGCATCAACTATCTGTTGCACTCCCGATGCGCTCGTTCTAGTGAACCAAAGCCTTTTTTCACAGCAAGAGCCTGTTGGGCTTTTTGAAACTTTCTGGTCAAGCTGTTATTTCTGAACTATGAATGAGACTTAGTTGTTTGGCTTCAGGTCCTCAGTTTGCCCCTCAGATTAGGGGCTAGATTTATGATCTGGCTTGGTGGAAGTAATGAGCTCCAGCATCGCAGCTCAGCGAGGAAATAGTCTTCAAGCACAGTGGACAACAGCGCTGGTCAAATTGATGAGTGTAATAAGGAGTTTTGTATCTTTATCTTTCTTGTTTTTTATCCAACCTTGCACTATTTTAGGAACAGTATTATTGACGTCAATAAAAAAAAAGAATTGAAATAAATAAGAGTTTCTGAGAATGAGAGTTAAAATAACTATATTTGCAGCAGATTCTTTCACCCAACCACTGCTGATGAGACCTGCCAGGTTGTAAAACTGAAAATCGTGTACCATCTTCAAGGGCATAAAGCAAATTCTTAAGTCGTCTCCATTGTCTACACACCATCTCTGTGAAGCAGTGCCGGAAAAGATGTGTTGTGTGAAAAGGAGGTGGCCTTGCTGACACATCCTAAGCAGCCTGTATTTTGAATGCCTCAGCGGACCTATTCAGTCACAATGGATGGGAGGCTGTCCTTGAGAGGACGCGCACAGCAGAGACAATGAGTGAGAGGTAACTTGGACAGAACTGGCAGAGAACAGAACATGCAGAACTTGAGAAAACGTAATGTTTAACGTCCTTATTTTTCACTATTCCTCTGTATTTCTAACAATAATCACACACAACAAGACTGAACCATTGTGTTACACAACACACTGAGCAATACTTTTACTTTGTGCTTCAACATAGCAGATTTTTCTTTTCACTTTCTCTCCCCAGCCTGTGCAAATCAATTTCTTCATTGTAGATGACAGCGTAATGGGCTTTATTAATTAATCTATTTCACAGCAGCACAGTCTGGTGTCTGCGTTCCAACTGATTTGATGGGGCAGCTTAACTTTGTCCGTGAAAACATCAGCACTCACTAATAAGTTTTGATACTTTTATTGCAGTTCATTTTGGATAAATTTGATGCCCACTGGCAAAAATATTCTCTGTCAGGGAATTATTGTGAACATATATCTAGAGCAGACCTACGGAATGTACTTACAAAGAAAATTCCACATTTCCAGAGATGTTCCAGCACTGTTAAATGTTACCCAAATGAAGCATCAATTCCTCAGTGTGTGATATAGAGTGACACAGGAAGTGAGTCCTAAAATTGGGATATTTTTTTAGCATTGTTGAAATTCCAATACCCTCAACTGCATAAAACAAGGTTTGTGATAACACAAGCTTAAGAGACTTTCACATGTTATTCCACAACATAAAATAAATCCTTAATAATCCCACTTTTGATTTTGGAAGCTTTTACGCGTCTTCAAAATGCTGATGAAAAACAAGTGACCACAAGACTATGGAGGTTTTCTTGGATGTTGAAAATCATCATGATGATGAACACTTTAACTAATCTGCTCGTCCACCTTTACAGCCCTGTCATGTTTCTACTCTTACAAACTATTCTGACTGAAACGTTCCAACTTGTTCACTCATTTAGTTATAATGAGAGCATAGTAATGTTTGGTAGGAAGCCGAGGTGTAGTTCACTTATAGTCTGACGTTAGCTTTCTACCTCTGACCATTGTATTTACACTTGAAAGATCACAACAATGTTCATTTTTTTAAGATTATCCTGATGAACAAAATCTGCAAGTGTCCTTTACCACAGTGATTATTTTCTGCCATAATAAAAAATCTTATTGATTTTTTTGTAAAGGAAATAAGGGAGATGCTAACTTTCTGGTTGACCTACAAAAATACTTCATCCCTCCAGCGTTCTACATAGACTGAGAGAGCTGATTTTGTCTTCTTGCTGAGCTGTGCCGACAGTTCCTACACAATACATTGCACTCAACCCTCTAAGGTTCACTAAGCAAAGCAGAAGCAAAGAGAGCAAGTTTTGTTTTTGAGCAGCAGCAAGCCCTTTGGCTCCCAAAGCTGGAATAACCTGTAGTTTTCCTTATACCAGTGACATCGCTGATGTCAAAAAAGAACAAATAATGCAGCAGGTGGACTGCATTTATTCAGTCAACATAGAAGACAAGAGAAATATTGCTTCAGTTCAGTTGATTACATGTATCTTAAAGGGATAGTCCCCCTTTTTTGGAACATGATCCCTATTTCTTTAAGTGAAACTAGACAACTTTTTTGGCATACTTTGTCATTATGAGGTAAAACCTGATTAAACAGTGTAATGGTGATTGAAAACTGACACCATTCACAGCTAAATTGGTCTCCAGTAAGCCATATTTTACCATGATATTTTCTTTGCAACCAGGACAAGGATTTAGCGGAAAAATGACATTTCAGCGACGCTCTCTGTTGCTGCTTCCCAACAAGTCTCATGCTACAGCTAACATTAGCTTGCCAGTTTGTTTGCAGAAGCTATCTACTTCAACTTTAATTAGAAATGATATTGTTGCTTTTCAAGGGTCCTTTCAAAGCACAACACATGCTGTTCCTCACAGTGAGCCTCAGTCAGCTTGTACAGACAGGAGTGCGACTACACTGACTTTTTAATTGTTTTGTAGCTAAGTACTCAGAGCTAGTGAGAGGAACAGCATGTGTTGTGGTTTGAGAGGTCTGCCAATCAGCAGTATCACTGATAATTAAGAAATAAGGCTCAGGTTCCAAAAATGCGGACTATCCCTTTGAACACTGATTAGACTTTAACTTTAAAAAATGTGGCAAATTTTCCCAGTAATATTATTTTTTCACGTCTTTAAAAGGCATAAATCTGATTGAAAATTAGTCAAATACACAATGAACCTCATATATGAAGTTCCGTAAATAAAAAGCACATCAGTAAACGTTGGTAGCTCTGTCCTTGAGCACACTGAAGTTTGCAAAAGTTTGAAGTTACTTTTCAGCCCTTCTGTAAGGCAAGTGACTGGTTTTATAATTGACCCTCATGCAGCTTTATTCAGCATTATATTCTTTTAGTATTGATTGCTGCCTACAGGAACATAACTCAGTGAGAGTTTGTAAGGCAGCTGTGATGGAGGAGATAAGAGCAAGAGAGAGAAAAATGGAATATCACTCACGTAATGGCTTTGGAGACTAATTAAGTTGTATGTGTCACCTTACAGCATTTTGAGGGCTGGAAGCAGTGGTATTTGTTCAGGGCCTGAGGGCACAATCTCATCTGCATTCAGCGCATTTTGTAGCGGCCCATAGCTGCAGGAGGCTTTTCAGAGTTTACATCCAATGACATTTACAAAGCAAAGGTTTGGAATATTTGCTCTTGCTCTTGGTGCGTGTGATATTTGCCACTGGTTGTTTGATTTGTTGTCAAGATGGCCAGATACTGCAAAAAGTGATATGTGTGAGGCCGTATTGATCAGTGCATTAAAATTAACAATGTTAGAATAAATAAATATTCTGAATACCATCACATTTTAAAACATGAGGAAAAAAAGCAAAGCATGCCAGAGATTCACATGTATAAATGCATGCATGTCATGCACATGTATGTCGATTTTTTTCCTTCTTTTTTTGTCTCAAACTTTCTGAACTCATTCTGACACCTGAAAGAAAATCAGCTGACCATGGGAGACATCTAGTGGTAACTCATGAAACTTCCTCAATACCATTGAGAGCCATTTCAAGACAAACCTCTCACTTGTAGCTTCTAATGTCATGAGACAACAGCTGTTTTGCATTACACTCATTGGAAATTCAAAATAAATAAATACATAAATAAATAAATCCTGTGTCTGAAGAAACTGGCAGTAATTAACCTGCATCAAGTATTACATGTCATGTCATTATGATTCTTCATTTTATCAGTCAGTCACTGCGAGGATGAGTTATAGGCCTATCATAGCAATACCAGATAAAAGTATGTGCTTTTTAAGCTTATACATCTGTAATATGTAATCTTCAACTTATGGGGGAAAACTCTATGAAGATGAACCAGGCGGAAAATAATGAAAGGGAAACAAAAAAAACCCAAGCACCCGTCCAAAGTAGCTTAAATACTACTACCCTCTCTATAGTTACAGAAAGTAGCAACTTTCTAAACGTCTTGTTTTTACGTGATTTATCCCGTTAGTTTTTTAGCACATATGAGTGTGTGCGCAGTATGATTAAAAGTGTGTTTTCTTTTACAGATCTGTTGCCTCCAGGGAGCGCCCGTCTCCAGAATTTAGCCTGTTGTCCACCTTTTTACCTGCCTGCAGCATCCTGTCAAGCCGGACAAAGATATACACAACAATACAGGAACACGGCCTTCAAAATAAAAGCGTGGTAAAGAAAGCATTTTTTTAAAAGTCTGAAAGGGCATTAAAACTTCTGTGGAGTCATAAAAAGGGATCCAGCTGCAAAACAGATAATCACAAACACACAGGGCTGAATTAATGTAAGTGGAAATGATAAAGGAAGACATGAAAAGGATTTTCAGGGTGTTTCATCTGTCACTTCATCATAAAGTGCATGACACAATACGATTCCTACATGCCATCACTTTGTTGAATACTTAAATCAATTCCCAACAACCCTGTCACCTCCTAAAACACCAACTCACCTACAAGTTAAAAATGATAGCCTAATCGGAATTCAAGAATATTTTAAAAAAAAAAACATTACAATTATATATCATAATTGTCAAATACAATCCAAACCCTCTTTATATGCTGTGTATTATACACATGCATACTCCTCAATGTAGCCTGCTCAAATTATAATTTCTCATTTATTCCAGCATCTTTGCACTCTGAACCATTCTGCTAATTTCTTCAGTTTCATGTTGCTTTTACATGTTTTTTATGTTTACCTTTTAATAGCATAGTAGCTAAATGTCTATGTTAACATTTGCTGTTCTTATTTTTAGCTCTAGACCTATGTCTATTATTGTAGCCTATACATGAATCTAAAGCAATGAAAAAAGGTGGACAAATGCTGTGGGCTTATACATTCTGATTCTGACAGTAAAAATAGTTGTAAAATGTTTACTGTGAAAAAGAAGTAAGCCTTCTCGAGATAAGTGTAGCCGACAGTTATAGGCTTCAACTGTGAAATTGCATCCAGTATTAATTAATTTAGCAGTCACACTTTTGTGTTCAAATTTCCTGAAAAGAACGAAGCAACCAATTGTGGTTAACGAGCTGTTTGAGCAGAGGGTTTAATTTGAAATAGACCGACCGGAAAAGCCATTCCTTTCTTCATGGTCGGCTTGACAGCGGTTCACCTTTTCCTCCCTCCCCACCTCCACAGGCCTCCTCCCTCCTCTAACGAACCACCTACAACAAGTTTGACGGCTCCGCTCTGTAGTGCTCTCGCGCAGCAGTTGAAGCAACAGACGGTTGCTCCTCCGCAGGTGTTTTCTCCTTTTTTCCCCCTCTGCAGTTTTATCATTTTTGTTGGTGGTGTGCGTCTTGCGTCTCCTGCTGGCTATGAGGAATTTCATGTGTTCCTAGGTTTGGTCACTTTTTCCCGTATTGGACCTTCTTTTTTTTTTTGGTCGGCGTTTTTATTTTATTTTATTTTATTTTTTTCTCGGGCGTCGCGAGGAGTCTAACCGTTAAAAATGTCGAAGAACTTTGAGGAGGTGTACAAGCTAACTGAAAGCACATACAAGGTGGGTGACACTGAACGTTAAGCGGTGTGAATACAACAGGTGCCGCCGCGACATGGGGAAAAATACCTCCACACATAACCAAACGCTACATGAGCTCACAGCTGAAACAGTTGCACCTGCTGTAGTTAAACTTTGCAGGGACTTTAAACGGCTGAAAAACGGCTAACAGGTGTTTTTAATTAACGTTAGCCATATTTGGCCGTGTTAGTCAAGCTAGCTTAATATTAAACTGTTCACAAGCTAATAGTGACGTTAAGTTACTCTGAAAGATGGAATGAGGAGTAACGATAAACTTAAAACCTTCAACCAATTATATATAATTTCTTTGACCAGTAACGTTAATATATAACCTACTGGCTAATATATATCATGATTTTATACATATAGAGACAGTGCTATAAATAGTTGCATGTAACTTTAACTTAACATTTTGGATCTTCTCCTTTTTTAAGAGTTCTCGTATATATTCAACCCTAACTACAGATAAGCAGTTTAAAGCAACAGCTTTTACTTAATTACCAGCCAGTAATTATTAGTGAGTTTGGTGAGGTAAGTTACTGGTTTTGAAGAATACTGCCCCACCCTAGGAGTGCCGTGCCCTCCATTAACTGCTAACTCTGTTTATCAGCATCATTTAAGCTGTGAAGTGCATCTGTATTTAAGTAATTAGGTTAATTTTTATGTTCTCATTATAAATAGGTGCTTTAAAAGTGAGCTGTCACTGGTTTTTGCTCTATTTGTGAGTGGGAAAAGTTTCTTTAATAACAATTTTAATCAATGATCAGTGCCCTCATATGGGATGTTGTTTATGTGATTTTTAAAGATAAATTTCTAAAGTTAAAAACATCACAGAGTATCAGTTGTGAGCCTTACTCACCACTTTTCCTTTAGAGTTTTAAGTCACCACACAGTGCAGCCAGGGCTGCACGCTGCCCTTCACAGGTGGCACAGTCGAGTTGACTATGTATGAGGAGGCTGGAGGGGGATTAAATAAAAGACCTACTGCTTTTCTCAAAAGCATTTAGCCTTCTTGAATAGCCTTTATCCACCAGCCTCCTCTCGGGACAGCCCCCACAGCTCCTTGGTGTGATGAAATGCAGGAAAAAGACTCCAGGTTTAATAATTTAGCTGGTTGTGTTTGTTGTGTGGTAAGATTATACAGCAAGCTCCTCGGCAGCCATCACCTCTGGCTCACAGCTATAATCAACAGTAGCCCAAGACTCGCAGAATAATACTTGTTTACATGTGTGGTGAAGCAAATAAAGGCCAAGTTGTGTTGCCTTTATGAACCAAAGGGGTTTTTTTGATAATGCAAAGGACTTCATAAAGTCTGAACAGATCCAAGAGGATCCAAGCTGTGGAGCTTATATGTCACATATTGACAAAATTCTGAGTCAGAAGTGCTGCTTGGCACTGTTGGGCAAGCAAAACATTGTTTACCATGCGTTACTTGAAGTGGTTTACCATAGTTGTATCATTTCCTGCATTCTGGGCTTGGGTGTGAACCTAAGCTAAGACCTTATCCGCTCATAGTCATCACAAAAAATAGCTAAATGATTTACGTAATTACAGAGACGAGTGCTGATTCTCAGACATGATGATAGATGATAGTTTGACTCTGTGACATTGATCGAGGAATGTTAAGTATGAGGACCCAAAGTTGTCTCCACTCATTCTCATAATATCTTCTTTCTCATTTTCTCTTTGCATTGTTCTCTCACATTTTTCAGTTTCTGTGTCATTTACCGTCTAAAGCCTAAGACTGCTGCATGACATGCATATGAATTTGTGCCTGAAGCTCATAGTTCATAGCTCCTGATAAAAGTTGACGGGGTTTACAATGACTGAACGTATCTCACACTCCATGGTTTTCACATCTGATGTCACTCCGTCAGGTGGACAGTCAAACTCGTGTTTACTCAGCAGTGTTTCAACCACTAATCATGAAAGCTGAAAGTAATTATGACTAACTCTCTCCTTCTGTGTCTACCCAGAGTGTGATGGATCAGTTCAACCCAGGACTGAGGAATCTGGTCAACCTGGGAAAGAACTATGAGAAATCAGTGGCTGGTGAGCATTTTTTCTACATTAAAAAGCATTCACAGTAACACAGAGATTAGAAAAACCACTGAGCTTTTACCACTTAGCTGACCTTGTTAATCCCATTCCACTGTTTTTAAAAAAAAAGGGATTTTAAACTTTACTGCTTGCAGCAAAGCCTCATCAAAAATAGTACTTGGAGAATATTTAGGTTGTTTTTCAGTGGTCCTTAACAGGTAGTAGGGAGCCTATTTTTTCCACAAAATATTCAAAGTGAATAATAATTCATTTTATCATTTTCCCAGCAATGAACCTGGCAGGAAAGTTGTATTTTGATGCAATGTCTAAGATTGGGGAGAGTGCTGCAGTGTCTCCTGTCTCCAGAGAATTGGGTAAGTTTCCATGTTGCCCTGTCCTCTGGCTCTCTACTGGGGGAGATGTACAGACTGTGGAAACGGCTCTTGCTTTACTGAAGTAGTTGTTTATGTCATTTGGGTCTCAGAAACATTGTTGATTTCCAGAGGTTCAGTATAAGTTGGCGAAATTAATTGAAGACATTGGCTGGATAATTTCTTCTACGTTCTGTGCACTAGACAACAGTTTTTCGTTCTATCCTTTATTTAAATACTGTTTTTAATTGTGTGTTTAAAGCATTTTATAACAGTGCCTCACAATCAATATCAAAATATCAATATGGTAAACAGTACTGATTACAAAATAAAGAAAGGTAGTAAAAATACACTGTCATTCACTGGTCTAAAACTCTGTCTGCTGCAGGAAGTCCATTTTTAAGTCTTAGCGGCCAAACTTGGTCGCAGGAATCAGCAGTTAGTTTCCTAATGAATCAAGTATGGGAGTATGTGGGGGAATCCGTGCAAACAAAGCTCTTAATGTAACATACTGCAAAAAGTGAAAACATATCTCTCTGTGATTGTGGTGTGGCTCTCAAGTTAAAGAAAATTGATGCTGAACTTTGAGCAAAATGTTGTTCCTTTGTCAATGAAAGACTTTGACTTTAACTTTAAACAAGAAGAGGAAGTAGCAGCTTGTTCTGTCAAATCATCTGTTTGTTATTGAGACAGACAAGCCAGGGAGCACCATAGCTTGAACACAGCAGTAGTGCACTTTGATTAATGCCAGCATGATGCTTGTAATGGATGTATTACTGTGGGTGTTGTAAGCTTAGAAATACACTGCGGAATTGGGTTTGTTTGGTTCTGTTTGCTTCTAGCCAGCTCCCTAGGCTTCATTTCCCACAGGCTCATTTGCAGTCCAAAGATGTCTGGCATCCTAACTCACTGTCACTAGTGGCACACTTTGATTTAACTGCTGTAAGTCTCTCAGCTCCCTGCTGATTAGGAGCAAAACTGCTAATTAAATTCTGCAGCACAATGGGATGTGCCTGGTGTTGTAGTGGTGTCAGTTTTCTGATCAACTTCACCCAAAATATAAAACCTTAAATCTGTGTAGACTTGAACGCTGGCTGTGAACTGTGGCTCATCACATTTAATTTCATGTTTGATGTGATGAATTTTAATAATGACAACTTTGCACTGAGCAAAATTGTATGATAATAAATCCACGTCTCAGCTTTCCATCCCTCCATCTGTCCCATCTGTTCAGCTTGTTGGAAACATTAATTGTTTTTGTTGCAAAGACTTGAGCGTTAGCAGCATATGAGAATATGGTAAACTGAGAAATAAATTATGCTGCTGTAGCAGCTTATATTAGTACTTTAAACAATGGATAACAATTGTCACTTCTCCACAAATGTTTAATTATTTTGTAATCTTCATTTAATTATGCAGTCTCAATCTACAGGTGGTTTATAATAAATAATCTAACACATCTTGATTTTAAGGGACTCCAAAGTTTAATTGATCAATTTATGAATGTAACTATAATTTTATCTATTTATCTTAGCACTCTTTGGTCTTCCCATATTTTTTATAGGTGTTGGGCAGATTACTGTTAACACTGGGGTAGGCAACATTTGGAAATCAAGCTAGCTGTAGCGTGAGACCCCTTGGGAAGCAACTTCGCTGCACCCTCCCCTCCTTGTTTTTGCTCTGGCTCGCATTTTATTTTGTTTGTAGTCGCTCTCTCTCTTTTAAGGCCAGTTTGTGCCAAAGATTCATGATGAG
>JAPXVT010000010.1:17434495-17445567 GCA_029823135.1 Acanthurus reversus
GTCACTGTTGCTGCAACAACACTCGGTCCAACGGTGGACTTGTTAAATGGCCCATTTTCTGGGGAATTGGGTGTTGATGAGCTGATGAAGAGGAGGGTGGCTCTACGAGCTGGGTGGTCCTAAACTTTGTTAGGACCCCCACCCTGTCTTGTATTGGAGAGTTGTGTGGCTCTGTGGGTCTCTGTGGGGCTGTAAGGGTCTCGTGCAGCAGGGGGGAGAGTAGCCTATAGCCAGCACTGGCCCCTCACACCATGAAGGCCCAGCTTGTCAAACTTAATGTACATTTTCCAACGCGGGGAGAGGTGAGGCGAGGCCGACTGGCACACAACAGCCTTCTCTGTGTGTGCTTTCTATAACAATACCTCTTCCAGATGTCTCCGCCAAACCAGCGAGGTGCGGGCGGCGAAGGGAACTGACTGAAGGTGAAATTTATTTGATAAATTCTGTCAAACTCTAACTTTGGAAAAAGACTTGGTTCACATCGCAATAAAAGGACATTAATCTCATCAAAACGTCTGTTTTGTGACCTTGTTATCAGTTTTAAAGTTTGTCTCTCAGGCTCACAATAGCAGTTTCTACGTCTTGCAAAGTATAAGCAGAAAAATGTCAGCACTGTTGAGTCAGCGTTAATCTTTGAAACATAAATAAAGCCAGTGTCCAAGCATGGTGAATGGGCGGGGATGGCTCTTTATAACACCAAAGAGCTGTTATTCATTGCACTCCTCAGTGTAACTTTACATTGACACTGTATAGTCTAGATGTAGTGACTGTGAACCTCAGCGTTTCCTTCCCTCGTTTTAAAAAGGGGACTTATGAAGGGGTTGAGTCGTCCAGCCGTGTCCACAGTGTACGCTCTGCTCCCCATCGCCGCTCCAGCCCAGCGCAGGGCCCTCATCACACCAACATAAACTCCTCGCTGTCTAGTCCTCCCTCCTCCTCTTATTTGACTTTTTTTTTTCAACCACCCCTTTCATTTTCCAGAGGAAGAAAATATTCATTTGGATTTGGTTTTTGTGCCTGTCTTTCTCTCCCTCCCCCTTTCATTCACTCCTTCTTTCTCTTTCCACAGGCACAAGGACAAGAGTCTTCTTTTCCTCTTATTTTGTGTTAATTATTACTATTTTCCTTAACAGCACATCATTCTCCTCACTTTCCTAACTTGGCTGGATACGGCACAATGCAAACAGCTCTTCCCAGGCTAATAAGATTTTTTTTTTTTTTTTTTTTTACTGCCAGGCATTGAGAATGTTTAAATTAGAGGGTAAGCGTACCTATTCATCCCCCTCAATCTCTGGGCTGGATATTCTTGGATGTGAGGTGTGGGTAACCTGCCAGGCAAGGGTGCTTAACATGAAAGATAAATTGCTGATTTATTGTTTCCATTATGTACAGCAACAACGTTGACTTTTATTGTAGAAATCGGTCACCGAAAATACAGGCTCGAGTTACAGCTGACTCGTTATTTCCTAAGGATTATGAGCTTTGCTAAAACAAACAAGTTAATGATTAAAAAGAACAAAAACATCTGGAATGGAAACCTACAATTTGCAGAGTTTTTCACGATTAACTGATTAGTGAGCAAAAGCATTTTCAAGAAAAGAAAGTGGGAATTCAAACTCTGACACATCTATGCCCCTTTTATGTTATTTTTTGTCATTTAAATGCTCTCCTTTTTGATGATAGAGGTATTTCTGTGTCTTTTCTCCACTGCAGGCAATTTAAACGTGACCCTGCAGGTGTGGGACATTGGAGGCCAAACGTTAGGAGGGAAAATGCTGGATAAATATGTATATGGAGCTCATGTAAGACAGCACACACACTCTTATACACACAAACTCACACTTAATTCTCTGTATCTGTTCTACAATCATATATGAATCTCTGGTTTGTGCTACAGTATTTTATTCCTCCAACATGAAGCATGATTCAAACAAACCAACGTTCACTCCATAGCCTCAGAAGGGTTAGGAAATGTGAAATGTATGTACATAACAACTGCTGAAGATTAAAGAAAAAGTAATAAGCTCGGGAAGAATTAATTCCAATTCCCTAATAGTCTAGTTTTGGTGACTGTGTTCAGACTTATTATTACAGCTTCAGCAGCTTCATTCATGGCCTGCCACTCCCTTCCTCCAGAGCCAAATGATAATAAACTTTGAATTTGGATTCACAGTGAGTGTACTGTACCGGGTCAAAAGAGCTTTAAAAATCAGCAAACTCTAAGTTTTTACAGAGATTATACAAGTGCTAATGTTATATGTCAAACTGGACAAATGAATAATTCTGGATAATGTAGATCAATACTGTGAGCAATAAAAATATTAAACTCTAAAGTATTTTAATCTGAAATTGTTAAAAGCCTTGCCTGGTTTTTCAGTTTATCCATTGAGGAGAATTGAATAAAATAGGTATTCTAATTGATCTAAGTGACAGCTGAGCTCTTTGTAAACACAGTAATTTGTGGTAGTTTGTACATGTGCCAGTAACATTAGTGTAACACAGGTGTGTTGCCACGGATGAGTGCTATCCGTCACCTCCAGAATAACTGTTTGTTTGAAGAGGTCGGTCTAATCTGCGACGTATCCTGCAGCACAAGACCGAACACATGACCACAGGAAGAAAACTTTCACTGAGTACCGGTTATAGTAAGCACACTTTGCCATGTTTATCTACAGAAGCTAGACAAAAATTTGTTATAGTTTTTCATCCACGCCATGAATCTACCTGGCTTTAAAAATTAAAGTGCATTTTCTGTGCCGTACCTAAACTGTGCTCTGATTGTGTGCATTATCCATGTCTGCAGCACTTCCTCAGCCTTCTCTCTCGCATAAGCAAAATGTCGTACATCACTGCCACATAACGACACTTTGCTTAGGGAGTTTCTCGTCAGCGCTGTATGGAACTTTCACACCTATTGTTCAGCACTGTGCGTCCTGTAATCAATCATGGCTGTTCACAGTAATTGTCACAGGCCTGAGCTGTCGTCACTGACCTTGCATGTTGTGACAGTGGGTGTCTGCTGAACAAAAAGCAACAGACACCCATTCAGTCC
The DNA here is from genome assembly GCA_029823135.1 of Acanthurus reversus. NCBI lineage: Eukaryota > Metazoa > Chordata > Actinopteri > Acanthuriformes > Acanthuridae > Acanthurus > Acanthurus reversus. The sequence continues at coordinate 17,437,548 of JAPXVT010000010.1, forward strand.
TGTTGCATCATGCAGTACGAGTAGAAACCTTTACCTTGTTCATGCTAATTTTCAACAAGGGTAAGTAGGGAAAGCAGATAGTTGAGCTATGTGATTATTTGTCTTGAATTATGCCAGCAGCTTGCGTATCTGTGTTTACTCTCTGATTAATTTATGTGTTCATGTAAACAACCTCTCCTGGCCTGAGTGTTTGCTCAAACATGGCTCTGGTGTTGTTGCATGCGTGCCGTGCATACAGTGTTTAGGATTAAATAGGGAGGAGGAAAATGTCTCTAGGTGGACAGCCTTCATTCATTAGCTCAGATAGCAGATAACCTCACTTCTTCTCTGCACTGTACTCTGGAACGTTTTCACAAAACTGGCAACCGTTAGAGTAAAAACCATAGTTAAAAACAGAATTATACGAATTCACACATTCTTAATTTCTATCTTAATGTTATTGAACCTACCTCAGATTATGTTTGAGTGAATGCATCCCCATCTATGAAATCTGTCCCCCATGCTTAGAAGAGGAGCAGTGCCACCTACTGTTCCCTTGCGCCCTAAATACTGAAAATATGCAGTGAATGATTATTAAATTAAGTTGAACATGCAAACTTAGCAGACTTTAATGACCCAGTGGACTGACACACCTTCCTGTGGGTGGAGGCAGGCTGTTCGACATCCTAGCTAAAGATGCACTTGTCCTTCTGAGAAACAATAAATAAATGAGTGCCGCTCTCTTATTTTGCACTACAACGCTTCCTTTATCGAGTCCATTTCCTCACAGTCAAACAGTTCGGAGTGGACTGAAGAAACAAAAGCCCTCACAATGTCTTTTCTGCCAACATGAACCGGAGGACAACAACCAGATATTGTGGGTTGAAAGCAGCCTCCCTCCTCCAGTCTGACACTGTGGACGTAGAATCGGGGGGGAGGGAAAAAAAATACAGTGAGTAGGTTGCGGAGTCTCATGCACAGATACAGGAAAGAAAAGATCTCCAACAATTCAGCAGCTGTAAGTGTTTACAAAATTGCAAAGGATGCTTTTTCACTCATGCTTTCATATATGAGGCATCTATATTCGTCTCTATGAGATTCATGTGCCTGATTTTGCTGGTATAATACAAGAAGAAAGCAGAAGTGAAAAAAGTTTTAATTAATTAAATTGAATATTTTGTACAGTGTAAAACAACTTTGGTTGTGTGTCTATCAATATTTTCTAAAACTTAAGGGCTTAATTTGTCATTTACCTCATTTAATTCACTTATTTAACAAACGTGTCTCTTTGTCTTGTCGTTGTTTGTGTTGTTCGTCTCCTCCAGGATGTTCAAGGTGTCCCTCTCTATAAAACTACATCTGTTATTGGACCTTGATTGTCTTAGTGGTATTGCCAAAAACCCTGTTACACATTATGTGTGTGCGCGCCACACTGGCAGCCTATCCATTAACCTGGTGCTAATCTACGCACTGCAGGAACAAGTGGATTAGAGCCTGCCAGCCTCAGCAGCCACTTGACAGATGGTATCCTTCACTCGAGCACAAACACATGCAAAGGCACACATATACACACGCATTCAACACACAACTAGTCTACTTTTGTCCTGTAATAATATTATAGAGTATACTCCCACATGAAATTAGATTTATTTATTATTATGACTCGAAGCTGTGTGTCTCCGTGTATGTGGATTGTGCACATTTACACCTACAGTATCTGTTTTCTTCCCATCATGGAGACAACCCATCTCAACCAGCTTCTAAAAACACCTAATTCCCTCCCATCACTCATATCACAACTAAAACTACAACATTTTTTCCCCGCCTCCCTAAAGCTTTTACAGCCGTACTAATGACATAAAAGACAAGGAGGAAACACCGTCCCTTTAATTCTTGGAAAACTACAAGTGAGACTGCTTTATTAAGGAAGTGTGTGGGTTTTATAATTTTGGCTATTTACAGCTCTCCTGCCCAGGTTCCATTCATTACAGAGGACCCCTGGAAGGCTTCATTCATCAAGCAGGGCGCCTAGGTTCAACGAGACACAAGAGGAGGTCGCATTATTTTTTATATTGTTGGAGTTAATGCAGAGACACTGTGACTCAAAGAGTGAAAGCCAAAAGGCTTAGTTTTCTGAATTCAGTGAGGGGAAATTTACATCCTGTTTCCCTGCAGCTGGAAGCATGCTGCTTTAGTCAGACATTTTTCTGAGAATGGGACCCTCATATTTCTCCTAGTTTTAGTCTGACTGATGCCATTTTATGATTTAGTTTGTAGTGTTAAGACGGCACATCAAAGGTTACAAAACAGACACATTGCTTACGTGCAGCACATTCATGCTTTTATCCGAGGGGTGACACAGGGGACATGTCCCCCCCCCCCATAATATTGTTGAAAATATAACTATATTATATAGTATGATTTTAAATATAAATAATTTTCTATTAATTTTACAATTTATAATATAAAGAATTATGATAATTTGATAATTTTATTCTATGAATAATTTGCACTGAAAGCACTTGCAATGATTATAGAAGCAAAGAACAAAAGTTTAATTCCCCCGAGTGCTTGTGCTTCTGGCACCAGCAAACAGAATGTGAAGTAACTGATTACTGTCATAAGTAACTTAAAACCAAAAAGGGTTTGAATTACAGGGATGATTTAGACACTGTGCTAATGTTTGCAGCTAGCTATCTAGGTTTTTAATACAGTTTATTACATATACCTCAATTGTCAACAGATCAATGCTAGCATTAGCTCAGGGGTCTGCAACCTGCGCCTCTTCAGCCTCACGCGGTTCTTTGCCCCTCTGCAGTGGCTCTCTGTGGCTTTGATCAAAAATTACATAGAAATGAATTAAAGTTATATTTTTTTTAACATTATCACTGTTGTAAGGCTACAGCAGTGTTTTTCAGCTTGCATGTTTTAGATGTGTCTCTGCTCCAACACACCTGATTCAAATGAACGGCTCGTTAACAGACTTCAGCAGAGCTTAATAATTAGCTCATCATTTGAAACAGGGCAGGAAGCCTCAAGAAACAGAGAGAAAAAATACTGACAGAGTGTCATTTTTTTCATTTTCTGATTTTAAAAATGCATCATCATTTTGAATAGTGTCTGTACTCTCAAGTTGTGATTTTGTTTATGAATTGAATGGGCTTAAGCTGATCCAGCCCGAGGGACGACTGCCACACAGCTGAGAATTAATTGAGACATAAAATGACTTAAGCCAAAACTCAATTCAAACTAGCTTACGTAGTTTTTACTTTTACTGTTTTAATGCTATGCTGCTCAAATGTCTGATTTATTATCGAAGTAGACTACTTTTTATAATTTTCACAAACACAAGGAGGACTCAGATAGGTTTGTTTAAAGTTCATGTAAGTAACTTACTAAGCCTAAAAAGCCCACTGTCAAAAAAAAGGTCATTTAAGCATATCAAAAATTATGATTAGCTAATTTAGATGTTTAAAGTTGTGTACCTTAAATATGTTTTGGGGCTCCAGACAGATCTTTATGGTGAGAAAGGAGGCAAAATGGCTCTTTTGATGGTAAAGGTTGCTGACTCCTGCGTTAGCCCCTTATCCAACTTTTGCATTTAGTTACTGCTAGATAACGTTAGCTAGACAAAGCTAACGTTGCCTTACTTGATACTAGCTAACCTAGTTTTAGTGTTCTACATCATATATAATAGTAGTGACTGTAAGACACTGAGGGCTCAACACTGTAAGACAAGTTGTAAAGGAAAGAAAAGGAGAGAACAGAGGAGAAGCTGATTTAGGATAACTGGCACTAGCCTGGTAAACCAGACTCATAATTCACTTCACGAATAAATTCAACGAAATCTGAGCTGAGGGAAAGTAGGGCGGAGCCACAGCATACCCAAAAAGAATTTCGGTGCATGCTTAGTAAAATACACTCTTCACAAAATTAACACTCACCTCCTTGACATCCCCCTGCCCAACACTAAAATCAGATTTTTGCCCCTTCATACATTTTAGGTCCACTCAAGTACAAAAAAAGCTGCATGTGTGTTCAGTCAACCACAACTCCTCTGCTGTATATTTATTACAGACCCACTGGTAACACTCCTGTGCACAAAGTTAATGTAATGAGCAGACGAAATGGATAAAGAGAATAAATTCATCCCGAACATTTTCCTCTGACTTCAGCTAGGAGCTCAATAGCATTACATCACAAAATTAAACTCAGAACTAGCAACACTGTGAAAAGAGTTTTAGGAAATATGCTTATTGGCTTTTAAGCCTTTCTTGAGATTTAGTTAAGATGATTGATTCATGCAAATGAATATTAAATTTGTCGCTGCAAGCTTTGCAGAAAGACAAAACAGAAAACAGAGTAAACAGTCAGCTTACTAGCAAAGACCACGACGTAACCGGACAAGAAAATAAATAAGCGTATTTCCTAGAATAAGGAAAAATTACTTTTGATCATAAATATTGGAGTTTGATTTCAAAACAGTCCTTGCTCTTAGCGGTGTCTTCATGTTGTAATAATGTTGAAAATGTCTAAATGTTCACTGAGATCATCTCAAGGAATTTTCACATGAAATTCTATACCACAGTTTAATGACCTGAACTCAGTCTCTGAATGAAAAATCAGTCTGAAATATCATGAGAGCCTTTGGAAGTATGTCTGATTTGTAATGTATTAAAGGTAAAACAGGCAAAAAAAAGAACCTTCCCTCTTGGTTTTTTCTTCCTGTTTCATTTCCTCGTAGCTCTGATGCACAGATGAGCTGCTGCCATTTTCACAGCAGTGCGGTTCAGCATCAGTCCAAGACAACCACATGAAGGCAGTCAGACTCTGAGAGCTTTGACGGATGCAAATCTCTAGAAAATCAGACAGAGGCTTCCAGTGCACTCAGGTCTTGCTGTGGAATTATCCCGGATTTGGGAATCTTGTAAAGAATGAAAGAGGATATTCTGCCTGAGACCGCGAGAATCCGAACAGGGGAGAGAAAATTATTTCGTGCCTGTCCTTCCCTTATCCTTCCTTCACTGCTCTCCTCTTTCTGCTTTTCCCTAGATCTCTGCCTCTTGCACACAAGCACACTTAAATCATTAAATTTGAATAATAAACCTGTTTTAAATCTTATTTTATCCAGCAGCTCAGATGTATGCTTCACCTTTCTCTCACCCGAACAGTACAGACAAGGAAACTGCACAAGTTCTGTGTGTGTGTCAGAGACAGTCAACCTGAAAAACATATTATTACTAAACAGGAGCTGGTTAAACAGTGTGTCTAAGCTGTGCTGTGGGGAGCAGACTGAGGCCTGAGGGAGTTGTTTATCCTGTTGTTGGGTTGACAAAACAGAGGCTTTCTTTTCAGTTTTAATGGCCATGTTGGACCCTGCCGCAGGGATACATGAATATAAACCCTAATACACCCAATTAATACAGTCACACAGGCACAGAGGACAAGACTGAGTGACAAAAGCACAAAAAACAGCAATCGATCCTGTGATTACATCTCGCAAACTTAAAGGAGTAGTTCACAGTTTTGTGACGAAAACTTAAAATGTACAAAAAAAAGACAATTCGCCGTTTTAGCGAGTGTTGTGAGCCTGACTGTTTTATTGAGCAGTTGCCAAGCAACCAGCTGAGATTCCAGAGTTATATAACCCATAAGCAAATACTGTTAAACAGCGAATTGTCTTTTTTTATCCTGCAGTGTACAAGTTAAACGGCTGTTGTTTCTGTTGTTGTGGTAAGCAAAGCCAACTGGCTGCTAATAATGCACTAAATGACATATTTAATGAACAGAGTGGCATCTATCTCCTCATGTAACTCTCTGTTAGCAAGTGAATATGTTCAACTTTTGTTTAAACCTTACTTGCAGGACTTGTCTTATTGACTTTGTCCTTAACAATACTGATATATAATCTCCGTGCATCAAAGATTTGGCAGTGATATCTCGCTAATCTCTTGTTGGAAAACCAACATGATGCAGGTGGAGTTAATGGCAATCCACAGTAAAAGAGACAGCATGGCATAAACATCTTCATCAAGTATAGTTAAGCTTGTTCACACTGAGAGCAGCGAGTCAGATTTTCGAACAAAGTTTATTGTCGGCAATCAGTCTTCTTCAAACAGCAACATCTCATGACTGAGAGTTTTTAGGTTATAATTGAATTTGACAGAAAATCATGTGCTGATTCAAGAAGACGACATTTGGACTGTTGAGTTGTTTACGGATACAGTGTTTTTCTTTTCTTTCATTTCTGTCTTCTCTTTTAATGCATTATCTCTCATTACGCGCATCCCCCTGCGTTAAGATTTCTGTTCTCAGTAGCAGTTTGCTCCTCAGATTTTCATGGTTGTCATGGCTGTGACAGTTTTTAGTGGATGTAAAACAAACTGCATACAGAGTTATGAAGCTGCAAGGGGTTGACATGGCTGTGCTGGGTGAGCATTGTGGTGAAGCTATTGTTGAACTGCTGTGGTTTATTAGTAACATGTCTGTCATATGCGCGGCTGCACCACGATTTAAATCCTGTGCCTAAAGAGTGGTACAAAGTGGTCACAGTGCAGCTATTACAAACATAACCACAGAAACGACAACCACATCCTGTGACACTTTCTATATAGCCTGTCTGTTATAATGCATTATGAATATATATAATGCATTATAACACATTATGAATACACTTATAATTCATTATATGTGGTAATGGTTAGGGTTATGGTTAACCCTAGTCAAGGGAGCACCTATTTTTATTATACTGTATGCCTACTGTATGTGTTTTATATCATGTATTGTATATCTACACTGTCTTGGTGTTTGTCATTTTATGTTTACCTGTTGTTGTATGTTTATGTAATGTATGTTATGCTCTATCTGTCACTGGGATTGCAGATGGAATTAGCTTATAGCTATAATCTGGCGCAATACTATAATCTGGTGCAATACATCTCTTCTCTTGTATTAGAGATGAATGTCCTCTGTGCGAGATCCCTGACAAATAAACAAATTAACTAAAAAAAACCAAGCTAATCATAAGTATGTTCATAATGCATTATAGATGGATGCTTTAAGTAAAGTGTTACCCCACACCCTCATCCACCGCTTCGACCAAACCAACCACTTTCGGCAACTACAACTCTTTTAATTTTAGCAGACGGCTCAACACTGACTGTTCCTCTGGATCAGGCAATATTCAAAAAGTATTGTGAGAGAATGCAATGTTGCTAAGCAAACTCAGAAAAAGAAGAAAAAAATCTTGCATACCTACTTTAAAAATAATGTGTTTATTGTAATTTGCTCCCAAAAGGTGTTTCACAAAGCTACTGACGACGGTAACAGCTATAGATCTGAAAGTTCCTCCTGTTACATTCCTGAAGCTGTTGTATAAAAGAAGTTACTGCATAAACAGCTTGATCATTAGAGACGTTAAATAGGACCGCAGTCACGATGCAGACGCTGTGTACGGTAATGTACAGTAGATACAGGCAGCATTATATGACCTTTGCCCTCTGGCTCCACTGAGACGCGGGTCAGTTTCTTGGAAAATGCCGGGCAGCAGACAAGATGACACATACACACATTTACGTACATACAGACACGCTCCTCCGCACCAAGGTGTAACTCGAATTCTCCGGCTTAATTAAGAGCAGCCCACTTTGGAGCTGCCATCTCGTTTAGCTAATTAGTCATGAATATGAAATGCCAGGAGTTTAATTAGCTTGCCATTGTCAGAGGGAGTGAAAGAGAGAGAGCGAAATCAAAGACTAATTTTCCCTCCTCGCTTGGTCACACTTCATGATATGAAGGCCTGGTAGGAATGAGATTTGATTCCTCTGTAACAATCAGTGAGCTGTAGGCGGGAACACGCAAGTTTATTTTCACTCTTGCTGTATATTTAACAAGAACTGTAGATTTTGAATCAATGTCATTTGTTTCATTTGGTCTCATTAGAGTATGTCTTTTGTTGAATACTTATTTAATGTAACAAAATATTGCTAAAAAAAACATTTGTTCTCATATTTTAGCGTCTTTTTTATAAATATGTAGCTAC
>JAPXVT010000010.1:17498157-17512334 GCA_029823135.1 Acanthurus reversus
GTAGCTTGTGTATCAGTCATCAATGTCAAGATGTTTTGATACCATTTTTTACTTCCCAATACCGATTCCGATATCCAAACTTGTGGATTGGCTGATTCTGAGAACCGATCCAATACCAGCGCATGAAAAATACTTCCTTACACATATCCTTTGACTTTCCATTGTAAAATATAGCTGAATGCTCTCTTCATTCTTCTTCGTCGCTCTTAAAAGTAGTAGTTGGGACAAAAAAAAAATTGATTTCAAGAATGTAGCATCAGTCAGTTAATTGGGAAGTAGCTGGGTACCTTCTCTTACCTCCAATAAGTAACACAGTACAATATCTGAGTAGTGCACAAATGGTGTACTCGCTAGTACCGATACCAGCATTTTTGGTGGTATGGGCAGCATTTTCCGATCCTGGTATCGGTATCGGAACAACTCTGCATCAATGCTGATTATTGAGGTGCAATCAGGAATGAGTGAATAATGAAAATCATGTTTAAAATCTGTTTAGCTGTTACTATAATTATTTTATGCCAGGTCAATACAAGGTGTTATGAATGACCAAACTGAACTCAATATTACAGGTACTTTAAATGGTACTTGTATAGTAAAGTCTACTTTTGAAAGTATTAGTTTCCTCTGGGCATCCTGCACGGTTGCTGTCTACAGACGTCCACTCCTCAAACTCACCCACTGAGTGGATCCCTCACCTTCAAGGTCATGCAGCCTGATTTTCCACTTTCACCAAAAAGGGAGGCATCGTGCTCTTCACCCGCTCCTTTTCTTCTACCTACCTTCAGCTCTCTGTTATCTTCCCAGACAACCTCCCCTAACCTCTAGGTCTTAAACAGTCAGGCAAGCGTGCTATCATCTTTTCTCTCAGAAAATTAAGACCTCTTTTAAAGTGTAAAATGGGATGTCTTCCTCTGCATGAAGCACACACAGCCCCAAGGCCACGGTTTGATGTGCATCTTTGATGAACTGGGAATTCTCCTGTGCACCCACACAGCTGAGGACTGTGTTTTTGCAAATAGGCTGTCAGAGCAAGTGGCTCTGATCTCTTTTTACTCTATCTTACTTTTTTCTGCAAAGCACTGCCTTGTGAGACTGGTGCTTAATAAACCACACCTTGTGAATGCCAGAGGTTTGTTTGTTTTTGTCTCCTGGTACCCCCCATGAATTCTGTCATCAACAAAATTGCAATCATTAGAACATTTTGCTCCGTGCGTCGGTGTCTTTGATGTCACTAAACATGCAGGACCATTGTCATTTGTTTGAAAGGAAGAATCCAGCAGAGTGTGGCACACTATAGGCAAGTAGTGTTCTAATTGTAAGAGGATTTAGACGCGAGCTGGTTTCAGGCAGTGAGACTCGAGCTCACAGTGGAGCGCGTGAGGGGGTGGAGACTGTCTTACACACACACACACACACACACACACACACCATTCTCTTCATCACATACCCTTCCTGCTCTACCTCCTTCCCTTCCTCCTGTGCGTCAGCTCTCCCTTTTGCTCTCTTGCTCCCTCCCTCTCCCCTTCTTGTCTCTTCCCTCTGATTGGCTGACCGTGCAGCCAGCGTCCCCCTTCCCCCAGCTTCCAGAAGAATCTACGTCACACACCAGAGTCCCAACTGTATAATGATCGCCCTCATAACCGTTATTATACATTGTGACACAGTCGCTAAGTCCTCTGTTTTTAAAAGGAAATCACCTCTTAAAATCAGTGGGGAATATTGGTTGAGAATTATTGTGTCATCTGCCACCCTTAGTGCAGTGATAATGACAAGAGGATAATAGCAGATCACAGTGTATGAAGGAGAGGAAAGCACAGGAAGGTGGGGAGGGATAACGCACAAGAACAGAGAGGAAATGGAGCAGATGTAGAGAAATCCGATGAGAGTCAAGCTCAAGCTCTAGAGCTTCCCCCCTGATTCCTGAGCTGCAGGGAGAGGGAGACACGCAGACAGATACGGGTGAAATTGGATTAGACCGTACAGTCGGTGGTTGAAGCCCGTAAGAGTGGCTGCGGTACTGGGGGCAAAGATTACATAGGAAATCCCCCCACCCCCCACCCCCTACCCCACACACATGCATGACAGTCAAAAATACCCAGGAAAATGAAATGAGGAAGCGAAGGTTGTTATATTTGAACGAACATCTCTGTCAGTATTTTACAAGGCTGTGTGAATTCCACGACACCATCCTGTCCTCTCCCCTCCGTGTGGGCCTCAGCATTACATAACTCTTTGTTTTTGTGTGTGTCGGGCTGGCCGCATGTGTGTGAGTTATTCATTGCTTCACTGCACACACTCGGGATGGCAGCCAGTGGCGAAGCACTGCTCTTTATAACTCATTTAGGCCACACAAAGATTTTCTTTTTCTTTGGTTGCTGCCTCCACAATTTTTTTTTTCTTCTGTCCCCCCCCTGTATTTTATTACCAGCAAGAGTGCACATTATGTCGGCTCAGCTGATGTTTGGGTTTGCACTCTTGGGGTATGTGAAGGTTTCAAACACATTTTTTGCATCCTGTTTGTATTCCAGTTTGCCAGCTTATTCTATTATGTAATAAAATGTACTGAGGCGATTATCCCGTGTGCTTTATGTCCCACAATGCATCTCACACGGCAGTGGCTCTTTGACCCCGAGGTGATCATCCTGCTTTACTTAAAGGAGACCTCTAAACCTCTAACCTTTCACTTCCACATTCAGCTACAGTTTATTAGCCTGCTGAGGACTTCACACTTTGCAGCTTCATGTGTTTAGCGGCAAATTGTATTCAGAGCTTTATTTTAAAATCATTCAAATCAATTTTCTAATAACATCAAATGATTTCGAGAGGCATTGCTTGTAGTAGTGAACAAACAGAGGATTATCAGCCAGATCTGCAGCTCACCTTGACATTATTTCAGTGTTTGTGAGTTTCAGCTCATTGTCAAGCTCCAAGCTCAGCACCAGACAGCAGCGAACACAGACAGTGAGTAGATAGTAAACAAAGTAAAGCATTTAGCAGCTAAAGAGCCAGACATTTTCTTCTGGAGTTTGCAGAAACCAAAAGTAGGTGAATATTAGACCTAATTCATCAGGTGAGCAAAACTAGAGCTCCAAATGAACGATAATGCTGGATAAGTAAATAAGCAAATCTTGGTAACAAGTTAATTAATTTAATAAAGATGAGTACAGAAGATCATGTTATCCAGCACCAGTGGCTCACTTAAAGGGTAACTTTGCTATTTTGGACCTTAGACCATATTTGCAGGTTGTTTCCCATGGACCTGAAACATAAAAACAATGATTTCACTGATCGGTCCTGGAAGCCCTCTAAAGTTTTCCTGCGAGCTCTTGCTGCGCCAAAATAGACGTACATTGGGCAATCGTAAAGGCGTTGGAAAAGTGAAGATAAATGTATTTTTCCAAGATTGGGAAGATCGTGATATGTTCCTAGTCTCAGTATGCTCTCCTGTGATCACGTGCCATGGCTTGGACATAAGCATTGCGGAAGCTTACATTGCGAGCCGGCCAAATAGTTCCAGTTCAAATGCAGCTGTTACTTCACCTCTCAGATTGATTCAGTTCACAGGATTTATTTTTTTATTATTATTTATATTCCAACTTGTGTGTAGGTGCCACTGTTTGTTCTAGTCCCTTCCCCTTCACCTTTGCTCTTATTGGCTGTGCTTCATACCTGTACACCTGGGACCGGGCCAGATGTTTTGCATGCTAGATATCCTGCGACGCTCCGTTATGCTGCCCACAAGCTCATAGTTGGGTCCTTTAACAGTTCACAAATGCTGACTGTCATTCACAACAGCCCGTTAGGATCTGGGGCTTTTTGCCCACTGTCTCTGAAAACTGTTATAGACAGCAAGATCAGGGCTAACATTCTGTAGTCTGAATTGGGCATAAGGGTCGTTAACGACCAAATCAGGCAGTGAAATGATCACTGCAGGTTTGTGCGGTAGTGTAGGAGTGTTGGTCCATTTGCAAATGTAAATTCACTTCTTTGTACTCTCTCATGGCAGAGAGATTCAGCTCTGCTCTGTCAAAAGTTGTATTTGCTTAAAACTTGATATAGCTTGGCCACAAGGGTTTTGTTTTGTTTTGTTTTGTTTTTTTGGAACCCCCTGTAGTCAGCACAGCCACAGACAAACCACATCATAAAGTATAGAACTTGCATTCATTAGGTCTGAATGTGGCCCAACACTGAGCAGTGTGAGGCACTATAGCAGCAATTATGAAGCAAGAGCAAGAGGCAGAAAGAAGCACAGCTGTTAAGTCCCACTTCTTGAACAATCAACTGTACAACGTACTTTGCCTGAGTAGACAGAGATTTGTTTAGTAAATCTTTTTCTATGTTATGCCATGTTAAATAAACAAAATTTAAGGTATTTAGAGTGGGAAAGACCCTGCTATCCCTTCAACAAACCAGTTAGGTTATTACTGCAGTCAAACAGTATCTCCAGCCCAGACAAGCCTGATGGGTATTTGGACCAATCAGATCACAACTTATTTGGAAATAGTCCCTCACGGCCAATCATTGGCTCTACTATTTCACCAGTCTCTAGGTTGATCCCATCTCCATTTGTTATCCCATTACTGCTTGTATTTGAGACCTTTTGATGACAACTGATTATTGGCATTGGGTGGAAAAAAGTACATCTCTCACAATGAGTGGATTACTTTTGGGAAGTAATTGAAATACTGCTAAGATACAGTGGTCATAAATCTTCTAGTGTGTGTGAGAGAGAGAGAGACATAGGACATAAAGAAAACCGCACTCTGTTGCTAAGGGTAACTAAAGCTTGTGGGACATGAGCACTTGGCTTCAGCAGCTGTACAAGCAGTTAATAACTAACAGCTTTGGTCGAGCGCTGAGAGGTGATCATTCAAGGGGCCCTAACCTTCCACAAACCATGACTATCTTATGTTGATCGGGCTTAGCGCTTTCTACAGGACTGTCCTGATGGAGACAGTAGCCCACAATAATCAGCAGGCAGATCTAAGTCCATTATCTGCTACTTGACCTTCTCATCACTTCTAATCTGTGACCAGGCACGATGGCAGACTGTGAGAGTTGTGTGTCTTGGCTCTTTATTACAGTACCACCCTGAGATTATTACAGTCTTCTGGTTCTCCAAAGAGCAGCCATGTGTTTAGACTGACCACTGCCTAGAGTTAAGCTTCAGGGAGCCTAAAGAGACAGCAAATCTTGTGCATTTTTAGACATCTCCTCATTTGCCTTTCTGAATTTAACATTACGTTCCTCATCCAAAAGTGACCATGACTTTTAAAAAGAGGTAGAGGAGGAAATGCTCACCCACAGCAACTCTCTAAAAAACTGTGCTGGTGATTGTGCTATGAGGTATATGGAGTAGCAACCAAAAGTAATATATTGTTTTTTAATCATTGTTTTGTGTCAAATCAAATATAGCAACAGTTTTAATTAAGCAATCATTAAAAACGCAGCTTCTTAACTAATAAGACAATAATTGATTTGGTACCGGTGTGCACCCAGCAACTCTGCTTTGCCTAATGCTCCTTTACCTCCCCGATCCTGAATTTCTGCTCTCTTGTTACCTGTCTCCCCACCACCCTCCCACCTCTACAGTGCCAGACTCTGCCAAGCTCGACCCCACCCCTCCTCTTCCCCCCGTCAACCCCAGTGCTGTCCCGTCTGTACCCCCAAGCAGTGGCAATGGCAAGCGCACCCCCTCCGGAGGTCAGCCACAGACAGCACAGCAGCCTCAAACTCTGCTCCAGCAGCGTTACCCGCCTAGAGAGGTGCCCCCTCGCTTCCGCCAGCAGGAGCACAAACAGCTGTTGAAGAGGGGCCAGCCTCTGCCCGCAGGGACCCTGCCTCTCACCACCACAGGACGTCCTGCCACCACTGAACCTGCAGCAGCAGGAGCCAATCACCCTTCTCCCTCCTGCACTTCTTCTTCCACAGCCAGCCTGCCTACAGGTCAGCCTCAGTTGGCGAGTCACATTGTCACGCTTTTTCACTTTTTAAAAGTGAAGGCCATTAAAATATCTACCGCAAAAACCTTTATTGTTTCTTTGCCCGTAGCAGTGAGGGTTGCTGTAGAAGGTTATTGTGAATCACTTTGAATGTATCCATGGCCGGAGATAGTTATCTGACTTTACCTTTACCTCATGTGGTGAAAGTAATTCAGTTCTGCATGGCCAGAACATGCAACTTGCTCACACTGTACAATTCAGTTGACTGGCAATGATGTTGGTGCTCACTCTGAATTTAAGTAGAGAACCCCCACCAGGTTTTGTACAGAGACGTATCCAATAAAGTTAAATCAAGCAAGACAACAGCGTCATCAACAAATTGACAGAGTGAATGTCAGCCTTTACCATGAAAGAGGAAAAAAAGAAAAGGATTTTAGGTTTATGTAACTGCAGTCAAGCCTACAGTTTAAGCCACAATATGTAAAATACTACTTCAGTAGTATTCAAATAAGTTCACAAGTTAATCACTGATGCTTTGACAACAACGTCTGGGGTTTCAGACTGTGCAACAGTTCAAACTGAAAGACAGTCGACCAGAGTTTCTGTCATGGTAGAAATCCAGCTCATCATCCAAGAACCAGATCATTCAGACAGTTAATCAGCTACTGCAGCCATCTCAAACTGCACATCAAACAACATCCAAACTGGTTGAAATTTCAGCCTGGTTGTGAAATTAGTAGAGGGTGAGCCATATCAGGTTAAAATCAGACTTACTCTTTACGGTGTCTGGAAGGTCTGACGGCTCCAGAAAAGAAAATGCTCATCACCGCACAACTGATTGTTGTCTTCATGCAGTTAATTTATCCCATTTCTATTTACAGCTCATCCTGTCAGCTATGCTACACTTGTGTTTTTCATGGCACTGTGATTGTAACAGCGTGGTTTAGCTGTGGAGCAGTGTGAAGGCATTTGCATCACAGGTGCTGCTGACTGTTGTTTATTTTCACTCTGACTGGCTGGGAATTAGAAATGGGGATAGAGGAATACAGGAGTAGAGGATGGAGAGTAAACACAGCTGGCTAACTCTGTGTGTGTGTGTGAGTGCATGCATGTGTGTGTGTGTGTGTATTTTTTCCTGAGCCACAGTAAACCAAGTTCTAATTCAATTTTAAAGTGGTAAAGGTCTATTTGTTCTTCATAAATATAATCTTTGTGAGAATGATTATGTTGAAAATTCTTTTTAGGGCACTTGGCACTTTTTCGTTGTCTGGGAAGGAACACAAATTTTGATATAAATATGTGTCTGAGCATGGTCCAACCCTTCTGATGCTATTCGAGCGCAGTTCTGTCTCCATGGTGATGGGATGTTTATCCAGTCCTCCTCTCTTTCTCCTCCTCCCTCTCATCAACGTTCTCCTTCTCTGCATCGAGTGTTGCTGACCATCCACACAGTATTTCCTGTATTTGGAGTAGGAGCTATATGGAGCTAGTTGGCTGGGCGCCTCAGTGGGCCTGACCTGGCACTGTTAGAAAGACTGAGAGAGAAGGAAAGAAAGAAAGCAGGAGAGAGCGAGCATGGCAGAGGTCCAGTACTGTGGGCTGAAGTGACTCATGACTTACGGTAAAAGCTGCTGTTTCTCTCCGCCCCTCTCTGGCAGACCTGCTCTGCTCTGCTTTTGCTCTCTGTGCGTCTTTGAACCGATTCATTACATTAGGACAGACGAACAGGGGGAGCCTCCAGACTGAAAGACAGATAGGAGTCTGGTGGGAGGTTTTTCAAATATAAGTCTGCAGGTACTGCGTGCTCAGCTCAAGTTTTGTCGTCGACCCTTCACTCCATCTCCCTTGACAGTTCTCTCATGCAACCCTTGAGCCAAATAATGTATCAGTTTAAAACTTCACAGCTCAGTTTCTAATTTGTAAAAACATGCATCAGTGTGATTTAACACACATGCAGAGCACCACAGGTAAACCCAGCTCCATCATGCTCATTGTCTCCCTCCCTGCTTTTATTTCTTGCTGATGGCTAACAGTAGAAGCACACTAGTAGCATTCATTCCCTTCCCTCTCCCTCTTCTCTCCATCCGCTGACTCCCCCTCGCCTCACCCCATCTTTCATTACCCAGTCACATGTTAGCTCTCTTGAAAAGTAGGGCTTATAAATGTGGTCTTTGTGTACACACGTGTATATATTTGCCTGTATGTAAACCCATACGTTCTCTTCCTCTGCAGACCTGGCTGTGTGTGTTACTGCCCAACCTGACCCATACTGTAGTAATCTGCTGTAAAGGGCAAACTGCCGCACCCACTGGTTTGTGTTAATGTTCAGGAGTTCAGATTTGTGTTAATGTTCAGGAGTTCAGATTTTATATCAGTGTAAATAGGTATCCTTAAAGGACCATACCAGTCTTATTTTTGACTTCTCACCATTAGCAGAGATTGGCCCTATCTTGTACTAGAGGGGAGCTGATATGATATTCAGTATCGGTCTCGATCCGATATTGACCAAATTTACTGGATCGGATATCGGAGAGGGAAAAATGTATAATCCGATCCGATTTATTGACCTAAACTCTCCCATAAATGCTTAATTAAGCAATGCTGACATGCTGTAAAGAGATATGTCAGCGCAGTGTAGACTAGCAGCATGTGTGACATGACTAATGTAAATGGCTAGGTTAAGCAAAGTGCTTCAATACAGATGTATAATCGATAGCCTTGTTGTTAAGAGATGGGAAAAGGCTTTATCAGATCGATATTGGTATTGGCAGATACTCAGTGTTGTCTTATTGGTATTGGACATGAAAAAGTGGTATTGAGCCATTCCTGTCTTCTACAAATGTTGTTAAAATTCAACCTAGTGTATACTTAAGTACATCTCAGAATGTATTTTCAAGCCTCACTGACTCCCATTCATGTTGAAAAAGGGTAAAGAAACACTATAGGACATGTGAAAGTTGTTAGTTATTGGTAATTTACTCTTCTAAAGAGAATATCTGCATTTATTTGGTCAAAATTTATTTTTTAAATTTCTTAATTTGTTTGGCCATTGTTGACAAAGGACAATAACGTACTAACAGACATCAGTCTGTATCTGGCAACAAGGAACTCAGCAGCTGAGTTTGACTATAAACTACTCAAAGAGTTAGCCTGTTGTCCTGTTACGTGTTAGCACTTAAGATTTATAGCTACACCTCTTTTCATTTGTCTGACGCACCCTGGTTAAAACCCATAAAGTAACAATCAAGGTTTTATATACCCGTAGGCATTGCACTCACTTAGCACAACAGAGGTCTACACCAACAAAAAACATCTCGATGTAAACAGGCCTTGTCAAGAGAGAACAGTGCAACTAATGTGCTAATAGCTTGTCTGGTGGAGAACAGAGAGAGTGTATGCTTGCTAGACTTGATGTGCTCTTTAACTCTGCTGATGATGCTGTAAAAGAGCCTTGGGAATCCCCTCAAAGAGGACTGGGACGTCTTGTGATGTGATTAAGTATCAGCTCTCTGTTAACCACAAATGTTCAGCGCTCGTGCTTTCTTTTTTGCATCTCATCTATCTTGCTCTGTGTCCCTGCTCCCTGCGCTCTCTCTGCCATGCTGATGCACATGCTTTCACCTCCTCCACCTCCGCTATACCAACACCACAGCTCACACTTACCATCACAGGCCCTAGGGCTGTGAGGATTATTCAGGCTGCACATACTATATGTACAACTGTCGATCTGCCATGTATTTATAGCCTTCTCCCAATATTGCCTTTTGCATGGCTAACAATCCATATCCAAGGGCCCTTTCATGTAGAGGAGGCGTGAGAGAGCAAGCTATTTTAAGACTGGCATACTGGAGAAAGCCCTTGACCTGGTTTATCCTTTAGAGGAGGTGGAGAAAGGGGATACTCACAGGCAAACATGACAACCAGATGTCTCGTGTATGTGCTTTTGAGAAGACAGTTTTGTCCCTCTATTAGTCTTTTCCCCTCAGATAACATTGAGTTAATAACAAAGCATTTGCAGCAAAGCAACAGTGAAAAAGAATGCAAACGGAGCAGAATTTCTTGCAAATATATTTCTGTAAGTTTCTGCCATTAGGCAGCTGTTGTTTGTTCCAACGTGAATACATTTCATTCCAACATTCAGCAAACTACCTGTAACCTAACGAGTGTTATGTGTGTGCTTGGCCTACATGAACTCCCCTGGTTCAGTGTATGGCTGATGGCCATACACAAACAGACAAAACACAAAACAGTAATAAATATATAGCTTTGCTTGTGAAATTGAGACTTACTAACAGCCTATATCCTTTTTATAGACGTAGTATATGTAACAAATTCATGTAAGAACAGTTTTAGTGCTGCAGTCATCAGTACATCTAAAACCAAATTTTACATTCGGTCTTCTCTGTTGTCTCCTTAAAGAAGACTGTGCCATTTATTTGTTGATGTGATCCATTTTTCATGCTTCTTCTCAAATAGCTATGTACTGTTTTCAGAGCAAAAAACACAAACTGGGATTGTGATCATTAAGCACAGAGGAAGCACTAGGAGGTGTGTGTTTATGTGTGTATGTCGGTCACAGAACTCGTTCATCTGGCAGGCAGCATGCATTGTCAGCTCTGTACCATCCCTTCTCTTTGCCCCTCGGGGACTTCATTAAGCCCGGATCAGTCCAGCTGAGGCCCACACAGTTATCCTAGATTACTTCCTCCGTCCATCTCTCCACATCCATCTCTGCACTTTCTCATCTGTCTTTGTATTTCATGCCTCCCATGCTCCATGTCATTTATTTCACATTTAGCCCCACTTCATACCAAGAGATACTGAGATATACTGTATGTCTTACATGCCATTTTGGTCCATATCATCCAGCCCTACCCATTTTCCCTACACCCACCTAATATGAGATACAATATGTAAAAAGGTCAGTAAAAAGCATGACTAAATGGTTTGTCTGCTTATGTAAAAATTGAGAAACATTCAGGAAGTAGTGCGTATGTTTCTCTGTTTGCCAGTTTGTTTGCATCCACACAGTAGATGTAGTGTCTGCACTGTGTATGTCATCACACAAAGGAGCAAGTAGCCATGCAGTAGCATTGCATGACCTCACTGCACATTAGGTCCTAACGGTGGAGAGGACCAGTGGGCCGAACCTTAGCCATAAAGGGTCTCTGTTCTCGACCAAACATTGACTTATTGTGTTGTTGCGTGGGCGCGGGGATCATTTGTAAACAATACCAGCCTTGATCCAGGGGACTGCTGCTCTTTTTTTTTTTTCTTTTGCCAAGCTCTCAGTCCCTGTCATTCTCCTTCCTTTGTGCCTTCTTTTAATTGTCATGCGTGTCCTCCTCTCTTGTCTCTGTGTGCAACCTCTTTCCCCCAGATCACAGGTTCATCATCCCACACTGTGACCACATCCGTATGAGTTTGCTCAGTTTATGTCCTTGCCTCGTGCCCAGAAAGCAGCGCCATGTATTGGCAATTTTCTGTCTAAATGTTGTGGCTGCTACCTGCCTGTAATCACAGCATATCAGATAGTATTCATACATTTTTAAAAAAACAGACATTTGTCATCATGTATGATTTGATGATATTTCTGTTCATAAACAAGTACGTGAGTGACAAATTGTCATTCCAGCACGGGGGTGCAGCAGGCCCTTGCGGGGTTTCCACTTGCTCTCTGCCTGCCACTGCTATTCAGTGCCCACAATGGCTTTCCATTGTGGGCAGCAGTGCTAATTGCAGATGGAGTGGTCTTGGCTAAATATTTAGTGACAAATTTGAAAGGTTGAAAGATGTGGGGGTGGAGGGTTAGAGGAGTCCCCGTTTTGTTTTATTTTACCTCATGCCTCGTGAGTGCATAATGAAAGTCTCAAAGCTTATCGTTCAGCTCGTCCAAGCCCCCTCCACAGCAATACTGCCCCCATCTCTGAAACGCTCCCATCCCCTCCCCCAACAAGCCTTCTTTCAGTGCTTTTCCAGAGAGGGAGACAATCCTCCGTCAGGATAGGAATAGCGCACGATATAAATAAAGCCAGAGGGAGGCAATAGATAGGAGAGGAGAGACCCAGCCAAAGCAGTGTTGGTGGGAGGGACCGAGCATGAGGGGTGAGGAAGGAAAGGAGGGGGGGTTGTCTCATGCCGCGCAAGAGCTGTGCAACTTCTTGGCAGCATTTCAGAAACGAGCCTCAGAAGCTTGGCGAGCCGAGCAGACATATTGAGACAAGGATGGTCGCTGCGTCGCACAAAATCTAGCTCTTTACAGGATGGTTGGGAGGCACCTCTCCACAGGTATTTCACTACTGTGTTTCACATCTCTCCTTCTTTCCCCTTCTGTCTCTCCGTTTGGTCTCTCTTCTCTGTCTCTTCTCTGTTGTTTTGGTGGCTTGCATTTAAATACTGTGTGGATAAGCACTTTTAAATATTAAAGCCGCAGCGACAGTGCAGTGCAGGCGTGCATTTTTTAATTTCTTATGTTTTGTTTTGTTGTGAATGAGATGTGCATGCTTTTTAAGCAGCAATGTTGGAGATACAGACGGTAGCTCAGAGCCTTTTTGGCTGTAGTTCAGGACTGAGAAAATGGCGGTGCTGCACTCCTCGGTAGAGTGACGCTACAGAACGACAGAGCTGTGTGTGTCAGAAACACAGTGCCCTCTTTTTTTTCCCTCCTTCTCTCTTACTAACTCCCCTCTTTCCTATAGTTGCAAACGTTGAAGTAAGCTTGGAAACAGGGGGTGGTACACAAATGCTGTCACTTACTTTGTAGTTATGACACAGTCAGACTTTGCATACAAACTAAGCGTGCATGTGAATGCACATGTAAACAACAAGCCGCTGCAGCATGAAGGACAGCAGAAATAAGGGAAGAGATGGCACAGGTTGATCAGTGTAGCTATCATGACCTGGGCTGGGCTTAGTTAGTGCTAACACGATTCATATGCGCACCGAAATTCCACAAGAATCTAAGAGAAATAAGCATAAGCGTTACACTATGTTGTCAGAGCAGTTGTGCAGGCAGAGGGATGCTGATATGTTGGTGAGGAGACAGGCTGCCCTACGGCTAGTGCAAAGTAATTGTGCTTCCTGTCAAGCAGAGGTCATAACTGCAGTAGTTAATAGGTCAAAAGTTAAGGGTGACTCAGCTGCATGGTCCCTGTCAGAAAAAAAAAAGTCCCTGTCAAAAGCATGCATGTTTTAATGACTTCTTAGACTTTCGTATATTAGCGTCGCATGCACCTACAGTGAAATCAAAGTGTTCGATTTTTATTTTAGGGTAGCATTTTCAAATACCAAAACAGGAGGTTTGACTTTGATACCCCTGAACATTTTGTACAATATCTACATTGATGCTAATAAAATAGCTTTAGTAATGTCTTAATTCCCGCCAGATTGAGAAATAAAAATATGTAGAGTTTTCTTTAAGCTGTGTTTTGGTTTTGAGAGTTCAGATACAGCAAATGAACTTTTGAAGGCAAGTCAGATAATAAGGCGAGCCAAATAAGCAGGTGGGACAGGAGATCTGTCGTTGCATTGTTGATATTAGTTATATCATGGAGAGCATCAGCCCTGTCTTGAGTCATTGCATATTTGGGAACATGTACGAAACTAAGTGTGACCAATGAAAATATACCTTATCCAAATGGGGTGAATAAATGCTGAATTTATTTGCTAATTAAAGCTCCCTCTTCTGTCACATTAGTCACTCTCCTCTGTGCGTTTGCATTTTCAGTGTGGGTGGTATTTATTGTAATTAATAAAGCATCTTGTGAAGTATATGTACACATAAGTAGACACCTTACCATGTTGCTATGGTATTTCACCCTTACTAAGCATACTGTATGTGGGTGTGATGACGTACATAACCAAGAGCTCTCTTCTCTTATCCTTTTTGCTCATGCTCATCTCTTGTTGTTTTTCTTTCCTCCCATGCAGAACTGCCCCCACAGAGCAGCCAAGGAACCCAGTATGATAATCCCCTTTGGGGACACCTGCCAGTCAACAGGAGTGCCACAAGTGTTACATCTTCCACCAATCTCAGTGGCTGGGATCAACTGATCATCGACCAGAAGGACACAGAGGCTTGGCCTTCTATTACCCTCAGCCAGAGCCAGGCCCCTCCAGGAGGATGCCCTTTGGACACTGACCCTGGTCACCTGACCAGCAGCAGCAGCAGCAGTAGTACTAGTAGTAGTTGTAGTACAGTGAGTATGGCCACAGGGGCCAATAGCCAGACAGGCC
>JAPXVT010000010.1:17591597-17602849 GCA_029823135.1 Acanthurus reversus
TTGTTGTCACTCAAATTCTGTGTGCATAAGACATAATTTTTCTCCAGACATAAAATTTTCTGTGTGCAGGCTCTGAGTCACACACATGTGGAGGTCAAGAATGCAGACGAGAGGACAAAGGCTGATGTGTCCAGGTGAGTAAAGTGACAGCCAATCTGGATTTGCTTGCATCTGCAAACGTAGCATGTCAGCCTGCCTGTTGTTCAGAATAAAAGCTAGCTGTTAACTGTTAAAAGTCTGTCGGATTCTGCACCAGGTTCATCAAAGCAGCCAGTTTGCAAGGCCTGTCCCAACAAGACACTACAACGGCGTCTCTGTGCAAGGCTATCTCAGAGGACACACACTCTGACCTGGTCATAGACTGCTCCAGCAGCCCGCCCACACTCTGTAACACTGGTCAGTCATGGTCCACGATATATAGTTAATAAGGAAAAAATATTTTTTTATCTTTACACTAAGTCTAAAATATTAACAGAGATGTTTTCTCCTCCAGTCAGTAATCGTTTCTGTGACGACTGGATTCAGGCGTTTCTAAACGCTGCAGAGCGTTGTAATCCTTTCCTGCTCAGACAGATCCTGGAGAACTTTAAACTCAAGGTGAGAAAACATGGACACAGACAGAATATAACATGCTTTTATAAGCTCTTTTAATACCCTTGTGTTCTTACAATTATTGTGACCTGATAACTCAGGAATGCCTGATTAAGATTTGGTGGTCCAAAGTTACTGTGACCTCACAAATCTTTCGTTTTGAAGAATTCATATGCTACCTGCAATTTCACTGTGACATTACGCCATTATTCAAAGTCATAATTTGGAATCAGAAGGGGAGACTGTGACCATATTTTACATTTGGTCAGACACTAAAATGGTGACAATAGTCTTGGGTTTCCACCAAACTTTGCTGATTGTTTAGATCTTCTGTGGTGCTGGATTGAAGACGTGAAACATCGCGGTTTACGGTTTTATAACTTCTTTGCAGCAACATTGTAGTCAACCACGACCTTATTTGTTTTGTTGATGTGTTTTTGTTACACACCTATGAAACAAATAAATCAGCATTAAATCTCTACTAGCCCACAAGATTGAGAAAGTCTGAACAATAGCTCTCAGTTCCTCTCGACAGATTGACAGTGCAACACTTTTCTCCACCGCTGCCTCTTTCATTCATCCTTATCTCTTCCCCTTTTTAACTCGTTTCTTCCTCTCTATCAAAACACCACACTCTCTGCAGGCCATCCAGGACATGAACAGCCTGAAGCGCTTTGTGCGGCAGGCAGAGATGAGTCACTACGCCCTGTTTCGCTGCTGCCAGTTCCTTCAGGGTTGCGGGAATGGAGATGTGTTGCTGCAGAACGCCAGGGCAGAGCACAGCGACCTGCCTGAAGCCTGCAGCATCATCGCTGTCCTGGAGGAGTTCCTCAAGGAACAATCCCAGGCCCAGTCCTGATTCCATAATAAAATCTAGCTCCAGGTTTTGGAGCCTGGATACTCTTTCTGTTGTTGTTAAACATCAGTTTGCCAGGCGAAAATTTGGCAGTAGGGAAATTTTGAATCAACCAACTTCTGAAAGGCATATTCAGAAATTAATGTAAGCTAGAAATCATGTTTCCACTGGCATTACTGCTGCTTCCCAGCAGGAAGAGTGGTGGTCAGAGCTGGAGTATGTACTGTAAAAGACTTGACAACTCACACTCAGCTTCTCTCAACAAATGTGTCCTTCTGGGGGGCTGATAATTGTTTATTGACTCTGTAACATCACAACCAAACACATTGGTTGTCGATTGGAGATGATAGCAGAATGAATTTACAGGTGAATTTGAGTTTAAAAAAAATCTAGTTGTTGAGAGGCACTTTACAATTTTTTCTTTTACAATTTATGTGCTGTGTGACTGTGGGCAAAAATCCTATTAACCAAATATTATTACTAGTGTTTTGCTCACTGACAGTGAACACAACAACTGATCCAAACTGAAGCTTCTACTAACTGGAGTGGAATTATGTGTTGTACAAATATTGTTTTATTATTGTTTTGTATTATATTTGATTGTGCTAGTTTTTTGTTGTTTATTTTTGAGAAGAAACATTGAGAATGCACAAATCACTTTTTTATGCATTATTATTAGATAGGCCTTGTTTTGCTTATATTTCAACCCAATACCTGCACTACTGTATTATTTCTGTTCAATGAAAACTGCTACTGTATGTACGCATCTCTATCCAGTGATACTAGATGTCAGTCTAATCTGTCTCTGGGAATGCAGTGGTGTAGATATAGCGTGATTTTTGGAAATAATTTTCTGTTTACAAAAAGTCTTCCCAGCCGTCACCGGCTGAGGACCTTATAAGCAGCCACTACATGACCAGTCATTCACCATATTTAATGAGCATTTGTTTAAAAAGGATCTGTGACATTAACTTGTGCAAAAAAAAAAATGTTCTAACCAGTTGATGATGTATCAAAGTGCTTACAGTAAATCTTTGCATGCCTTGTTTTTCTGTTCTTTTCATTGTACTCATAGAACTTTTTTTTTTTTCACTCTTTTAAACCCATAAATGGGTTAAGAGCCGAGCTAAAAGCATTCCTATTCAAACAAGTCCAAAGTGTGTAATACAGCAATATCAGTGATGGTGATGTATACTGTCAAATAGGGCTGGACAATATGGGCTGAAAATAATATCCCAATATTTTTAGGCTATATCTTGATATTTTTAAATCTCCTAAAAGCACTTCATTAATGCTGGAACTGGGAGATGGAATCGAACATTACAATTTATTTGGACCAAATTCTCTCTCTGATGTGACAATATTGTAGGGGTCACTACCGGTACTTTCCAAAAATATTAACACAATTCCAAATATAAACAATTCAGAGTGGATAAATGCAAGTATTTAAATAACTAGAATTGTCTGATAAGTTGAGAGAATTACATCACTTTATTGTAATGCAGCCTTTAAAATCAGGAAAAACACCCATTTTTTCCATATCACGCTAACGATATCCAATATCTAAGACAATTTAGTCACATATCTTGATAATGATATATTAACTTTTTCATTGCCCAGCCCTACATTCAAACTGGGTAACATGTGAAGAGACATTTCACCACAGTGAGCTATCGTGCAACTGAACAACAGTTATGTGTAGATATTTCTGTCCTCAGTGTTCGCTGTGATGTAAATGTCTTTGTGGCTCTCAGTTGTGTATAAAAGATGTTAAAATAAATACTGCAGTTGAACCTGTTTGTTGTGGTTCTGCATGTTGTCTCTCTTAAAAAACTTTGAAGTGACAGTAACCGTCTAAGTTTGTCCGACTTGTGTAGAAAGAATTGTGTGTGGTGAGTCGGGGGTTGCTGCTGCCCTCCTGTCTGTCACTTGTTTCCTCAAACTGGACGTCATATCCTCCAGTACAGTTCGTCCTGCAGCTGCTCCTCTGAGCTGAAATCTTTAAGACAAACAGACAAGAAAACATTTGTATCCACGAACACAACGTGTAACTTTTAAGGCTAGAGGTCTCTCAATCAAAACAAAAGATGCAGTTTGATGACGTGAAGTAACGTGGGATCATGGGATTCGTTTATTTCATTGTTAAACAGCCACCATTGCCGATGAAAATCTATCTGACTGACTCAGCAAGACATGTTTACAGATGTGTCAATACATACAAGTTTTTATTCACATCAGGTTTAGTTACATTGATGCCTTCATTCCTCACTCTCTGACTGGTGTTACCCTGGAAGTTAGCAATAGGCGACAAAATAAAACGCACCGTTACCTTGAATAAAATCATAAAATCATTGATTTCTGAGTTTGAGCATTGCTGGACATATTTGCAAAAAATTAAGAACACAACCCAGCAAAATATGAGACAGATCCCATCATTTTTTGGCCTTTTAATGCAGAAATATTTAAAAATATAACATGAAGCAGACTGTACCTGAGGTGTGATCTGATGTCGTCCTCAAGAGAGAGCTTGGTACATCATAGATACTCTCTGTGGGGTCTGAAAAACATCAGTCAACAACAAAGAAATGTTACGGGGGTTTTTTTTTGTTTGTTTTTTTGTATAACCAAATGTTTAAAAGCTAGCCACTGGGCAAAAAAACGCAGCCTCACCCGGATGTTCAGCCAAATTCCTGTAAGAGAGGGGAAAGTCATACACTGCCTCCTCATTCATTTCTGTTGAAGTGCTGGTCTCAGAAATCCCTGAAGAGGCAAAACATAAAACACAATAAGGCTGGATTAGTACATATAAGCATATAGTTAATAGTCCTATATTTAAGTCATATATATATATTTGAGATCCTACTTTTTCTAACTGGCAAAACATCATAGTCTCCTTCTTGCCCATTTGAATTGCTCAAGCCACTGGACCACTGACTGTTGAGACTGTCACCTACAACACAGAGCAGTTAACCTCATTTAGAGGAAAGGAAAGCTAAAATCAAGACTTAATAAGCAAATGGCTCGGTTTAAGGTTTACCACTGTGGTGCTGGACGTCACAGGCTGGCAGTATATTTTGGTATGTGGCTTCCTCACTGCTCAGCTCCTGAGGCTGGTAGCTGGAGGGGGCGATGCACATGGTGGTTTCATGGTGGATGATTCCCGAAGAGGGAGGAGCAGAGAGGGGCCGAGCATGCAGCGACTCCATCACTGAGTCATTCTGTGAGCAGGTGTCTGCACTGCTGTTTATTCTGTCTCGCTGCTCACCCATATGAGGGCTGAGGAGAAGAGAAATAGTCAGTAGGTGCAGCTGTTCTGTTAAGCTTCCATAAAACAAGAAAAATCAGACAAGTGCATGTGTAGCGTTCAAGTCCAGTTGATCGAAAATGGATTATTTTTGGTTTCAGCTCAGATCTGCCATGAGGAAAAAGTCCTCTTCCTACTTACAGGGTGTTTCTGTAGTCCGGGACCCCAGAGGTAGAGAGATGCATGGCTTGCCATAAGTGTCCAACCCACTGCTGTCTAAGAGCTGCTGTCTCTGCAGCCTACACACACACACACACACACACACGAGTGGTTTGGAGGCGCAGCTGACCAGCTCTGCCACTCTCACAGCCCATAGACTATTTCTGAACTCACCAACAACTTTCTCTTTCCATTGGTCATGATGATCTCGAACATGAAGCGCTTCCTTTCTGCTCTCTGAACCTCTCGCACTGACTGCACCTGGCAACAGAGGTGGGTTTGGACAAATGATATTTACATCAAGCTAAAACTTCCTTGAAACAAGGTAGTGGTGCAAACAGTGGTAGAGGAAGTACTCAGATGCTTTAAGTAAACACAGCAGTACCACAATGAGACAGACTCTGTTAAAAGCAAAAACCAAATGTTTAAAAGTTCACTTTTAAATACCCATTAAGGCCATTGGCCCAAAGAAAAATATATCAAAAAATGTACATTGTTGGATTATAACATTCATGGTTGTGTGCCTGCAGTAAGCATCACTTTAGAGTTGCAGCTCGCAAAAATGCACTAGTGTAAACTTTCAAATACAGTATATTGCTGTCCTTCCCTAGAATATAATAACACACAGTGTATTTATTGATTGTATTTTGTATTAATAACCTGAATCTGTTAAGAAAATAGCAACTAAAGATGCCACATAAACGTAGAGGAGGAAAAAGTACACTTTGCCACTGACATACACTGAAGCATAAGTATCAATTAAATTACTTAAGTACAGTTACTAAGAAATATTATGTAAAGTAAATTAGTAAGTTTTTTTTTCACATTTGCAAAGTGATTTCTCATAAATTGATTGTAATAAATGGTGGAGGACTTACTGTGTAAATGTAGTAACTGCCTCTCAAGTGTGACTGCAGAGAACAAAGTCAACACCAAACCTTTTGAGTCACTGACATTTTTAACATGAAAAATAATAAAATCAACTAGCAATACCAATTTAGTACTGTATCACCTTTCAAGTGATTATTTGTACCTTAAAGATACATAGCATTAGTAACAAGGGCATTGACACAAAATCTGATTAAGTCTGAATGTAATTCACTAGTGTGGAATTTAGGGAATTAAACATCGGTGTAAATGTGTACTTACAGCGCTGCCGTTCTTCTTAGTGTAGAAAAACAATGTTGTATTTTGAAGCCTGAACCAGTATGTCACCCACCTTATTTTCTATAGGCAGAAAACAAATTCCCTTTTTAGGACATTTTCTAAACAAACGCTGACATTTTATAGTCTGTAACTTACCATAGTGTCTTTTCTCTTCTCTAGGAAGCCTTCAAACAGTAACTTTGTACCATCTATCGACATGTTGGCTCCAAAGTACGATTTCACACTGTGGTTGTCAGGTCTTGCGTCTATCCACCTGTGTGTGTGGTGTGACTTCCTCCTCACACATGCTGAGAGCAGAATTGGTCAAAGCCGCATCGACTCACTTCTCTATTCACTGGTTTAAAAAAAAAAAGTCCCAGTAATTCACACAAACAATCGACATTACGTTCATTTCATGTCGAGTTTAAAAATGAGCAATTCTACTACTGCTCTTAAAAGAGACACACACACACACACACAGTGACATCAGTGGATGCAAATGTCATTTATTACAGATATTTAAAACCATTTTATTTTCCATGTCGCTGTTGAAGTAGTTGTCAATTCACCCAATAACACTCATAAACAGCAGTGCCAGATATTTTGATTGAACTTTATTGTAAATGCAGGAGAGGAGAAAAATGAAGAGACGCTATTTTTTTTGGGTGGGAGAGGTGCGCTGAATGGCAAATGTTAATAGCATAATCTGTTATTCTATGGTGCCTTTTAGTTTAAAATAAAATATGAGGGACAAATCTCTATTTGAAAACCAGGAAATTAAAAACAGAAGCAGAAAGTTATGATACACCATGAGGACAGCTTTGATAATACTAGATACAAAAATACATGGAAAATTCAAATCCCTCCATCTGTTTCATGCAGTGCCCTCGAAACAGACAAGAAAACAAAGAAACGGGTTAATAAATTAACACACAAAATAAACAACTGCATGATATTCATGACCTTTCTAGTGTTAGATGTAGCACTAACACCTCCTGTGGGGGTTGCTGCTGACTTGTGATGCTGTCTACGAGTTCAAGCCTAACATTCTTGAGGAATATGTACATAATATACTGCATATGCACATCTATAAACAAATTCAAGTCCCTTTGTGGTGTTTTTGTATATGGCTGCGTCACCCTGGTCTCCAACCATCTGTTAAAACAGACCTGAGAGAAAAAATGGTCTGGATCAGCTGAAAACATCCTACAAGTGTCGGACCTGGACTAGACTAAACCAAAAGATCACAGAGTGTCAGTATTTACTGACTGACTGATGAAGAAGTGATTTCTTAACCCGCCCCTTCCTCCACAAAAAACAAAAAAACTAAACCACACCCTTTGTTTATCAATGCATATAAAATGTTCTTATTATTTTGCTCATTTGTTTCTTGCTCGTGTCGTGGCAGAGGTGGAACTGTGGGGGTGGAGGTCTGGTCGGTCGGTTGGTTGGTTGGTTGGTAGGTCAGCCAGTCTTTTTAAGTCTTTCAGGTGGGAGGGAGGGGGCAGAGTCAACAGAGGGACTGTGGGAAGAAAGTGGCCGTCTCATGCTGTGTGATCACCGCTGTTTGAGAAGTGCTCTGTACATGGCGAAGCCCAGCACGGCACACACTGTGGCGCCGACGCTCGCTCTCAGCCAGAATGTGGAGTTCTTCAGGTCTGCCTGGGCCATGTGCCTGTTAGAGGAAGTAAGAGAGGAACGGCAGATAAGGAGACAAAAAAATTGAACATGATGGACTGCTGTGGCACTTCTTTAATTCACATTGTAAAAACCACAGTCGGAAAAGTTGCCAAATGACAAGACAAGTCATGTGCTGTGCGGTGGAAACTCCCCGAATCAGGACCGAAAATGACAACAATCAGTGCCCATTGATGCCAACTTGAAACAGGAACACATGCTTTCTCTTGAAATTTGGTTTCGTTTTAGTTTGGCAAACAGGACCAGACAATAAAAGCAGTTGGGTGAAAAAAAGAGAGGTTGACTATCAGAAGAAGCTGCTCTGATTTGCATTGGGAGGCAGAAAACTATTAAAAATACAACTAATGGATTATTAAAGTTAACAACTGCACTACCGGACACAGGTCCAGCTGATCAAACACAAGGGAACTAGCAAGCAACAAAAAAAAGGCAATTAAAAAGTAAAATAAAGAAATCCAAATGTTATATATAATTTATTATATTGGAACTTTCTCAGCAGTTGATTTATGCCTGATATTGACAGGATCAGGAGAGAAACCAGCTTCAAACACCTTTTTCACACAGATCACTCGGGCTCCCCTGACTGGAAAAGAAAAATAAATATCACTCATTCACGCTACCTTCAACTTTAAAGGAATATGAACTTTTAGAAAATATACTCTGACTCTCTGGTGGAGATAAATCAGTCTTGTGTATGATCGTTAAATATAAATGTAAAGCCAACTGCCTGGTAGCTTAGATTACCACAAAGATCGGAGAGGACAGATTCATGAGCAGCTAAAAAAGAAAAACTAGCACATAATTCACCAGTCCAGCCACGTGGTTAGGATTCAGCGTCTGTCTCTCTGTGAATCTGGTTTCTAACTTTACCTTTCTGGGGGAACTGGCTGCTCAGCGGAGGCCTCCATAAAGACTGACCCCTCCACGCTGGAGACAGCTGAAACCTGCTGTGTCAGGCTGAAATCTTCCTCTGACTGCAGGTCGCCCCCCACAGCCTCCACCCAGCCCAGCAGCCCTCCACACGCGCACACACACACACACACGACCAGTCTCACAGCTGCCCATGTGTGCTTACACACTCAGGTAGAGCTGGAAGATACTAAATATGAGGTGGAAACTATATATAACTTATATCTGATTACATCCATATCAACCAGCTCCACCCAGCAAGAAGGCTTCACTCCTCACCCAAAGCTTTCAAGCTCAACCATGACTGCAACCTGGTCAAATGTCACCGCACACTTAAAATACCAAACAAAGCTACAAACACACACACGCACACGCACACACATACATCGTGTACAAACCACATGACAGCCAGACTGGAGATGTTAAGTCTTTTTTAAGAGGCAAAATAAGAGACATTATTTTACTTTCCTTTCACCGTCTCATTGGAAATATCTCTAATTTGTTTTAATTCAGGTTGTCAGATTGTTTCAAATTTTCTCTGCAAGACTTAAGGACTATATTTTTATTCCTGACACATTCTTGTAAATTTGGTAACCTAAGAGGTTACTGTGCCCACTATATTAGATGTCTTGGATTATGATGTTTTTACCATGTAAAAGTGAAACAATTTAATCCAGTCCACAAAACCACTTTTTTTGGAAAACTCGTTGGCCATTCATTGTGGTGTGTCGGCCCCTTGCACTGCCAGAGCTGGCCTATTAAGAGTCATGCTATTAATAGTGACAACTGCTCCCAGAGATTAAACAAGCATCAACACAAAGGGTTAGTGCTGGATGCGACACTACAGTATGTAGCTCTGCCTGGGTGGATGAAGGCCCAACCAGAGAAGCAAGCCCTGCATTCAACGCCAAAAAACAAACAAGGAAAATCACGCATTTGCCAAATTCAGCAAAAACAAAACACATTTCTGCCTAATCAAACACCATATCCAGCCATTCAAACCCTGCACTGAGGCTCAACAAACCATCCCCATTTTATTCAAAACACTGTGCTCTCTTTACTGATGGACAGATGAGAAACATACACCCAGCTGCCACTAGATGGCAGCATTTTGCTAAAGCATGCTTTGGGTTACCCAGGGAGGGAGAAAGTGAGCCATGCAACACGTCAGCAAGCAGATTAGCAGAGGGTGAAAACGTGCAAAAGGAAGAGAGAAAGGGGCAGCCAAACACACGTGTATGAACACCTACAGGGTGGAAGAAAAAACACAAAGAGAGGAAATACAAGACAGAAAAATCAGGATGAAATGATGGGGTGATTGGTACAGTGCAACACAATTAACATCAACATCAAAGAATCACATTTTGATTGAACATCAGCCTGGGAACTTTACGAAGTCTCAGCCCACAGGAGAAAAAGTGAACAGCAGTTTTTATTTTCAGTTTAAATTTAAAAATAAAAAAAAATATTAAAGAAACGTTTGTTTTTCTTCTGTAGGTGCAGACTTCAGAGTTAAGAATGAAAATGAAGACAAAGCAAGACTGAAAACATCAAAGATAATCAATGAAGCTCTCTTTGATTATTGATTAAGGTTGGTTCCGAAAAGAAATTAATGTAGACAGATTTTTAATATTTCAATGTGACTGAAAAGAAATCACAAGGCAAACATGCAAACAGCAGTGAGGTTTTCAGTTTGAAGCACAAACCAAAGAGAAGATGGTTGTGTTTCACTCATTATAATGCAAATGATTTGTTTGTTAGTCACAATTTACAGTTTGCATATCCACTGCAGGACAGGACAGAGCAAACACAACCCCTCAGTTGGGTTTTTAGCTCAGTTTATAACACTTAAAGATGCAAACATAAATAGTCTGGGGCAAAATGTGTGTACAACTACAAAAAATATATCTATGCAGATACGACAAGATTTCCAAACACAACATCTGTATCTTATTTTCCAACAGGTTTGTGTTATGTACAGGAGTCAGTAATGCTAAGTTAAGTTTGCACGGCACAAGCAGAAAACATCATGCACTTTTCACGCTGACTGTCACCTGCCTGGCTAGCAGCCTGTTTGTTAGCTGGCACAGCTTGGTCACACCTCGCTGAGTCAAACTGTACAGAGAGCTGGTGGGCTGGCTGGAGCTGCAGCAGAGACCAAGACACCTGACATCACTGACGGGATTTACGAATATGACAAAATCTCAGCTCACTTAGGATTTAAATGAAACCATTCACAAGGTGTCTTATCTTTATATTTAGATATCCACAAAGCTGCTGTGAGCAACTTTTACTGCAAGGACAGAGAAGAGAAGGGCGAGGACGACCACGTTTAGAGAACTGATTCACTGAGTCTGCCGGGCCCAGCTGACAGGGGACCAGTGTTAGTGAATGTGGCATGAGATATTCGCCAATAAAAGTTATATAGTTATATAAAATTAGAAATGCAAATTTTAAATTGAATAAAAAAAAAAAGTTTAACAAAAAATTTACTTTACAAATTTAAAATAAATTGTAAAATTAAATGTGACTAAAACAAACTAAAAACATAATTGAAAAAATAAATTAAAAATAAATTAAATCAAACCT
>JAPXVT010000010.1:17616486-17633116 GCA_029823135.1 Acanthurus reversus
GTGATATCCAGATCCAAAATATTAGTATTACTGGTCCTAGATCCACTAAAAATACTGAACTATACTTTACTTTAATACTACAAAATAAAGAAACCTGCAGTTATATAAAATTCGCAAGTGGGATTTTTGCAGCAGAGCTTCAGCTCACATCAGGCATTTTGATACAATCTAGTACAACAAAACAATCTTTAAAGCTAATCATATTTAGCTTTTTTGTAAACAAGTTAGACATTTACACCTGAGAGAGTTTATGTTGTACTACTCTGAGTAGCCTATATTTTCTGACAGACTTATCCTCAGTTGTGTCTACATCAAGAGCACTGTGTAAAATAATCTGGCAGTAACGTACAAGGAAATACTCGCGAGACAGCTATTATGCCCCATGTGATGAGTAGTTGGCAATAAACACCAGATAGTAGTCAAAGCCATTGGTAATATTCTACTCACACATTTTGAACAGCTTGCAGTCTTTCTGCAGAAGTCTTAAAATGTTACACTGTAAATTTAAACAAACAAAAATCTACACTGTCTGCACATATAACGTTAATCACTCTCTTACTAAGTTACATTATTAGATTTACTGGGAGCCTGCAAGCTATGAATTAGCCTTTAGCTTCTCACGAGCATTTCAGCTGATAAAGCAAACGACCGCTTTGGGATTAAAGACACTTTCTACTTACGTTCCCCTACTAGAAGTATCCTTACGTCCTTCCTCATGTTTTAGCTTGCTTCCCTCTTCAGAAAGGACTGTCTTTATTGTTTCATGTAGTCCTCTGGATGCCGTCCTCCTCCAGCAGTTAGCTAACGTCAGGCCTGCGCAGTGAGGTCCTGTCGCTGTCAAACTCCCGGCGCCTTTGTAGGACAAAACGGACGGACAGTTTTTGGAGCTCCCTCGCGTTTTCTACTCGCTTCTTCTCAGCTTGTTTCTTCTCAGCTCAGCAGGAGTAAGATTTAAAAGTCAGCTGTTGACATATTTCTGTGTAATTTGGGGCTAATTACAGCCTTTTCGGCGCGTCCATTGCTTTTCGCAGCGGATGTTTCACGAGCATGCCCGACCTCCAGTACCCGGCAAAGACGGCAAGCCGTACAGGACAAACTTAGGGCGAAATTTAAAACGCGTTCTGCTGCTCTCTGGCGCCAAACAGATGAACTGTTTCATGGCTTCTTCCCAGTAAACGAAACGCTGCTAACACTTGACATTATTTGACTTAACTTCACATTGATTTCTTTTTGAAACAAAAGATGATATAACTATAAATGAACATTTTTAACCTTTGCATGTTTGGTAGGCTACCATATTTTATTTTTATAGGTTTGTTTGTCTGTTTACTATGTTTTTGTTTCTATATCTCGGCAAATGTGTAGTTAGATTTTTATCTAATGAATAATTACAAACCTTCTAAAACAAACAAGTTAAATTAATTCAAGATTCTCCCTAATAGAAGCCTACTTATATACAAAAAGATAATTGTGGACCAAAAAGAGAAAACAAAATGCTAGAGTTGCTGAGTAAAAATATCCCCCAAAATGAGATCTTCATTAATTGAACTAGGCTACACAGTACATCAGCCTAAGTATCAATAATATGTAGAGTTAAGAGGATAACATTTATGTTTGCAAAACACATTTCCATCATGGCTGCACCAAAAAAGGTCCAAATTACAGTAACATAACAATATGTATCAGTTTTATTTGTAGTAGGCCAAAAATCCAAGTGTTTCCAAAGACATGTATTTTAGAAATGACATGTACAAACGCTGTTTGATAGTGCATGAAAAACAGTGTTATCACAGCTGTAAAATGGGTTGAAAGTTAAAAAAGAAATCCAACATGTTCTTCACATATGATCTGTTATTTAAACCACACTATTGTTTTTAAGCAAATCTGCAATTACATGCATATTCATGGAGAAATTTAAAATATAAAAAATGAAGACACATCATAAACATAGCAATACAACTGTGTTTGTCTTGTGACAGGGAAAAATATCGGGTCTTAAGAATGAATTTACATTATCAGACCCAGTGTCAGTGAAAGGGAGTGGATGAAATTCACATTGTGGCATGGAGCAAAGTCACAGTCATGGCTCAAGATGCTTTACCACAGCACAAAGATGGGAGCCACATGCCGAAGTCAGTATTGTTATGATTAAGAGTGAAGTGATGCTGTTCCTCTGTTGTGTTGCCGTAGTTCCTGCAGTGTTACATTGTTTTTAAAGGCAGCTGTCTTTTCTCCATCATCCTGTTGACCCAACCTTTAGTTGGTCATTTTTTATACTTCATGTTGGCTTCAGCTGGAATGAGAAACGAGTAGAATGAGATCATACCGATGACGTAAGACTTTTTTTCAAGCATGAGCACATTTGCTTTGCATTTGGAGCTTATAAGCAAAATGTACGAGCTTACATGTTAAATTAAGATGGTGGACATGGTAAATATAATACCTGCATAACATCTTTACTTTAGAATAGGGGTCTTCAACCTTTTTCAGCCCAGGGATCCCCCTTATCATATTTGTAAAAAGTAGCTTATTACTGCCCATTAATATGAGTGTACTTTTAATTGAGTTTACTCAATATAATGTTTGTCCAAATTTTTAAAACATTCCGAGATATAAATTATTTTGCCGAAAAATTTTAACCCTAACTATTTTGGGGGACTCCCTGCAGCACCTCCATGGACACCTTAGGGGTCACGACCCCCTGGTTGAAGACCACTGCTTTAGAATTTTCATCGCAGGTATATTAGCATGGTGATGTTAACAAGACTGCAGACTCTCTGTGGTTGAAAAGGCCATAGAAATTAGAGAAAAAGTCTGTGAAAGACTGTGCTACAGTCCCACAGGATACATTTTCTTTCACCTCGAGCTCAATAACACCCTCTGGTAATCTACTGAGCAGACACAAAAGTTCATCAAATTGAGGTTTCATGTCTTAGTAAAGACTAACACTGGGCTGTGTGTACGATTATTAGAAAGCACTTACATATCTACTATACATTAGTATGTTTGTAATATTTTCTAGACTTGCTTACTGGTATAATCCTGCGGTGTCATGGGCCTGTACAGGACTTGTCTGAAAGCCTCCAGCCACCGTCTCTGCTCACTCTGCTGCTCGCACATGAAGACAAACTGCCGCTCGGGCGTCTCCACTGTAAGACCGCACTTCCATTTGTTTCCCCGAGCATGCTTTGGGTCGCACTCCTTCACAGAGTAACCTCTGTTCTCAGTGCCGATGAAAATGACCCCTAACTCCTCTGCATCCTATATTCACAACCATGAAAACACATTACCATTTAAACACAATTGTGGTTAAAGTGCAACAACAGCAATGCACAGCGGAAATTAGTTTGTCCTTACCAGCTGGCCTTTGTAGTAGAACAACTTCCTGTTTTCCGAGTCCAAACTAAACCACCTCTTCTTGTATGGCTCTTTTTGCTGTTAAACAACACACATAACTTAAAACTTAACATGAAAATTGCCTACACCCCTATCTCCTATCATACAAATCAGTTCTTGCAAAAAAACTCATTAAAGTTAGTCTGAGTGTTTTTTTTGTGCATGTATGAGGAACAGAAACACACTCTCAAATTCACTGCGGCTATTGCATCTATAACTTTACCGGTGGAAACTGTGCCTGAGTTCTCAGGGCATGCAAAAGACACCGCAGAAGTTAAGTGGTAATCTTTGAAGTTTATCATTTTGTCTATGTCTGTTAAGTCACTATCCATCAGAGTGAGGTAAATGTTGATTGAGCCTATGGCCCCACTGATGACTGACTTGTATTTGCAGCATTGCCAAGTACTACGCTCTGGGTGTCTGTGGCAACATTCCCTCACTAAATTAGTAGCATTGCACAGTCAGTGACTCCTTCTACTTCAGTCATCACAAGTTGGTCTGCACAGAAGGTGGCCAGCAGAGGTACTTTTTATTTCCTGTGAGTTACAGAGGTGGATCAACGCATGAAGAAAATACAGCATCCAGGCGACGACAGTTAAGTACAAGAACAGATCAAAAAAAAAAAAAAAAAAGTAAACTAAATGTTCTGAGGAAGGGGAACTGGTGATCTACAGTGTTTGGTTCAAAGTGCGTTTGCAGTTACAGCTTATTGCAAAAGGTGCTGTTAGAAACAAAGCAACGCAAACTTCGAGATTACTACTTAAATAACTCACCAAAGGCCCCGTCTTTTCCATGTATCCCTCTTTGAGGTAGTTTCTTGTTATCTTTGGTATCAGCTAATGAAGAAACAGAGGTACACGTGTTCAGCTTTGAAACATAAAAGCAAAAACAAGCAAGATTCTGTTGTCATTGTTGACACTGCTGAAAGAGAACATTTCCATTATTAGCCGTGAATAAACTTGTATTTCTCTTTATGTAGAGCGCATTCTTAACTGCATTAGCATTTGAAAGTAACTGCAAGATGACTGTGAGGGAACATTTTGTGAGATTATTTGGTTTGGAAAAGGTTTGGTGCCCACCTCCTCATCGCTGCCAGTTGGGTACGCTGTCTTCAGGTATGCGTAGCGAGCAGCACGAATGGCGTTGTACCATGTGACTATTTCCTAGAGAACAAGAAAAGATCCTGAGCTTCTCAACAGTGCCAAAGCTATTGCACACCTATCAGTATGACTGTGAAATAGTATAACTGTAACTGATGGTTACTGTTTATACTTCGGTTGATGCTGTCCCACCTCAGGACTATCGTGGTAAACGTAGAGGTTTCTGGCATGATCGGTATCTTGGTAGGAGATCTGCAGCCCGTTTGGATGACCAATCTTCTTTGGCTGAAAGGTGGCGTTTAGGTCTTTGACGGCTATTACAGCTTTAGGGCCTTTGGACTCCTGGATCACAAACATATATACTTGCACTTCAAGGTTGGTACAAATGACAAAACTGGATTTAGTAAGCATGCTGTTGTTTGTACACTTATTTTCAGCTATGCTAGCAGCACTGCAGCACTGGGAGGGCATTGTCAGCTTGTGTGTCTACCACTTTGATCCAAACTAAAATTACTCGAAAACTTTTGGACTGATTGGTACAAAATTTAGCCCAAACATTC
The DNA here is from genome assembly GCA_029823135.1 of Acanthurus reversus. Lineage (NCBI taxonomy): Eukaryota > Metazoa > Chordata > Actinopteri > Acanthuriformes > Acanthuridae > Acanthurus > Acanthurus reversus. Next base: position 17,621,543 of record JAPXVT010000010.1, read on the forward strand.
ATGATCCCCAGAAAATGCATCCTAAAGACTTTGATGATTGGCTAATTTTTTCCTCTAGCGCCACCAGCAGGTCGACTTTTTTGTTTGTTGCTAAAATATGGTGACAACGATTGGATAGATCATCTTGGAATTTGTGACAGAAATTCACGACCCCCAGAGGATTAATTGCATAAATACTGGTGATCCTGAGACATTTCCTCTAACACTACCATCAGGTGCAAATTTCAATCTGTTCAATACTTCAGTTTATGAATAAATACCTGAAGAAGTAATGACATTCCCACCCGCCTCAACTGTTCTTCATGTTTAGAGCCAATTCTCATATTTTAGCATTTGCTTAACATGGCTAAAGTTTAGCTCGTTCATCTGTCTTGTTGAGTTTAGCTGCTAAACTAAGCTGGCAAAGACAGTAAACCTTATAAATGCTAAATTCAGCATGCAAGCATTGTCATTGAATGCATGCAGCAGGCATTATCATTTAGCTCAAAGCACCACTGCGCCTCATGGGCTGCTAGCATGGCTTCAGGTTTTTAATCTTATTACAATATCCATAATATATCAATGATATTGTAATATAATTGCTGCTTTATTAGTTAAAGCGTCTGTATTTTATGGGAGAAAGAGATCAAATAACAGCAATGCCACATGACTTTACATCACGCACATAAAAATGTTACTAATATCAACTCTACATCTGATAAGGAATTTAAATTGTTTTAATGACTAACAGTGCAGTTCATCCAGGTCAGAGCTGCAAAGAACTCACGTTTTCCTTGTTGTAATAAGTCAGGGTGAAGTCCCTTTCCGACAGCACAAATTTCCTCTTCAGAAACTGCAGTTTCTCTTTCCCTTTCTTCCACAGCATTCCTTCATGGAAACCTGAATTCAAGAAGTCCACTAAGTCAGAGGAGCTTCAGCACGTACAGGTCTTCCTCAGAGTGAATGTTTAACATGGCCAAACACTTGAATGACATTCTGATCAGTTTCCACTTCCTGGTGGTTTTGCTATGGAGAGAACAGGTTTTTCTTGCACAGTTCTACGTGCCTAATGAGGAACCAGATTGTTTTAATTAAGTTTTACAACAACAGACTAACAAAGATGAATGTTCTACAGTTGGCACGCGTCAGAAAACATCACCTGTGGTATATGCAATGGGTGGAAACTTGGTTTCTCCTGTGAATTCCATCCTTTCATATTTAGCACGAATCCACTGCTCTCTTAAGACACTGCAGTTCAAACAAAGAGGTATTCTTGAACAGGCAGAACACAGTTCTACAGCATCCTAATCTTTAATATAAGTACAGGAATCTGAATCATTAAGCTTTGATCTACCAGTGAAAATTCATCTGTTTCACTTCTACAGTCAGTAGTTGCACTTCTCTCTATTTTCTGCCATTGTACTGTCAGCAGTTTGTGATTGTGATCACCAAATATTCCGATATGAAGACACAGTCACAAAGTCGGTTTTCTAAAGAATTTCAACAGTAACCTGAAAATATACTTACACGCAGTCATGTAACTTGGGCCTATAGTAGTATGCTGGAACAGCTTTCTCATACAAAGCTTTGGCGTTGGCATTGCCGTTAGCTTTCATGAACTGCCCACGTCCCACAAAAGACACAAACAAGGATTACACATGAATACAGCCAACTCTCATCCAAAAAACTAATGTTATCAGCAATAATGACATCATCACGCAGTCCATACATTCACCAACTCATCCTCCCAGAAGTCCAGCTGTATAGATTTGACCCGACTGGAGAGGCTGCGATGGATGCCAGAGCAGTTCAGACACACAAACACACCCAGCCGGTAGGACGCCCAGTCTGGACCTGAGGTGTGCAGGATGAGAGGCGTTTGAAAGCAACACTTTGCACTCAGGGCCACGCTGTCCTGCCTGGGGGCCTGTAATTAACCCCCTTTTTCCCACTTTATGCTACTAGTACACTGTAGCCTATTCCTCTGCTGAAATATTACATAGTCTCAAATTTTATGTGTATTTGAGTAAACAAACAAGTCATTCAGGAACATGCACTATGAGATTTACAGTCGTTACTGAGGCCCTCTGCAGGGATTCTCTTTGAAACCTCATGATGAGGCAAAAAGCAAATCAGACAAGCCAATATCATGCCTTATAATAATAATAATAATAGCCTAATAATAATAATAATAATAATAATAACTTTATTTATACTGCACTTTTCAAAAACAGTTGGCAAAATGCTTTACAAACACATAAAACAGGAGGACTAACACTATGATTGGTGTCCATTACCAGACAAAACTGAACTTAACTGATAAATGTGAATGTGCCGGTGATCAACCAGCATCATCCTTAAAAAACATTTACTTCTGAGACAGCAACTCTTAACCCTGCCTGTAGATTATTAGTTAAAAAAATGTATTAACCTACAAAGAGAAAAGCTAATCTGCTGAACTTTACCCCAATAAAATTAAATAGTTGGGTTTCTGATAAAAATACGCTTTAAAAATGCTTGAATCGCACCTGTAAGTTCAGGTTTACCACACAAACATGATGACCAATGAGCTGGCTCTGGCTTACCGGGCGCGTCGCATTCAGCGCAGTGGTTATTCTCCGGCTGCTTCACCAGGTCCAGTAAGATTTTTCTGTTTCGCCCAAAATCTGACATTTCGATACTAAAGCGGGGTCTCTTTTCACACGATGATAAATCCCGCTGTCGGAGCTTAATATTGCGGCCACATATCCCCACACGTGGCGAAATGTAAATGAAGAAATAAAAGCTGGAACTTGCGACAGACAAGTCTTGGGTGACACAACACAACGCAGACGCGGTACCTCCCTCCTCAGGAGCGCGAGCTGCACTCAAGGAAGGGGACTATCCGAAAGACCTGCAGTGACCTTTCATTCATACCTTTGAGAACAATCTCACCTGGAACCGGTTTAGTCACTATGCAGTGACAAAAGTATTTAGAAGCGTTATGCATTAAAAGCAAGCAAACCACTATCATTTTGAGATCTGCTAACTTTATTTATCCACCAACCACCCACACACCCACACACACGCAAGTTAGTTCAGGGCACAAGGGCGGTCATGATCAGCAGATTTTCACTGCACGATTTTTGTGGCCAAAGGAATTTATACTTACGATAATGTCACGATAAGTGTAGAAAAAATGCTATCATTTAAATTAATCTAAAACTTCGATTATTGGGTGTTTGGGCTCACAAAAAAATACACTCAAAATTACATGTATGGAGGCGAACGGTATCTTGTACTTTAACTGTGTACAAAAACATACAGTAACGAAAATGGCAGTCAAAAAAAGGCGGTAACAGCAAAAATGGGGGGGGGGGGCACTTTAATTTTATGGTATTATCATGTGTTTATAACACAATATCAGAGGTTGAATTTATAAATATCATCAAATTCACTTTAACTTAAAAGCTGAGACAGTTTTTTTTTTTTTTTTAAATTGGTTGTGATAAACCTTTATTTGGTCATAACAAAACCTACAGTGAATGTGTACATACTTAAGGCTGGAGAAAAAATTAAAAACCAAACAAATAAACAAACAAACAAAAAACTATTATGAAATATGTGAAGCTGACATTTCACTTCCTGTCAAAGGCTGTCTGCTGTATATGAACCTGAATAAAAACACAATCCTGGGTGCAGTAACAGTGCTTTGTGTGGAGGATGACAACTGAGACACATCCTGACAAATACAGAACAAACTATTTTACATATTCATCTCTTACAAACCATTAATGATACATACTTGCTCCTCAAAAGCAATGTCCACTAATAAAAGCACTTTGCAAAAAGCAAAGACATTAAGTATAAAATGCTACTGTACAAAAAAAAAAAAACACAGACACTCCAGCAAATCTTAATATTACAAAAATCATTTTAAAAAGTAGTAATGTTTAGTGCATTTTTTTGAAAGCACCAAAAAGACATGCTGAGTGAGAGCACGTTTGAGGTTATTTCGCTGTGCGACCTTCAAGAGAGAATAGCTTTCCTGTGTTCAGTCATATCAGATTTTTGTGTAAGCGTAACCAGATTCCTTTGTGCTCACAAACCTGACCGGCTATCCAGCTCATCTCACGTGAAGGTCACGATCGTGAAGAGACAGAATGCAACAAAGATTTATGTTGCTGCCAGGCTCATTGTCCTTGTGCCGCTACACAACCTGTATTTAATTTGTTGCCTATTCCAAATTAAACATTTGAACCCTTAAAAATGTGAGCGATCTTTAAGGCCTCTGTGTGATCATTCGGACACCTCTCATCTTCTCTGTGGTTCAGGGGAAGCCTTCAGCAAGGTGCTGCAGAGTGCTCTTCTCAAGACCCAGGTGGATCGCATCGAGGTAGTGCAGGAACCTGCAGAAGGAAAAAACAGTTCAGAATTTTCATTTTAACACCTTTGAGCTGCATGCATGCACTGTCTTGCATACAGTTACGACTCAGCTTCTGCTTTAACGCGTTTATTTTTAGCCTGTCCGTCATCTGCCCTCTTTCAAAACAAAAACAAAGTTCTGCCTTCTGTTAGGAGAAACCTAACCACATCCTGCCCACCATTTTAACCCAGACCACATGTTGCTGGCTAAGTGAAACAATAGCTTTGGTTTCCTGTATGCCAACCTTCGTTTAATCTTGCCCTGCTCCTTAAGCTGCTCAGATTTGCAGATGGTGCGTAGGGCTGGCAAGTAGTCCAGAGCAGCTGCTGGTTTGCTGGCCAGAGTCCCAAACACTCCTCTGGACATGAGGCTCTCCATCACCTCTCTCCTCCATTGGACAAGCCTGGAACACATCAAGACACAGTAACTTTATTTGAACAGGCTAAACTGGTCAGAGTTAGAATTCATTCATTTTGTGACCAACATAATGTAGGGGTGGGAATCACCAGACGCCCCACGATGTGACATTATCACGATATAATTGTGATATGTTGGGTATTACAAAATCATATATTGCCATTTTCTCACTTTTTTGGAACTGCAGATTGTTTTCCCTAAGTAAGATTGTGTAAGCATCATCTGTTTCGAACAATATAATACATTTTTCAGTCTATTCATCTCCCTTCAATTATTTTTTATTGTATTTTTTAATGCCTCACCAGTCAGCACTTAGCACTATCAAGTGGACTGAAAAGTCAACAGATTTTTATTATTCCATTGTACAAAAAGTCGAGTTTGTATTTGCAACATTTCTTAAGATTTTTTTTTTTTAAATAAAATATCGATACTTGGTATCTATGAATCAAAACAATATTGTCAGGCAAAATATCGTAATATTACGATGTATCGATTTCCCCACCACCACCCCTAATATGATGCTTACTGGGTCACAGTGCAGTTAGTGTATTTGCACAAAAGTTGACTGTTTAAAAAAGACTCGTACGGTGGTTGGCAGGGGCCGTCCTGAGTGAAGCTGCAACCGTCACGATGAGCTGCCACGGGGAGGGTGAGTTCTGCGGCAGCCTCCTTTCCCAGCTCCCCTTCCAGTTGTTGGGCTTTGTCCCAGGCCTCCGCCACTGAAACTCGACACTTGTGGAAGCTCAGCGCCTCCACAGTAGCCGGGATCTCCAAGGCGAGCTCGCCTCCCGACCAGCTCCCTCTGCCTACCTCAAGTCTCAACTCATCCGTCATCCCATCTTTCACCACTGCACCGACTGTCGATGTTCTTCTGTGACTGTCACCCACTTCTGGGTGAGTAAGCAGGGAGGAGTCCATGTATGACATGTTGTCTAAGAAGTCACCTATTGATTCTAGACATTGGAAGACTGGGAGACTTTTTAGTTTCTCCTCAGGAGTCAGTGTTTTCTTCTTCACTGCCTCTGAAATTAAACTCTCTCTGACTTCCTCCTTTGCTTGAGAGGCGCCCTGTGGCTTGCAGAGAGATAGAAAACCGTCGTCTGAGTCAGAATCAAGGTGCAGTCCATCCTGGTCAGGCAGGCGGTGCCGCCTCTTGGTCTTCTTCATTCTGTTGGATATTTTGACTGGACTGCCATCGTCTGAGCAATCCGCTGACTCTGCGGTTTGTAACCTGGTAGTGGACGGCAGCTCATCATGCAGGACAGTGGACGGCAGCTCTTTTGGATTACCAGAAATATTGTCCTGTGGTAGAGAAACACACTGCTCCGGTTTGTAGGTGGAGGTAGTCAGCTGTGTGAGTGGTAGAGGTAAGAGTGTCTCCATGTTGGAATAGAGCAGCTCCACTCCTCGTCGCTTGCTGTCTGTCAACAGCTCCCAGCATTGGACCTCTTCCATTGGACTCTGGCTCTGTTGACAACACACACCCCATCAATTTCTTAAATCAAGTAGAGCGAAAAGCTATAAAGAAAGAACAACATTTAACACAGTGAGTGCATGTGTGAAATGAAGAATTTACCCTGAGCAGCTCCCAAATGTCTCTCTCGGGTTTGATATTCAGCAGGCCCACGATGCTCTCTGCACATCCGGTGTCACAGCGAGGGAGAGCGGATGGTTCAGTCACTGCACACACAGACTTGCCGCCTGCCTCTTCATCCGTCTTTTGTGAAATGGCTTCTGCAATCATCACAAAACCAGTGAAGGAATGCTCATTTAAGCCTGGGGTAATGCGTTTTCTTGTTGTGGCTTAGGTTAAAAGTCGAATGATAGTTTTTCAAATAAGTGCAGATGATTTTTTTTTCTTTTTTTGTTATTTGCGAAACATTTCAAGTCAGAGCTAATCCACAAAGGATGAAATGAAGGCATAAATAACTTTTTCATTCAACAGTTTCAAAAACTGATTTAAAAAGAGACATTAGACTTTTTTTTTTATGTTTTCTCCAGTTCATCTTTTTACCATTTTTTCCAGCGTGCATCAAAGGCCTGGTTACTTGGCGGCCTCCTCCACTGCGAGTCCACATCTGCAGCTGCAGTAAACTCTGCCTGATGTCACGGCCGTTGAGTCTGAGCAGCGAGCTGATGTCCCTCAAGTCCGTCCTCATGTCCTCTGCCAGACACACGAGCTGCAGGAAGCTTCCCACATCCACCTGTAGCAGACAGAGAACAAAACAAACTGACAAGATTAACTTCTGATAACTGATCCGTCCAACTTGACTGGAATCAGGAGACTGAGCCAAAACCCAAACAGTCAGTAACATCCAACAGTGAAACATTTATGTTCAGAAACTGTCCACTCACCGCTGACGGTGATTTAAACTGGATCTCTTCAAAGTTGCCATCAAACATGGTGCTGAACGTGGGATCTGTAAAACACAGCATTCGATTTAAACTCAAAATACCAAAGATTTAAATAAATACTATCAACACACCAGACTGTAGGATTTTGCCTTATTTCTTCTGCCTTCTACTCACCGCTGGTGGTGAGGATGACTGGCCTCTTGGTGGTGGTCATAAAAGTCTTGATGGCAGCTAGAAACCCTGAGTCATCATCAAAAATAACATCCACTTCTTCAAACAGGATAAGAGAGGTAGCCGTTTTCTTGCTCTGCTCGTCATTGTTTTTCTCTTTTGGGGAGGTAGCTGCTGGTGATTTGACTGCAGGGTCTTTATGCTTATTGGCACACTCATTTGCTGTTATGACTTTCTTGGGAGCAGCTATATGTGGAGATGAAGTAAAGAGACAAAAAAAGCAAAATATTTACTACTGAAGCCATGAAAAAAACCTTTCATAAAGGTTTAAAACACCATATAGGTATACAGCTGACACATTAAAGGTGGATTTACCAGTTTGTTCGTTCTTCTTAGTGTTAAGCGTCTCCTTGTTGGTGGGTTGCCCCATTTTGAAGAAGTTAGCTAACGAGGTGGGAGCCAAGCTTCCTCTTTTAGCACTTCTTGGAGACTGGGGATGTTTCCTGGGAGAGGAAACCACCCTACGAGGAGAGTTAATCTTTCCTGAAAGAGAAGGAGAACTATCAATGATCAGTTTCCACACAGTTTGTGTTCAATTTGTAATAAATCCAACCACATGCAAGATCTCCATAAAATAGATCCTCGCATTAGCCTGCGGCTCTTAGAAACAGTGCTATTAAAGTCAGCTGTACATACTTGGAGAGGATCCAGGTCTGAGAGTGCCAGCACTGCTGCTAATGCCGTAACTGTTGAAGAAGGATGGCTTGTGGGCGTTGACCCCCTGACTGTCCACCTGGTGTGACTGCGTGGCTTCTTTCAGCTGGGACAGAATTAGACGACCACTCCGCTGAGAGGAAGCATTCACCTCAAACACCTGCAGAGACCAGAGGGAAGTTAGGACACGAGGGCACTACATCCTGCTCAAATCTCACAGTTGTGTACCTTGAAGCTTTTGTACCTTGAAGCCAAGCTCCTGGGCACAAGCGTAGACTGCAGCGGTCTTGCCAACTCCAGTGGGTCCTGTGATGAGCAGTGTATTACACAGCATGTCCTCTCCATCCTGGGAGTCTATTTCTCCACAGTCCCAGTCAGAGTCTGGACAAAAAGAGCCACCATGTAGTCAAGACTAACATGTTGCAAGGCAAAAAAAATATAAATCCTAAGAAAGGAAATAAGAATATCTCTCACCATTGCTGCCTTCCTCATGTTTTTTATCTTTCTGCTTATTCTCTTCCCTGTCCGCACGCAGTTTCCATTCCTTTAGCCAACTGTGTGAACAAAAATGACATTATGTCAACAGTGGCCCTGGAAAAATTAATCAAATTTGTGAAATGGGCTGATACAATTTAAAGCTGAGGTTGACAACATCTGCAAATCAAGCCAGCTGTAGCATGAGACTCCCAAGGCAGTAGCTCCACTACACCCTCCCTCCCTGTTTCTGCTCTGGTTCGTGTTTTATTACATTTGTGGTCGCTCTCTCTTTTAAGGCCAGTTTGCACCAAAGATTCACAACAAGACAAAACGGCTGCAGGGAAAGTTGCAGCGGTGTAAACTGAGCTCGACTCAAGCTGGCTGACAGTGTCGCCTGCAACTCAGCTTGTCAAGTTGCTAGAGGCCAGTTTAAGAACGTAGGACACTTTGCTTATTTCAACAGCTAAATAGCTCACAGCAACATTACCCGTCGCTAAGAAACACAGAGCAGACAGTATGACCCGTGATTTGCTGAAAGGTGCCCGTCACTATCTGAATACAGAGCCGAGGAGAGATTTAGAAGTGTAGGGTTTTTTCAGATCACCTGAATTACAAAATGCTGAAAGGTTATTGTTTAATTTTTGCCAGCCCCAGCTTTGAGAGATACAGTATAAAGCAAGTGGCTACTGTTTTTACAGGGGTGCAGTGAATTAAAAACATTTTCAGTTCTTTACCTGTGCAGCCTCCTCACTGAAGCAGTGTTGCCTAAGATGTCGCTGGGGTGCTGGGGCTGGTATTTGTCTGTCCATAGCACATCCTCCTTCACCACATCTGTAGAAAAAACTAAAGACTGAGTTTGAGGTTTTAAATATTTGCTATTTGACGAAATGACGACAACAACAAACAATTTCGTCGATGGGGGCACATATTACCTCTCATTGGCATATCATTGGAGATCTTGTACATTAGCTGTCATGCCAGTCTGATGGGTGTGTTACCTTCTTGTGGTAAGATAATTATACTTTGTTGTGGAGTCGATGACAGCAGCTCTATTATTAGTATTTTTCTTCAAGCACAAACATTCACTTTAACGTTTACCCACACTATACTTCCAGAGGAAATCTGCTGTGGCGTTGATAATGACATGTTTGCAGCAAAAGCAAATATTGGAGGTTAAGTTTAAAAAAAATCTCAGGTCATTATATCAGTTTTCTAAGTGGATGAAGTATTGTTTAATAATCCAAAAGTTCACAGAGAGTTGGCATAAAAATCGGGTAGGACCACCCAGTTTGTTACCTTTTTCCCCAGTGTCTTCTTGCAAGATCAAGTCACCACACACAATCACAGAGTCTTCCTCAGATGGGATGGATGCTGCTTGGACTGAAGTCTTGGCTTTCTCATTCATCTCCTCCTCCAGCTTGGATCTCCGAGTTCGTCTCCTCCGGCCTCCCCTTTTTGCTGACTCAGGCTCAGCTGTGGAAAGTTTCTCCTCTGAGGAGTTGGCCCGTTGCTTCTTAGCCACCTTCACTGTATTTTCACCTTCATCATCCATCCTCTTCCTCTTTCCTCCTACTGGTTCAGTTGGTAGTGTTGTGCTTATGACTCCAGTTCCAGCCTCTTGATCTAATCAGCAACACATGACGGATGTTGAGAATAATTTTGATTAATGATTTAATTTAGTCTCTAACTTGACTGCAGCTCATTTTAAATTGTAAGCATTAACTGATTAAATTATTGCACCAATATCTGGGCAGATTTGAAAGCCTAAAAATTCTTGAGCACTTGTACTTGTGCTCATGATTTTTTTTTTTTTTGTCGACTGTTAACAGATAAAAACCTTCCTCCAATGACCACACTGGTAATTTTCCATTTTTGCTTTTTAGAAAGTTTAGAACTTGAACTTCTGAGGGTAAGAGAGGCAAAGCAATAGAGAGCAAAAATAATGTTTTAATAGTTCATATCTGTCCTAACCGAATGTAACTGAAAACACTTACAACAAAAACAAATGGTCATGTTTTTTTTCTTGTAAAGTACATTAAAAAAAACTTGACAAACATACTTTGTTTTTGTTTATTTACCAAAAAACTTAAATTAAATGCTTTAACATATTCTGTCACTTCAGATGTCAGTATAGTTCATACAAAAATAAAGGGTTTTAAAGAATTCACAGTCTAAATTTCCTCATGCTGCAAACAAAACAAATGAAAAAATGCAATGACCGTTTTCCTGAAGACAACCCAACAGCCAAGGAAAATGTTACAGGCATAGCTATGCTGACTTTAGTGCACAAGGTCATGAAAGAAATTTGGCTTTAACTTATTGGCTCTATTTATTGGCTTTAATTTTATTATTTGAATAAAACAAAATAATGAAATTTATTAGAAAACGGGCATGTACCGGAAATTGTGCACCCCTAGTTTTGCAGTAACGCAGTCAGACTGACCTGCGGCTGTGCACTGCTGCTGGTGATCAGTGCGTCTTTTCAGGAAGCGAGTGATGAACATCTGAGCAGGGAACGGGGGGTTGGACGTGCCAACCTCCTCTATTAGAAGCTGACGAACACTTTCAGAGATCTCAGGCCTCCAGCCGGAACCCTTCAGAGGGAAAAATACTACGGTTAAAGAACATTGCAACATCTGTTGTCATATGCATATAAAAGGTACAACTATACATATATATATATATAGATATATGTAACCACAAAAATGCATAACTGTCATTGCGCTATAAACTAGACAACGCTGATCAGAAATAACGATACTACTACCTATTCAACTGAATCCTGAGGAAGTCCATGTGCTTTGGTTTGGAGTTTAGCCTGAACACCTTGGGACAAGTTATTACAGTCACTTTAACATACCCGTTCATGAGAAACTCTATGTGCTGGTTCTGTCTTCACACACAGGGAGCCACTAAGAGATGGAAGTGGGTTGAAGGTTCGGTACCAAAATTCTTTAAGATGACTCAATAACGAAGATTCGGGCCACAGTAGACTCCAAAGAGGGCAGTCTGTCAAAACACAACAAAAACAAGTTTTACTGCACTTTCGTCCCCTT
>JAPXVT010000010.1:17665441-17676715 GCA_029823135.1 Acanthurus reversus
ACACACACACACACACACAAAAGTCTGGCTTTTTTTCATCTTTACAACTTAACACAATAGAGCATTGAGAGGGTCCGGTCTCTGAAACCACATCCTGTTGCAATGATGCTGATTGTGTATCAAATCAATTGTGTCAACAGGTGGCCATCCGGGAGCAGCAGTACTGATCAAGTGTTTTCATTGTGTGTGTGTGTAAACAAGGGGAACAGTTAACAGTATGCAGCAAGAGTGCAAACACACATTTACAAGATCTACATATAAATAAATGTGTTTTTTGTACATCTGTGTGTGTGTATAATCAATGTAATCAACCCACGTCTTGTTGTCTCATTAGTTGTCAGCTGATCCGGTCGTGAAGAGGACTCTCTGGTCTGTTCGAGCCAGCTTAGCAGGCGGCTCTAAAGACTCCTCTCCTAGCACGGCTGCGTCTGAAGGAAGGGACAGCTCCTGTCCTTCCTCATCGCTCTCCTCCTCCTCCTCCTCTTCCTCTTCTGGGACAGATGAGGGCAAATGAGTTATTTACAACCAATGCTTGAAACATGACTGTAATTAGTCTGATGTACAGTAGAAACAGTGTAACTACCTTTGTCAGGATCCAGCTGGCTTAAACCCCGGCCTAAACTGGCAAACTAACAGCAAGAGGAAGACAGTCTGTAAGTTTGGCTTACATTATTAAGCTCATGTAAATGTGTGTGTGTGTGGGGGTGTGTGAGTGAGTTTGTGTCATACCTCGCCCATGACAGCAATGGGGGTCTCTCCTTTAGCCTGGGCCACTCTGTGCTCTATTAGGTAGTACATGTACTCATCGTACAGCAGGCGAATCAGGTGAAAGGAACCAAAACTGGCTGCACTCCTCAGGGTCAGGTCCCTGATCACCATGGAACTGGAGGGCAGAGGTGGTGGGAATTGGTGTCACACATATACACATATACTGTAACTACACACTTCATCTTTTCCACTGTGACAAAGTTGGAAGCTTCAACAGAGAGAAATCTCACTTCTCACAGTGGATCCACTGATAGATTTCTGTGCTTTCTAGTTTATTAAACTGCCTTTTTTATTTTGAGCATTAGAGACAAATATGAACATGTGCAGATATATAAAACTGACATCTTAGTTGCCATCAGAATTATATAGAGAGCTGCGGGTTTAAAATGATTCCCTTCACTACAGCTGACAATCAGCCATGAGCAGCTACGGATGCTGTCAGGATTTTATCAAAACTAATATCTCAAACTTACAAAATCACGCCGGCCAAACCAGTTCATACACATTAGTGATTTACTGATGGTGTTTGTGAGGACACAATGTGCTTGTTTACTGTGTAACAGTACCTTGTAGCTAAATCTCACAGCATAAAAAAAAAGACAATTAACAAAAGGGAAAATGTCTATATGTTTTCCTATCACACCTGTAAAAGGACCACTTCAGCAGGAAGAGCTTGGCGGCCTTGGGGAAGGCGGGACTCTGCTGGTAAGGCTTTAGAACCTGGGAGACCACCCCATCCAGCCACGCAGCCCACTGCTCCAGGGAGTTCTGCTGCTGGAGGGTCAGCTTGAAGTCCTGCTCCAGCCGCTGGACGACACGGTCTTCACACCGGCACACCCATGAAGCCTGCTCCTGTGAAAAGTGAACAGAGTGAGGACAAGCAGTGAAGAGATTAGTTCTGGCATTAAGGGGCAGCGGGGCAAACTAGTGTTTAGACATGCAATGCCTTCGACAGAAGACACGACATCAAACTCAGGGTTCAGTGTCTCATCTTCTGTTTTACATTCACTGGAGGAAGTAGAGAGAAGTCGAGTTTCTGAGAAAAGGCAGTAGGGCTTGGTTTACATTTCCTGTAAAGTTGCATAAAAGGCAGGGTGATTGCCTTGGTAGCTCAGTAAGTAACATGATATGAAACCGCATTAAAACCACAAGCTGCAGCAAGGGTACAGTAGATGCATGCTTAACACAAATACAACGCAAGATACAGCTACGAACACTGAAATGGATGCGAGATGACACAAATGCCACGAGTCCACAGCGCTCAAACTGAGACCAAACCAACCTGGACGTTGGCAAAGTCGACGCGGTTGAGGTCAGAGAGCATTTGGTTGATCTGAGCTGTGTTCTGGAGGACGGCGCGGGCTGCCTGCGCGAGGTGATTCAGACTGGTGTAGCGTCGCAGCGTTTGGGCGAATGCATTAGCGGAGGTTACCTGAGGGAGCACAAGGAGGGAGAGAGAAAAGAACGTCAAAAATATGTTTTCCATTATAGCGCAGGCAAAACATTAACATCTCTATAACTAGAGTGAGTAAATGTATATCTACATATCCTATATTTAGCAAAATGACCTTTTATTTCTGCTTAAGCACATATCTTTGTCTTGATCGATTGATTACCTTGGTGAAGTGGTGCATTTACACTGAAAAATCTTCACAGTGAGACTGTTTCCATAAGAAAAAAATCATTCACAATGGGCTATTTTCTCCTCCTAATGATTTGCATGACTGACCAAGAGGGTTACAGCATTTATTTACAAAAAGCTGTACCAAAGAGCTGGCAAATTAGAGGTTTTTATTCTATGTAAATTCAGATCCAGCTTGTCTGCACAACCACAAGTAGGAAAACTCCCACTCATTAAAAAGAGGTTTTAGTTTATAGCTCAGTAGTTTAAGCTTGAAGTATTACAGCTAATGTTTTCCAAGCTTACAATCGGTCCTTAGAAAAGTGTGGTTTTGCAATGACTGCTCCTGCCGGCCTTAAAAAAGTTGGCACCGTGGCTGGGAAAACACGCTGTTCCACCAACTGCAATCCAGCACAAGGGCAGTCTACCTTAATGCGGACCATTTCCTCAGGGATGTTCATCATGGCATTGGTCAGCCAGCTTTCCAGGCTCTTGGCAAAGTTGCGGATGGCTTGAGTTAAGGCACCTAGAGGCAGCAAGAAAAAAGGATAGGAGAGACTTTATTACTGGTTGCTACAGAGGAAGTGTTAACTTTCTCATCCACTGAGAATGTACAAGTATGAAGGATTTACAGTTTAGCAACAAAGCTGAGTTCCTGCTGAAGAAACAGATTTCTTGGCCATGTATATGGAAAACCAGAATTCCAATGTGATTCTAATTTACTTGAAAGACAAATGGCAGCAGTAGAGCTGGATTGCAGGAGAGAGCCTTCCTTTTCATGACAGTGTTCAAACAAATCAAAATCAACCTGTGACTAAACTTAAAAAGTGAAACTTCATGAAAGAAACTTAAGTTTCACAGGAGAGCAGCACGCGCACAGTAAGGACAAAATGTGAGCTCTCCTTCTTCAGGGCCAGTCTGTTCATCCAGGAAAAAAGAAACTTTTACAGAAATTTAGAATTATCTCAGTTTCAGAATTGATACCAGGCAAAAACATCAGGATTAGCCAAAAGGCAATTTTTCATGTCTGCTCCTGGTTCATGGTGTTAAAACCATACATACATGTAGGGCAATCTTGCAAAACAAACAGGACGTATAGATAACCGCAGCAAGAGGTGAGACATATAGAGAAGCAGCTGCAAAGGGTAAGCATTGCTGACATGTATGTCTCATTATTCCATTGTTTTACCTGAAGAGTTGTCTAATGTAATCTGTAATTTTATTTCACTCTCTGACAGGCCAGACTGACTCAAAACACTTTCCTCCAACAGAGCAGTGCCATCTTGTCTATTAGACACCCTGGTGACAGTTTTTTTTTTTTTGTTGTTGTTCACATAGGCTGCAGGCAGCAGTGAAGCTGGAGTCATAAATGACTCTGTAGACCAGGCACAAGTTTGTATACTTTATTGAGTCGTTCCAGCATTAGATCTGTTTTTTTTGTTTGTGTTTTTAAAATTGGGCAGTGATCAAAGTGCTTTCATTGATTTAATGCTTGTTTGTACAGTGCCTCAAGTAATTTCAGCACACTGTGACTGGCCTGTGATCGACTCAAATAATTAAAGATGATTTGGTGGCCTCTGCAGAAATGTCATTTCAGATCAACTGAAATTTTTAAGATTGACTTTAATCCTGTAAGAGGTTTTCTTAACAGGTGCTACACCTCTGCATGTGAAATGCCAGTAAGCCCCCCCCCATCGACCCCAGAGGTGGCATATAACATTTGCCACCTCAATACACTTATTAATATACAATTATGGAATAAATGTGTAATTTTAAATTATTTTAAAAATGTATTTGGTCCTTGGAATGCATCTTGCGACCCGCCCTCTGATGTCTCGCGACCCCATAGGGGATCCCTGCTTTGGGAACCACTGCTTTACAGCATCCATACAGGCAGAGAGAATCTACTCTTCAGACAGGCAAAGCAGATAGAGACAGAGGTAATTAACGGACAATTTTTAAATCTAAAAATGTCAGGAATAAAATAGTTAGCATTTGATTTTTGTCCTCTGGGATCATTTTTGAGATAAAAATATTGTTATATTTTATTTTTACGTGAGTATTAAGGCCCTTTCACACCGGGGACGTGACGAATAAATGACACGAATTTGCGAAATATTCGGCGGCGAATTTCGCATCAAAACCATTCACACCGGCGGCGACGCAAATGTGCGATAGACGCGACAATTCTAAACCAAAGTTTCGCTTTGCGACGGGTGGTTCTTCGCCTCCGCGTCGTCGTGTCTCAAATCCGAGCACAGCTGCTCGTTAATTATCCCTCCTGTATTCAACACCCGCTGTCTGTGCCACTGTCGTCTTACCAACATTACAACACAGACAGCAGCAGCAGCAACAGCTCACTCTCTGATCAATATCTGATCACTCACTGTCTGATAAATATCCAATCACTGTCCTTCATTTCGTTGTCTTTGTAAAGTTTGTGTCCCTTGTCAAACAAGACGCTGGTGGTGAGCATATAAAAAGAGTGAGAAGGTGGCGAGAGCACTCGTCTTTGGTGAGAGACACATGTTATTTACATTGTTGTCATGGTGATGTGACGTGAGGGTTGTGACATATACCTCCTTTTCATGCTACACGATTGGTTGATGCGTTTATTCGCCGGGCGAAAGCTCAGAAAAATCGACCACAGTGCGAAAAAAAATAATGTCGCATTTTCGCCACGACACATTCGTGGGCGGTGTGAAAGGACTCGTGATGAAAACCGGGGTTTGAAAAAAAATATTGACGCACGAATTATTCGCACGAAAAATATGTCCCCGGTGTGAAAGGGCCTTTACTTTTTATGCTAACCTTGTTACTTTTTTATCTTAACGTTACTTAATTTATATGCTAACATAACTTCTTTGCTCACATTACTGTTATGGTTTGTTTTTTTTATGCTAAGCTAACTTCATTAATGCTCATTTTAGTATTTAATGCTAAGCTTTCTTTTTATGCTAACCTTGTTAGTTTTTTTTCTGCCTTTCTTACTTTTTGCTACCATAGTTTCTTCTCTATGATAATGTTGTGGCTTATGATGCTAGTGTTTCTTGTACGAAGGCATTTTTCTGTGTTTTTAGCCCGTGCAGTCAGTTGATCTTTTGGGACACTCACAGTCTCTCTACTTGTAGAGCTAACATTGTCTCATCTGTGTTAGCGTTAGCACTGCTATTAGCTGCTGAGTCACGCTTGAATGCGTCATTTTGTCCAGCCAGACCTAACCGATGTCTGTTAAGATTTTGAAACTGCAGAGATTCATTTTGTGTGCACACTGACTTCCCAGCAGTAATTTTGTTGATTTCCAGTGACTTTGTGAAGACTGACAGTATCAGTGTGTAAGCTTAATGACCCTGTGAAAAATGCTTCTCTGTTGTTTGTAAACAGGAAAAATGCAAATAGCATCTTCATTACTCTCAACACACAAATTTCAACCAGGCTGTTTATCGTCTTCTCTTCTTGTTTCACTCCATTCATTTCTTCATCTGAAACTGTTCATTTAGCTTTGTCCATCCATTGATTTAATTGATTCACTTTATTACCACCATCCCACTGTCTCCACTCATCCCATCAATCATTCTGACCATCTATCGGTTCACCCGTCTGTCTGTCCATGTCTGTCTGTCAGTCTGTCCTATATCCAGAGATTCCCTAAAGCTTCTCTAATCCGTCCATATCAACCAAACCAATCAGAGCCAGTATTTCCTCTCTCTCTCTCCCAGCTGGACACGCTGTTTACACTCTCGTGTGTGTGTGTGTGTGTGTGTGTTAGAGAAAAACAGTGTTTTCTGCTGTGAAAATAATCTACAACTTTACAACAAACTGAAAATAATTAGAAGAAAAGAATTAAAGCAGAACAGAGAGTGAAGAATGTAAAGTTACTGTGACTGAAGTGAACTCCCAGTCATATAAAGTAACTGGGACGACTGGGAATTAACAGTGAGTGTGTGTCCTCAGAGTCTGGTGTTGGTTGTCTTTACATCTGTGTGTGTGTGTGTGTGTGTGTGTGTGTTCAGACAGTTCTGGGTGTATGTCCATATAAGGGCAGTCGAGTCACTTGTGATGTAACGAGGACATTTTGAGTTGAGGTCCTCTTCCTCCCCTCCCTCTTTCTCACCCCCTCACCACCCCATCTGTAGGGGGTGGAGCCTTATGCTCCATGGGGGCTTTAACCCAGCACTGTTGATTCTCTTCCCCACTCTCTCTCTCTTTCATTTCATCTTTCTCTGTGCTTGGTCATCCAGCTCTGCAACAGGAGGAAGAGGAGGAGGAGCAGCAGCTGGTGGGACCGTGCTGGTGAAAGGAGGTGCCAGCAGAGGAGGAGGAGGAGGCGAGGAGCAGAGAAGCAGCAGCAGTGTTGGTGTCAGTCTGCAGTGGCAGGAGGCCAAGCAGGAGCACAAGGAACACCAGCAACTCCTGCACCTGCACAAGGGAGAGAAGAAGAAGAGGAAGGAGGAGGGCATCCAGGACTCTCCTTCCACAACTGCCACCACTGCCACCACAGCCACTGCTTCCCGAGGCCTCCTCAAACGCTGTGTGGACACCAGGGAGCGCGGCGAAGAGGAACTACGACAGAGGGAGGCGCAGCAGCTCGACTTCCGCTCCCTTCTGGGACGCCGAGCTTTGAACGTCAGAAACAATCAAGAAGAGGAGCTGAAAAAGGCTGGCCTGACCACCACTGCCGCTGAGCACCGACACCATCACCAGATGGATTTTAAGGCCAACCTCAAAGGTGTCAAAGCCAAGGCGGACGAGGACCGCAAGGGGAGCGCCCCGCAGCAGGTTGACTTCCGTAGCGTGTTGGGAAAGAAAGGCCCTGCTGGCAACAAACCTACTGAGACACCCGGAAAGAACGGCACCGACTTCCGCTCTGTCCTTGCTAACAAGAAGAAGCCAGCAGACCCTGAGAATAACGGGGATAGCGGGAAGCCGGCAGTGAACAACTGTGTGGACGGAGCTAATAACGAGAAGAAAAGCGATGGAGCAGGAGGAGGGAAGATGCCGGAGTTTGTGGAGAAGCTGAGCGATGTGACGGTGCTGGACGGACAGCGGCTGCGGCTGCAGTGCCGCCTCGCTGACTCTGACCCTGCAGGTGTCACTGTCACCTGGACACTGGATGGGAAAATCATCAAGGCCTCCAAGTTCATCATCCTTGCGAACGAAGGTCAGAGGTCACACACGAAAACACCAGTCACAGACAAACACAATCTCAGGGTTAAATGTAATATTTTCAGTGTCCGTCTGAACTTCAGGATCTCGCCTAAATTTAAATAAAGTTGTGTGAGTTTGGTTTGGTCTTTAGTTTAGTGAGGATGGAGACGGAAGGAGGTGAAGCTTTAGTGCTGAACCAACTGTTGATGGAGCTCAGAGGATTCAGACTCTATTAATAGAAAGCAGATATGAAACAATAGAAAGAGAGAGAGACAGGATGTGATGTGTGACAGCGCCGACAGACTATTGTTGGTATTTCATATGGGAACATATCGCTTTACATGAGACACACACACACACACACACACGCGCACGCGCACACACACACACACACACACATGCAGACACGCACGGAGGTTTGTCTTGTTGTACTTGTGAGGACCGGCAGTGTTTCCTTCTGTTCTACCTCAAAGAAAATCATTTTTTGTTGCATATTCATAATTATTATTATTTTCATCATTTATGAATTCTCTTGGTTAAACTGATTAATCATTTGGTCTTTAAATACAAAAATTGTGAAAATTTGTGATGTCTTCATGTGTGTTGTTTTGTCCAAAAACTTGTCAGCCGTCTCTTGTCATTTGTCTTTTCTAATCAGTAAACAAACATGTCATAATGATTAATAAAACTTTGCAACATAGCTGTAAATAAATATTACGAACAGTTAAAGGTCCCTAATTAATGATCAGTTTTTGTTGTTAACATTCATCATCTGATCATACACCAGACGCCACGTCTGACTGTCCACAGGAATTGTAGCTGTAACAAGGACAGTAATAAACACTTGTAACAGCAAGATCATAATGTGTTAACCTTCAGTTTTGACTAGTAACGCAATACATTGCAGACTCAAGGAAAAGTGCTGCAATATAAAACTCTCTTTATGTTTTAAAATGTCACTTGGACAAAAAAAAATCATCTGAATATGTCGCCTAAGAGTTTTTTTAGACAGAATGATAAATTGATTAATTAGGTGAAAATTAATCAACGATAAAAATAATCTTCATTAAAATGTTAAATAAATGTTGGCAAGTGTACTCTAAAAATCAAACAGTGAAAAAAGAGACCATCATAGTGCATTATGGGAAATGAAGTCAGAATATTTTCCATGTCTGCTGCTCACGGTTTAAAGCACTGAAGAAGTAATTTATCCAAATGTACTTCATTTTCTGAAAGTTGGTTTACAAACTGGCACAAATACCAATGAAGGGTCCCTGAAGGCCTCACTGACATGAGCCTGTTAAAGAGGCTATTATATACGTTAGCCTGTTGGAGAGGCTAACATTGACTCTAGCCTGTTGGAGAGGCTAATATGACATTAGCCTATTAAAAGGCTATTATATGCGTTAGCCTATTGGAGAGGTTATCATCATTGTTAGCCCGTTTGAGAGGCTAACATTGACATTTGCCTCTTAAAGAGGCTATTATGTACGTTAGGCTGTTGGAGAGGCCAACACTGATGTTAGCATGTTAAAGAGGCTAACGCTGATGTAAGCCTGTGGGCAGTAGCCTTTTAAAGAGGCTAATAGTGATTTCAGCCTAGTGGAGAGGCTAACATTGACGTTAGCCTGTTGAACACTGATCAATAAAAAGAGAAAGACAAAATAAGTACAAAAAGTGCAAATATGAACAAATATCAGAGAATAATAATAACATCTTCACACAGGGAGTTATCTCATATCTAAATGAAGTAAATTATAAGCTGCACATGATGAAAATGTAGCTTTGAAAACGTTTTGATAATAAGATAAGAGTATAACGAGAGTTTTAGAGGAGAAGAATATTTTGCTTTTGAAGACAGACATGTTGATTTGATGGCTTATTGCAGTTGAACCCACTGCATGATGTAAATGCGAGCCATGTTAGTAATAAAAAGGTCTGCTGCTGCTATCTACATGGAAGATTCTGCACGAAACAGCCACAAACCAGCAGTTTAGTGTAACTAATTGATAAACAAACTCCAACTTTGACCAGCTTGACTTGCCATAGTTGTGTTGTACACAGATTTAGAACACATTTGGTTAATAACAGACATTCAATCCGAGTTCACTTCTGGTTTCACTTTGAGGTCATTTGTTTAAGGTAAAACAATTAAACTTTGTTTATCTTTTTGTTTATGTGTTGGGTTGTTAAACTCTTGGACACCGTCCTCACAGAGATGAAAACACACACACACACACACACACACACACACACACACACACATACACGATGCCATGTGTTCTAAAGATTTGCTGCTAAATCTGTAGGCCTATACTGGTGTTTGTGTGTTTGGTGTATTTATGAACAAATGAGGACACTGCCTGAGGATTCCCTGTGTGTGTGTGTGTGTGTGTGTGTGTAATCCCCCTCCTGTTATTTCAGTCTGCGGGACAGCCTCTGCTCCAGCACTGTGTTTGTGTGTGTGTGACTGTGTGTGTGTGAAGTTAAAGGTCAAAGGTCACTGGGAGTCACACAGTGAAACAAAGACGTTCTGTCCCAATAAGTTTGTTGCTCTGGTGGAATGTAACTGTTTACATTTACTCAAGTCCTGCACTCAGTACAAATTTGAAGAACTTGTGCTTCAGATTAGGGATGGGCATTCGAAAAATTTCCTTGATCGATGTTTGGGAATTATTGATCAATTATCGATTTAATCATTATTTTTTCTTTTATATTAATATGCCTATGGCAGAAAAAAACACATACAGTGCGTTTTTTCTCAAATCTTTATTATAGGTAGAACAACAATCCTCTTAGACAAGGAGCTAAAGTTCAACTGTTTGACTTAAATAAAATTGATATGCGGCGGACGTAATGCTGCGATACTGAGACGCTAATTGAGCGTCTCGGAAACAATTTCAAAAAACAATCATCAAACGATAATAACTTAATCAAAAAACATTATTTACTGTTGTGCAGTGCGGCTCCTCCGTGCTCAGACTGAGGTGATGGTAGGTTGAGAGGAGGATGCTTTGTTAACCAGGGTCGGATGTAAAGTTAACGTTATGTTTTTGAGTCGTCATTGAGGTTGTACTTATACACGGCTTCACATTGTTTACAATGAACTTCAGTTTTTAGTTTGTTTTGGTCCAGCACCAAACTTTGCTGTGACATCTTCTTGTTTACGTTTGATATCTGCGGCAGCCATGACAGCAGCTCGTAGGCAGCTGAGTAACACTACTTCCATTTTCTGTCTTCTAAAAATAGTATCATCCCCTTTTGGTAAGATGTTTTATTGCAGCCACATAGTGAAATTCATTGCATCGCTTCAAGCCTCACACTACGCAACACAGCCTGTTTTCACGTTATGTTATGTTTGAACGATGGAAATTTAATGTGATCCACAAAATCCTCAGCGATCAATTATCGATCATCAATTGATCATGCCCGTCCCTAAATCAGATACATTTGTTTTATACTTTTACTGCACAGCATCTCAGAGACAAATTTTTCACTTTTTACTCCACTACATTTGTCTGACAGCTTTAGTTACTGGTTACTTTCAGATCCTGTCCAGGTGAAACCATGTATGTGCAGCTGTGTTGCTGTTAAGTGTTTGTGATGAAGTGAAGGATGATGTTTTTTCTGCATGTGCAGAGAAAATTCTCCTCCTTCTTCAGCTAAATAAAGGCTGCTCAAACCCTTTTGGATGAGCTGCAAAATGCTCGTCATGAACCTCCAAACAAGCTGTTTCT
>JAPXVT010000010.1:17808895-17822602 GCA_029823135.1 Acanthurus reversus
GTTTTCTCGATTAAACATAGAATGGTACACGTTTCTTAATTTTGTTTTCTGAAATTAAAACTGTTGATACCACATTTACTCAGCTTTAACTGGCTCACTTATTAAACTGTTGGTCTACATGTGCTTCTAACTGTTTTTAATTTAATTTCTAAACTGATAAGTTTTAATTAGTCTGATGTTTATGTGGTGCATGATTGGAAATGAAGAAAAAACTGTTTAAAGCTGCAGTACGCAATGTCTGCAAATCAAGCTAGCTGTAGCATGAGACTCCTAATGAAGCAACTTTGCTGCACCCTCCACTCCCTGTTTTTGCTCCAGCTAGCGTTTTATTTCGTTGGTTGTTGCTCGTGGCTTAAGGCCAATTTACACCAAAGATTCACAAGGAGATGAACAGTTACAGGGACAGTTGCAGCGGTGTAAACTGGTTTGTCTCAGCTCGACTCAAGCTGGCGGCTGACGGCGTTTCCTGCAGCTCAGCTTGCCATGTCCAGAGGCCAGTTTGAGAACATCAGGCACGTCACTTGTTTCAACAGCCAATCAACTCATAGCGATGTCACCTGTCGCTAAGAAGCACAATGTATAGCAGCCAAAAGGAACATGCGCTCTCTGAAATGACCCTTGAATGGCTGAAAAGTGTCCATCATGGTCTTCATTTTCTAAAGCCTGAATAAGAGCCAAGGAGAGGTACAGAGGTGTAGTGTTCTTCCAGACCACCTGAATTACAAAATGCTGAAAGGTTATTAAGGATTTTTGCCCGATGACACCAAAAATAATCTGCCTACCCCAGCTTTAATTTGCATGTCTATCTGTGCATGCACACGTGTATTTCCCTCTGCATGCGACCACTGGCAGCGGCATTGGCAGTTGATGAAATGAGATCGCAGCTTGTTGAATAATTGAGCAGCGTCCTACTGCAATGGATGGATCATGACCGCTGTTAACCCTTTCACAGCCAAGGATCACTGACTCACTGTTGGCCCACAACACAATGAAGTGTGCGTGCTGTTTGACGTGTCTTGGAGTTGCTACAGAGAGACTGTAAATCCAGTGTGTGTGTCGGTGTGCATGTGAGGCACTATGCTTTCACTTTCACACTTCCTATAGGGGATTATCGTTAACTTAATATCCCCATTCTAACAAATCAGGAGGTCTCGTTTCCTTTGAGCCCTGAGTCAAAAGTATGCAGTTTTTCCAGCTGGGTTTGGTTTGCTACATGCATATGTGGCACATGCATGACTTAAGAGTGCAAATAAATGAATTCAATCTTGGGAACTACTTTGAGTTTAATAAATGTATGATGCAGACCTTGTACATATGCGCACAGTGCATATACATACCGAACAAACTGGAAAAGAAATCATTGTGTGACAATATTTTAAAAAGAAAATCCAATCTGCAGTTAAACTAAAATCATTTCAGGTTTCATGGCACTGATGTAATTTTACATGAATTTCCATAGCTGGACCAGAGTTCTTCCATGACCTTAAAACTGGATTCCAGTTTTTCTCAGCTTGGAAAAATTCTGCTGGAGTTGACAGCCTGTTTTCCAGGTGGGTTTGCTGTGCAGAAATCACACTGAGCCTACAGTGTTGAAAACAGCTGGAAACAATGACATTCAAGGATACAAGTGACTAACAAGTGGTTGCTCCTTGATATGCACAGATTTTATGGATCATTAACCAGGTGGCCATTGTATCTTCAGACATGCAGCTGTGGCATTAAACTTAAATTTAATACGTTTCATATATGCAACCATCTTGTTCATATTTTAGACTTTACGTGTGAAAATAATCACCTAGAAACACTATAAAGTCATCAGGAGATAAAGTTCAACCAACAGTTAGATAAAGTTCACACTAACATTTCAATGTTAGCATTAGCTTTGCTAGTTGGCAGCAGATGATCAAATCAGTTAGCCACATTCTGCTTTTATTTACTTTTCTGACATATGCAGTGTAATTAGTGTCACTTGTGTTATAGCGCGCTGGTTTCAGTGCTTGTGTTGTTATTTGCTTGTTGAAGTTATGATTATTAAACTCTCAATGTTTGTAGTAGTGAGGGCAAATCAAACACATCAGTATCCTCATTTACACACTGCAGTGTTGATAAAAAAAAAGATTACATAACTGCATTTAGATTGACAAGATGTAAAAAAAAAAAAAAAAAATCCTGAAAAAAAACAGCAGAGCAGCCTGGTGGCTGTCGTCCTAAAGTCGCTCTAAGACACAGCACTGAAAGGAAATGCTGCTGACGTTGATGATGCTGGCAACGTGTAAACAACAGTAGCACCTGGAAACTTTACTGATGTCTTGTTTACAACCAGCTGGCATGAGGAGTGAACGGTAAAACCAGTAAAGCCAGTTCCACCTGTCAGTGAAGAGGTGTAGCTTTTTAAGAATTTCAAAATTAACAGAGAGATCTAAGCCTACATGGCTGCATTCATATCTTAAACAGATTTCATAGAGATTTAATTCTTACAATAAGTGTTTTGACGTTACTTTGTGTCTCAATGATACACAGTTTTCACTGCTTTTCAAAAGTGTTACCAAAGCCAATTGATATATGATTTATAAGCTGTTTACATGGAATTTAAGCAAATGAAAAAAAGCTGTCAGCCCTGACAGCTCTACCCTGATACTGTTGTATGAGAGTGTGTATATGTGTGTGTGTGTGCCCTGTATGCAGCTGCTTTAGATGTTGCCTAATCAGAGAAATCTGGCCAGTTCACTGTGGGCGAGAAAGAAAGAAAGAGGAGTGGGAAGGGAAATGACAGGCAGCTGGAGAAAAGCACAGAGGGATTTGGAGCCTATAAAATTAAAAAAATGAAGGAAATTCAATAGGAAAAAAGGACTTAGAGAGAGAAGGAGTCAGGAAGGTAAAGAAAAAGTGAAGGATAGGATGCAAGGCAGCACTAGAGAGAGAGCAGGCAGAACATGAAAACATGAGGACTGGCCGGAGATCTTGATAACCAACTGTTTTTCCCACTGGTTTAGAGGTGTATTGCGTAACAGCTCTGTGATTCGAAGGCTAACTGTGTGTGTTTGTGTGTCCAGCTCAGCTTAACCAGTACAAGACCTGTTGGGATCTGTTTACATTGTCTCCTGCACTGTACAGCGTGTGTGTGAATGCTACCTGCTGTGAAAGTGTTTCCTGAGATTATAACTTAGAAGCAAGTGAAAGGAGGGAGAGAGAAAAGTGTAAAAAATAACAGTGAATATGCCACCTGGAACAAATTAATGAAAGGATAAAAAAGAGGCAGAAGCCAGTGTAATATGATCAGACTGGAAAAATGATATCAGTCATGCAACATGTTGTTATATTGTACCCTCAGTGCCATAATTCAGGATTAATAGAAACCACAGTTCAAGTTGAAGACAAATAAACACAAATTGTTTATTACGGAGGTGGGTGGTGTAATGTTTTTCTTGACATTTTACATCTGGAATATCCAATGAACCTCGTTCACGTTCTTGCAGAGAGTTCAATGTG
The DNA here is from genome assembly GCA_029823135.1 of Acanthurus reversus. Taxonomy (NCBI): domain Eukaryota; kingdom Metazoa; phylum Chordata; class Actinopteri; order Acanthuriformes; family Acanthuridae; genus Acanthurus; species Acanthurus reversus. The sequence continues at coordinate 17,812,385 of JAPXVT010000010.1, forward strand.
AAGACTGTTACCACTTCCATGTCCTCATGGTAGATATAATGAGCTGGAGCCAGCAGGGAGTTAGTTTAGCCTAATGACTGTAAACTTGGGCAAACTGGGAGTCTGGCTTTGCCTTCAAGCAACAAAACCTATTCACCAGCACTCCTCAAGCACAAAAAAAGAATCCCTCGTTTGTTTGATAAATGTGGAAAAAATTACGATTAACCATTTTGGGGTGATTTATTAGCTGGACTGTTTCTTTGCTAGAGGTAGTAACTTCTCAGAATCTTTGCCCACTGCCTCAAAACTGCTCCTGACCAAGTGAAACAGCCAGCAGCTGCTTGTACCCTTCAGTTTTTTGTTGAAATTAAACTTACAACATGTTAATTAGAAAGCATTGCAGTTGATGTGCCAATTATGTTTCTTCAATCTTGTCCTCTTTTGCTTTCTTTATGCTGAGCTAACTGAAGCTAACCAGCTGCTAGCTACAGCTGCATATCTATCATACGAATATCTGAGTATTGTCAGCCTTTCACGTAAGACTCGTCAAGAAAGTGGAAATAGTACTTCCCAAGATGGTGAAATAGTTCTTTTCATTTAAACAACAACAAACAAAGAAAACAAAACAAACAAAAAATCTGCCAGTGGAAGAGCAGATAGGAGGACATGCTGAAAGAGTCTTGAGCTGAACTCTTCACAAGTCACTGACAATGACTCAACATGCTGTCACAATGTCCCAGAGGCAGATTTCCACATCCTGTATCAGTCATCAGCATTAATGAATATGGTGTCTTCATGATCAACTAAAATACAGTAAAGTGAAGTCAAGACAACCAACAATCCCTTCATTCCTCGTCTGAGAGACAGTCTGTCTTTGTCAACATCCTGCCTCTATTTCACAGCCACAACTTCATACAGGACTGTGCTGCAGGGATGTTAATGCAGAGTGAAACTTACAAATGAGCTGCTTGAGAAAGTCTTCTAAGTTTTGCCGTACTAACGTAAACATCTGACAAAGCAGGTATGGATGGTGAGGCTGTAATGTCATTTCACACCTGTTTAAAATGCCTGCAGCTCAAATCTTACACTGACTGAAAAGCTGCAGGGCTGAAGCTGAAATTTGCTGCAAAATTCTTGAGTGCAAACATAAAGGGTGTTGTAGCCCAAGGCTGGACTGTCACTGAGCACAGATGAGATCATGATGGATTTCAGGGAACTCGGCTTAATATTAGCACAGGACAAAAGCCTTGATGCTGACAGGACGACTGTCTGCCTCCCAACAAAGTGTCATTCATACTGTAAATAGATCTATATTTTAAGGCCAACAATCATTTTTCTCCTAATTGTCCAACATGTGTGATCAAACAAAAATCTGCCTTTGTGATGCCAGAAATAATATTTGACAAAACACATTTTGTCCTTTGAGAAGACATTGCACCACCCATGCTCCACACATTAAGATGTCAAGGTTTATCTGTCCCTTAGAGGTTAAACTCCCTTTCTGAGTGTAACTGCAGGAAAACAAAGAGAGTATGTGATTAAAAAACACATTCTCACTCAAGGGGCCCTAAACACACTCTCTGAATCATACATCTTACATATTGCAATGACATATGGAGGAAAAGTGCTACCCTCAAGAGAGGCCTTTGATAAATGAAACGTGTAAAAACACTGTATGTGTACAGAAGTTGCTTAATAAGCTGAGTGCTCTGCCAAAGAATTCATGCAAAAATAATCAGTGTAGCCAGTTAATGGTTTTACTGCACTGCTAATGAGGGAAGACACAAGGACTGATACGTCTAAGTCTGTGCCAAAGTTCTGAAAATGTGACCGCATCTGTTTTCTGCCTGTCGGCTGTTTTAGAACGACGCACTGATTCAAACATTTTGGTGATGTTGTTTCTATCAAGGTCTATCATTTAAGAACTTGGCTATCGAAGCAACATTGAAAGCGAACTTTGTGCCACCTCTGGTTTGCTGGTGTCATACAGCAGATCCTCCCATCCAGCTGTTATTTTTATGTTATTACAAATACTCCCCTTAGCCTTGAGTAGCAAAATCAAAAGTCTGTCCTCCATACATTCGGCTTAATGTCATTGGAATTTCACTATCTCACTATCTGCATAGCTGAGGTGACTCGTTCAGCTCTGTCCAAAGTACTTTGTCAAAACACAAAACACTTCTATACTAGACTACAAAAAAAATGGAGCATGGCTTTAGTCAGGCAGGGAATTTAGATTAAGCTTGTTTTTGCTGAGTTGCATCAGCAATTTGATTCCTGCTTTGAGCAATACTCAACTGATTATCAGCCTGACTGTCAGATCCAATATACAGCATTATTTGATCATCTAAACTGTTTAGATAAGCAGTGATGTTGAGAGGTAAACATCCATCGTCTGACACATTAAATCTGAAAGGAGGCAGTAAACTCACTGTCCATGCGTCTCAGGGACGCACCTCATTTAGAACGATATATATTGGACAACAAACTCTTGTTAAAATCACAGTAACCAGCCAGTGAGACCTTGCTGTCAGCTGACCAGTCCAGCGCTGTTTCAGCCCTCCGTCAGCACAGACGAGCTACCGCGTGCACAGTCTCGCCACATCACTACAACTAACGTTAGCCTGACACCATGGATTTCATTTCAGCAATTAAGGAAACAAACTTGGTAATAAATAAACTCCTGTTTCCAATGTGCGATGCTGTGTTCACTCATGTGGATGATACTTTACCATCTAGGGGACGTGCTGTAATGAAATAAAGAAAACGCACTGTGGTGGCTGAGATTTAAAAAAAAAAAAAACTTTAAACGGCGGCCGCCATCTTGCTATGTTCAGAAGGCATAACAAGATGGCACAGATCTCACACCCAACAAGATGCTGTTTTTTTCTGGAAAAGGCAGAAAAAGGAAAATGTAAGATGCAGAAAAAGGTGAAACCTGTTGCTGGTCAGCAGACTGTTGCAGCTGTATTTTCAGCTCTGATCAGCCTCAGAGTACCTCAGCACTTCCTGTACCTTCCTCTGCCACCACCATTTATGTTGCTACAAAAATGATAATTTTAAATTTTGTTTGTCATGTTGATGTAACAGTTGTTTTGTAAGAAACTTTTCATATTCTCTCTTAATTGAAAACACATCAGCATCACTAGATAAGGTGAACTTGTTTACTTCCTGTCGCTGCAAACCAGAAACTATGTCCACTCAAATTTATTTTTATTTATTTAACCTTTATTTAACCTGGTAAATCAGTTGAGAATCAGTTGTCATTTACAATGACGATCTGGCTGAGAGGCTGCAATTGGAGGCAAAACAACATAATATGTACATTTTTACATCTATAACAAGGAAACAAATTCACACAATTTCACATCAAATGTCAAATCACAATATATACAGTATATACAGCAATGCTGGTTCTGAAAGGCAACTAGAAGCAGGAGCAGCGATCACAGATAATCGTTTGCAATGAGTTCGTAAAGGAGGAAAATGGAATGAGCGTGCGTGTTTTAGCTTCTGTTGCAAATGGTTCCAGTCACTAGAAGCAGCAAACTGAAATAAGAGACGGCCAAAAGAGGAGCAGACTTTTGGGATGAGCGAGTTAATGTAATTATTGCAACATAAGTTACGGTCACTGTTATAGATGTTGAGCAGCAAGCGGAAATGAGCAGGAGTTTTGCCAGTGATGGTTTTATAAATAAACTGATACCAGTTGAGAAGAGAGTACAGGTTGCAATGGTGGGTTTTGAAAGGAGCGCCGGTCACAAAGTGGCAGATGACATCCACTTTATTGAGAAGATTTTTGGAAGCACACCTATAGATTACATTGCTATAATCTAAGATTGGAAAGATGTAGAAATTAAAGATTCAGTCATAGTTTGAATTCTAAAATTATTCTGTGAACACTTGAATTTGTGGCAATAGACTGTTGTCACATTCGACTTGCTTTGGGTGCACTGTGGAGTGTTTAAGAGGAGACTGGTAGTAGCAGAAACCAATGAGTTGTGCTGGCATTAGTGTGTATTAGTTTGCAAAACTCAGTACTGCATGCAGTGAGCAGAAAATGGTCTCCATCGATAGGATTAGAACAGGGTAGGTCAAAAATGAGGCTGCATATCAAAAGATCAGGAATATCCCTTCAAGCATCAGAAAGATTTCTGCAGTCTAAGAGCAGTAAGACAGTCTAGGAGCCTGATTAACCTAAAACCTCACGATTTAACTGAGAAAGACAATCATTTATCATCTGTACATTGATGACAACGTCATAGCTCTTCCCAAGGGCAGTAGGTTTAACAAAAACAACCTGGACACTACAGGACAGAGGGGAAGAATCAGACACAAAATCTCTATAGAGACAGAAAAACTTCTATCATGACGATCAGACAGACACCAATCTAAAGCTGTGCCTGATATTACAACCCATTTACGCAATCTCTCGATCATCATGTGATGGTCCACTGTATCAGATCAAGAACTAACTCTTAACAGTCGCCCCTATCAGAAGAAACTAAAATATCATTCGAGACCCTTAGGAGAGCGGTCTCAATAGAGACGCTGACTGGAATAGATATAATAGATACTACGTCTTTTCAACACAGTAGTTTAGATATGGGCTAATAGTTCAGCGGAAAAGCAGGGTCTTAGTTAGTTTTTCTTCAATAGGAGCTGGATAGTGGCATGCTTAAAGTTCGACTGGACGCACGCAAAGATGATTAACAACAGCAGTCACAGCAGGGCCAATAAATGGCAGAACGTTTGAAAACAAAACAAAACAAACAAACAAAAAATGGTACTACATCCAGTGGGCTAGAAGACAGCTTCATTTTGCTCACCAATTCTATCAAGTCTTCCAGGCTGACTGGCTGAAAAGAGTTTATGATAGTGGGAGACAGAGAGAGGTGAGAGTTGGGTGAGTAACAGGGAGAATACTGGATCTGATGGCAGTTACCAGCAGAGAAGGTTAGGTATTTCTTACAGTCACCTGTAGAATCACACCACAGCATAGATGGTGGTAGAGATACAATATTATTAATAGTCTTGAATAGGACCTTTGGATTTACTTTTGAAGGAAAAATTAAGTTGAAGAAATAGGCAGTCCAGCCTTCTTTAACCAATTCATTGAGAGATCGTCTGAGGTCTTTAACATAAAGGCAATGCACTTATAACCCAGTTGCCTTCCAAAGCCTTAAGTCCTGTGACGCTTTCGACTCAAGCAGTGGACAGAGTCTGTAATCCAAGAGACATGGTGCAGATTGCTTTATTTCAGACTTTAACACAATCTTGTAATGATTACTGTTACACGCTGCTGGATGAAGCAGCACCTTTTAAAGTCTCTACATTGTTGAGAGTTGGCTTGAAATCACAATAAAAGCTGAGATTCATCAGCAGTGTTTTTATCAATTATGCGAGAATGTATAGATCTCCTGGGACACAGTTGTCTTTTACGGAGGGATCAAAACAAAAACATTTGTTATCACTAATTAGTAGATCCTCACAATGTTGAATCCCAGAGAAAGTACAAGGTCCAAGGAATGACCACCTATAAGTTTTGGTGACATTCATAAATTCAGTGTTGGAGGGGTCCCTCGCGGACGTTTGCGGGGGGATTTATGCGAACCCTCGCGGACATGGGCGAAGGATGATTTTTATGTCACTAAAAGCAGACACCCAGGGACACACGGATGAGAAAACTATGAGTAGACCTTTAAACTGCATTGATAATTTTAGTTAGGTGAGTGTTGCACATTTTTAAACTTGTAGTGTCTATTTTATGATGTAATACTACATTGAAATCTCCAGCACACAACTCAGTGCCTTCTGATTCCGAAGCTTTAAGTGTAAATAGAGATTTAAAGAAATGTCTGTGAATGTTCTCATTCGTCCAGGTCATAATTATCTGGGCAATTAAATTGAAGGCAACTGGACTTAGTAATATGACTGTGAAGACGTTTCGCCTCTCATCCAAGGGGCTTCATCAGTTCAAAGATTTAAAGAAATGTTTATCGCTCTCAGTTGGAACATACACACTGGTTAGTGTAACCATCTCATTTCCTAATTTTATTTGAACAAAAATGAATCTTCCTTCTTTGTCGCTAATTTCTTTCAAACATTCCGATTTGACTGAGTTTTGTACCAGAATTGCCAACTTTCTTTTGGAGCTCTGTCCGTATGTGCTATAAAATGTGTTTTACACCCGAAGTTCTTTGGCTTCTAGGGTTCTTTCTCAGATACTGTGAGTGAGTTTCCTGCATGAAGATAAGTTGAGCCTTACCTTTTTTTTCATTTTCAGAATTACTTTGTCTTTTTCTTGACTGGTTAAGCCCATTCACAGTCATTGACACCAGTGTGATATCACTCATGTTCTTTAAATAAGGTTGCAGCCTTGGAAACCCTTACATAACCATGGCAACTTCTAACAGCCCTTAAAACAGGATTGTTTGGCATGGGCAGCAGTGTCCTCTGAATTTCCAACCCGCTACCACAACAACGACTGCTGGAGTTGCTCCTCCAACTCTATCCTGGCAGTATGGTTAACCGGTAAACTCCGCCTCAAGTCCTCTTTGTTCAGCTCGGCCGCTGCCTCTTGTGTGCTCTCGTAGGTTCGTAGGCCACTTTCCTAGTGGAACCTAATTTTAGACAGGGGTGTCAGAAAGTGAATGCCTCTCTCTTTTTGGTCTTTTTCATGCTGATGTATTCCCTTCTCTTCTTGATTTTTTCGTTGGCACAGTCACCATGTCCTTGGTGCTGGATTTTTTTCTTCAGGCTTCCTTAAGACCATCTCCTTCACCATGCACTACAGAAATAGACCTTGGAGGTTCGTCTGACTTTGGTTTCGGCACTAAAGCTTGATGTGCCCATTGCATTTATGGGTCTGTCTCTGTCAACATGGTAGGTTCTGTCTTCAAGAGCCGTTCAATATACTGTGAGGTGGAGTTGCCCTCTGCTTCTTCTTTCAGGTCAAAATGCGGATATTATTCCATCGGTTTCTGTCCTCTTGGTCTGTCAGTCTGTCCCCTAGTATTTTCTGCTCTTTTAGTGATGAAAGGCCTCTTTCATCTTCATGTTCCAGCTTCCAATCTTGTCTGGTTGCTCAAGTTGTTCAGAATGATAGTTTCTTGAGGAAATCAAAAACGCTCCATTGGTTCTTGATTGTTGTATCTTTATATTAGCTTGTTTCTATATCTCAAAACTATCTCTCTTCGGAGAGCTCTTTTCAACAGCCAAATATTTGTCAAGGAACAAGCACTGTGTCCTGTTTCAGATATTTCAATGTAAATTGTTCTTTTTTGTTCCTGATTTTTTTTTTTAGAAAAATATCAAATATTGCTGTGTCTTTGTGTCTCCCAGGTGTTTTAACAGATTGTTGCCATGCCATTTTTGCCTGGACTGCAGAAGTGGGCAAGCCCTACAAACATGTTTTTCACTGAGTGAGTAAGTGAGGCGACCAAATTTCAGGATTGGTCAGACAGTCATTAATTTGTTCTTATTGGCTGTTGCCCTTTCAAAATTAATCAGCACGAACGATCATTAGGTTGCCAGGGGGCATTTCTCTTACTGTGGAGCAGTGGCGGCTGGTGCTATGAATTTTTGGGGGGGCGCAATTTACCTTGGCATACATAGGGGTGTAACGGTACACAAAAGTCACAGTTCGGTGCGAGCTTGATACAGTGGGGAACAAAACAAAGGTAGAACATAATATTTTGGTCCTTTCATTTTGAAAAATGTAAACATCAAACAATGGCTCATTTTCCTATTTGAACATGAATTTTGCCCTCCTTTCTTTCTGTCCTGCAAATTTTTCTATGACCTTCTTGTTGAAGTCACTAATCTCAGTCACCAGTCTCTTCTCCGTTGACAGCATGGCCAGTGCATTCAGCCTCTCCTGGATCATGGTGTTTCTGAGAAAAGTTTTGATCCTTTTCAAAGTTGAGAAACACCTCTCAGCTTCTGCTGTTGTCATGGGTGTGGTGATGAGGATTTTCAGGAGTGTCACAGTCTCTGAGAAGACTTCCCCAAGGTTGTTCTCCATGAACAACTGGAAGAGGTCCACAGCACCACGACAAGCTTTGAACTCTTCCTTGCTGTGGATGAGACTGAGCTCCGTCTTCAGCTCGCCTCCATCCAGCATGGGGTAGGCCTTCACGGTGCTGACCAGTGCATCTTCAGGGAATGCATTGTTGTGCTCCTCAAACCTGTCACCCTGCAGTAAGGTGGCACTGATGAGGTGGTTTGTGAAGGCGAAGCGTTCCCTGGCATGTCCTAGGATGGTATCACAGACCTTCAGAGAGAAAAATATTTTTTTTAGAAATAGCAAAAACAAAACAAAAAAAAGCATTTCACCTTCATCACCCAAAGTTACCCAAAGGTCAGTACATGTTTTAAATATTGTACTTTCATTTTATTTTTTATGACTTACATTCTAAAACATATAAACAGTAGATAAATATTGACTAAGTCCAATTATACTGCCATCTGCTGGACAAAATGTGAATGCAAATGCAAACATTATTCCTTATGTACTGGACAAAAAATAGTATACTATAGTACAGTGTTTCTCAACCCTGGCCCTAGCACTCTGCATCTTCGTTTTTCCTCCCTTTCAGTACCCTCGACACATTTTTGTGTATGTCACATAAATGGTTTTATAAAAACTATAAGAATGCATGTTTCAAATTTTTTTTGTTTTGTTTTTGTTGTCCAACTGCAGCCCTGATCATACAAACCATTTCCTTCAATATTTTTAGGATTTTAACCCTTGAAATGCCAGTTTTTCTAAAAGATGTCCCTGCATTTTTAATGACAAAAAACAGAAAAAATCAATTAAAAATAATACACTACATGCCAAGTGGAATTTTCTAGGAGGGATTTTTGCAGTCTAGTATGTGTCAATGATTAACAAAAACTTTGATCAAAATGCATTTTTATTTTTTGTGCATTGCCAGTTTAAAAATAAAAACTCCCTTTCAGTCCCCTCGTACACATTTTTGTGTATTTCACATAAATGGGTATATAAAAACTATAAGAATGTATGTTTCAAAATAATTTTTTTGTTGACACACAGAGTGCTATGAGGACACATTTTCTACTCTTTGGTTATGAGATATGCAGAAACTTTTAGTTTTGGACAAATAATACAATAAACTACAGTAGATTTTCTGTGCTTCTCTTTGTGTCAGGTTAAGCTGCAGTACCTTGAATGATGTCTTTGATTCTTTGCATGTCTGCCTGCAGGTCTTGGTTGTAAGGGTCAGTCTTCAGAGCTGCATGGTAGTTTTGTAGCCCTGAGAAAACAAATTGCAGATAGATCAACTGACAGCACAGAGTAGCTACCGTACAGGAGAAAGGCAGGTGGATCGCCTGTGCTCTGATGAGGAGCTGTCCTTAGTGCAAAGCTGATGAGAGAAAGGTGTCGGTCCCAGTCCCGTTGCTTAGACCCAGCATAAGATCTGATTGCAGTCTTAATCATCCGATTCACCCTCTTGGTTTGGTTAGATTGCAGGTGATAGACAGTGGTTAGTCTTTGGGCAGTTCCCATTGCCGCTACAACTGACTCAAACATGTCACTGACAAAGTGGGCGCCTCTGTCCGACACCAGATATTTTGCTGCGCTGTGCCTGGCAAAGACCTCAGACAGGAACTTGTCAGCAGCCACATGAGCAGTAGCTTCCCATACTGGGCAGATCTCCACCCACTTGGTGAAATAGTCAGTGAAGACTAGAATGTACTTGTTGCCCTTTGAAGACCTTAGGAGGGGCCCCATAAGGTTGACACCAGCGAACTCCCAGGGGGAAGAGGCCACCGCTGGTTGTAGGAAACCTCCAGGCTTACGGTTGGTTGGTTTACTGAACTAGCATGTTGTTGCACAGAACAGCACGTCACATTACCTCTCATGCCCGGCCAGTACACCCGTTTCTTGGAGACCGCCCTGGGCCTTTGCAATTCCCAGATGACCTGCTATAGGATGGTCATGGAAATACTACAACAGGGTACTGCGAAGAGAGGTGGGAACATAAAGGCAGAGGTCCTTATAGGGATGTAGGCGACATGAGGATCTCTTATCCTCGACGTAGACAAGGCCATCGTGAAGACAAAAGTCGGAAGAATTGACGCAGGCGCTACTCTCCAAAGTGGCACGAAGTAAGCTGATGGTCATGTCAGCAGCTTGTAGAGCATGCAACTGCTCCTTGTCTGTCAATACCAACAGGGGTTGGCCCCTGAGGTTCAGGGACCCCACAGTAGCAT
>JAPXVT010000010.1:17914570-17928770 GCA_029823135.1 Acanthurus reversus
TTTGTTCTTTTTGTTGTTGAGGAGGCTAAAAACAGAATGACTTATTTAATATTTATATAGTATTAACACTGTTGGAGGTGTTCACTGGCCTTGCTATGCCACAAAGATCATCAGTACTTAAGTCTCTCTGTTTCTCTCAAGCAGACGGTCAATGGGATTTAACCAACTACCACCTGTTGGATCTGGGCCGGCCCCACCACTCCATCCGCTGCATGACAGTCGTCCATGACAAGGTGTGGTGCGGCTACAGGAACAAGATCTATGTCATCCAGCCCAAGGCCATGAGGATAGAGGTACAGCTGTCACTTTATTAAAAAAAAACTTTATTTTCCAGTCAACCACAATCTGTTGAACTGTATTTTATAACCATAAAATCTCACTTTTTGTGTGAAAGATTAGAAAATAGATATTACCACTTCCACAGTAACTAAGAATCCCATCATCTCAATCTGTCATATCTGAGCAGAAGTCGTTTGATGCTCATCCTCGCAAGGAGAGTCAGGTGCGGCAGCTGGCCTGGGTTGGAGACGGTATCTGGGTGTCGATTCGGCTGGATTCAACCCTACGTTTGTTTCACGCTCACACCTACCAGCACCTCCAGGACGTTGACATCGAGCCCTACGTCAGCAAGATGTTGGGTATGCACACATTACTAAATCCTGATCTCTTCTTATTTGACAGTTTTTTACTTAAAGTTGAGCTAAAGCGGTATTTCAGTTGTGCAGGTGGTGGCATATTTCTGAGTGATTGGCCAACACCCAAACACACACAGCTTCACCATTCTGTTGCTAGCGAAGCTAACTGGCTAGCTAACTACGTACTGTACTGAGAAAAATACTGCTAGCGTTACTTTGTTACTCTAAATCTAGCTCTAAAGTTGTCTGTCTCTCTCTCTATGTCTAAATCTGTCTGTATCTGTTTCTATCGATTTCTAGCATCTGAATCTATCTGTCGGCTCTGAGCCACCTGAAATATGAATTATGATTGACAGGTAGATGTCATGATATGATTGGTTGAAATTTGGCTGGTTCTTTTCTACATAACCATTTGGAAGATTTTGTTTAACAAGGATAAAAAAATAATAGATAATATGAGAATGCAATGACATTTAATTTATTAAATTCTTTTGGCATACATTTTTAAAATGGTGCACACTATGGCCAGGGATAGGGGCCAAAAAGGCAAACAAGTTTCTGTTAAGATAGATAGATGCTTTATGGATCCTTTACCGGAAATTACATTGCTACAGCAGCAGCAACCTCATTCAGTCCTCACACACATGCAACAATAGAGAATAAAAATAGATCTATCTACATAACAAAGTTAGTGAAATGATAAAACTTAAGCTAAAATAGACCATACCCCATACTAATACTAAAAACATAAATAATGTGTTTGTATGTGTGTGTCTGTGTGTGTTGCAGGTACGGGTAAACTGGGCTTCTCGTTTGTGAGAATCACAGCTCTGATGGTTTCTTGCAGCCGCCTGTGGGTGGGGACTGGAAACGGCGTCATCATCTCCATCCCGCTGTCTGAAGGTACCACACAACAGAAACTTAATGAAAGAAATATAAAATACATTCACAGGTTTTCTCACAGAGATAGATGAGAATATTGTTACCATTCCTACATCTGTTTGTAGATGTGAGGCTTCCTACGGCCCTGTGAAGTCAACTTGTGGACGGAGTACCAGTCCATTAGTAGTTGTTGGTTATCAAAGCAGATGTAGTTCAGTACTACAGGTCCAAGAATTCTGGGGGCAGCCAAACAAACTATTGCCATTTTATTAAAGAAGTGAGGCAATAACTGAAGATGCTTTGAAGATGCATTTGCGATAAACGGTGGTAGTCAGTACTAACACCACTGACTGAGACACTGCACTTGCTGAAACTACTTCTTAATAGAAGTCAATGCATGTTTTTCCAGTTAAATGCTTTAAATGAATGAATGAATACCTTTATTGTCATTGCACAGCTGTACAATGAAATTCAAATGCTACTCCTCCATGGCAACAAAGATAAACCAATAAAAACACATAAGCAATAAATAAAAACAACACACAACAACATACAACAAGCAGCCCAACCTGAAAAGGACAAGTGTTAAGAGCACCAGAATAAAGTCCCAAATGGATTTAGAGTTCAGTTCTCTTATGGCACTTGAGTAAAAACTGTTCACAAGTGCGGGCCTGAATGGACTTATAGCGCCCCCCAGAGGGCAGCAGTGTGAGCAGGCTGTTTCCTGGATGAGAACAGTCATGAATTATGGTACTTACACGGCGCAAACATCTGGCGTTGTAAATGTCAGTCAGTGAGGCGAGTTATGTCATTATAATGTCCTGTGCTGACTTCCTAACTCTCTGCAGTGCCTTCCTGTCAGTCATAGTGCAGCTTTTAAACCACACGAAGATGTCGTGGGTGATGACACTCTCCACTTTACATTTATCAAACATTTATCGAACATTTATCAAAAGACAGCAGCAGTTCCTGGGACGGATTCACTTTTCTCAGTGACCTCAAAAAGTACAATTGCTGTTGTGCTTTTTTCACAAGGGCAGTAGTGTTGGTAGTCGTGTAAGGTCCTAAAAGATGTATGTTCCCAGGAATCTGAAGTCACTGACCCTCTCTACAATGACCCCTTTGATATCAAGAGGGGCAGGTTCCTCCCTCTTCCTCCGAAAGTCTATCACCAACTCCTTTGTTTTGGCGGAGTTGAGTGCCAGATTGTTGTCAGAACACCAAGCAGTAAGTTTCTGGACTTCATCCCTGTATGGAGACCCGTCATTGTTATGTATCGGTTCCACTACAGTAGTGTCGTCCACAAACTTAATAATGATGTTGCTGTCGAGGTTTGGTGTACAGTCATGGGTGTATGATGTTAAATGCGAAGCAAAGTTCGATTTCCATTGGCAATAACTCCATACAGCATTTTCTTCAGGAGTGTCGTCGAAGACAGCCAGTTTCTTACACTTCAATGTAAAAATACTGCAGTTCTGTCATCAGTGGGCCATAGGCTTGATCACCTTTGTGTTTCCTCATTCGGTGATAGATACTGACTAAAGATTTAGTTAAGTAAAAAATTATTGAGATTATAACTTTTACTGAGATGAAAAAAAATCTTATTTCCGGAGGTGTAAACCGAAGTATAGTTGTGGTGTTTTTTGGAGCAAGTAGCTCACTCTTGTGGAACTCATAACCCCCTGTGCATCCTCGCACACTTCCTCTTTTCATTCCAGCTCTGCTTTAGACTTAAACAAGCATCGGTTTTTCAGCACGGACACTTTAAGGAGCCTCCACAGTGATTCACCATCATACTGTGCATGAGTTCTTCTTCTCTTTGTCTTTTTTTAATCCTTTTGTAAAATCTCAGTGGTCAGGCTTTGTCGCCACATCTTGCTTCTCACCATATTTACATCCTGGATTTTTCTCCAGGCACGTTCAAACAATGCAGCAATTGTTGCCACCGCCCAGGCACCACTTTGGGAATAAGATTACTAGATTGCCATGGATACAGGTCTCACATTCACCGTTCAGCTTACATGACACTGTTTGGCAAGTTGAGACTGCACAGCTCTGTTTTCAGTGGAAATATTTAAAACTTTTTCCCTTGTCTCCATGTTCTTTCTTGACCTTTGTTCCTCCTCTACGCAGCTCACTGTGTTTCTGGAGTGTGAAAATGTGAGAAAGTCCGTTTCCTGTCTCACCTTTAGTTTCTCTGCTGCAGGCTCCACTCGGTGGTCAGAAGCATTAAGCTCTCTTGACAGAGGTGTCTCACCTTGCTTTTACAGCCACAGCCAATGAGAGCAAACAGATTCCTCTGTTGTCAGACTGACATGAACCCACAGACCGCTCTGCTGTCTGTCTGACTAAGTGCAGTCATAACCCTATAACCCTTCATTGTCTGGATGGGAAATCAGTTTCGAAGTCTCTTGTACATTTCCTTCACTTTTTGTCTTGTACACAGTCTTCCCTCTCCCACAGATTTGTTTTGAAGTCTCTGTCTTTCCTGCTTTCCAAGCATTCCGAGATAAGAATGAACAGTGACGTCAATAGCTTCAAACAATTTCTTTCTCTTTTATTCTGCAGCCAGTAAGACAGGGGGAACTGTGCCAAATCGGCCCGGCAGTGCTGTCCGGGTTTACGGTGATGACGGCTCAGACTGTGGCGTGTCGAGCTTCGTGCCATACTGCTCCATGGCCCACGCCCAGCTGTGCTTCCATGGACATCGAGATGCTGTCAAGTTCTTTGTCACTGTGCCAGGTACGCAACCAAACTGTTTTATCAAGTGGCAGAAATGAGGTCAGATGCAGTATAATAACCTAACATCCAATGCACATTATCAGCCACTTGTTAGATTAAATAAATGTATGTAATTTACATGATTTCACATCTGCTAAACTATCACTAACAAATTAACAACATCACCAGTTATATTTGTGGCTTTATGTTGAGGTGTTTCTTTCATTGCCAAAAATCCGTATGTTGCAGATTCTCAAGTGTGACAATTTGCATTTTTTTTTTAAAAAATCTCCTTGTAAACTGAACATAATTGGTTTTTGAATTGTTGCTCAGAAAAACCAAGCCAGCTGAAGATCTAACACATCGCGCTTTGAAAAACAGAAATGGACTATACTGTTTTGTTACATTTCGTAGGCCAAATGATTAATCAGGAGCAAAAATTAAATCATTCAGTAATAGAAAAATACTTGTGATTTGCAGCTCAAGCTTGATCTATATTATGCGCTACTTTCTGAAAGCTCTGACACTTAATGGTTTAAATCGTTTATTGAAAAGTAAAAATGTCAGCCGCTTCCTGATTCCATTCTGTGTTGCTGTTTCTCCTTCCTGTCATTTGATTGTTTGTCACAGGTCAAGCGATGCCCCCTCCAGGCACCGTAGACTCAGGCTCTGATGACCCTGCATCAGAATCCTCGGACACAGCGACCTCAGAGCCCAAAACATTCCTGGTCATGAGTGGAGGTGAAGGTTACATTGACTTCAGAATGGGTGAGTTCAGCACACCACGAACAAAGCACAGATATGGTGCAAATGTAAAGACTGAGGGTTGCTTTTGAGTCACCTTTAAAAGTAATACAGCTGTGTTGTTATACTATACTTGAATATATATAGATCTATATGTACTACACTGCCTGTCTGACTCATCTTCTTCACCCTCAGGTGATGATGGAGGTGAGTTGGACGGTTTATCAGAGCCATCAGCTAGCCAGCAGTCACCCACCAAGGCTGAGCGGAGCCACCTCATCGTCTGGCAGGTCACAACATCTCATGATTAAAACGAAAATCTCAGACTGTTGTGTCAACACCAGGACCGCCCACCACCCCCTGCATGCCCTTCTCGAAGACTTTAATTTGATATTACTGATTGTTCTTAATGCCTGAGTAGTTGACTACTTTGTAAAAACAAAAACAAAAAAACAATTATTTTTAGTCCATGTTTTTGTACAGTTTATTCCTTATGAATTTGAAATAGGTAAGGTGAGGTTTATGTTAACTTAAAGAATACGTCCAAGGTGCAAGTGTGTCCTTCTGCTGGGCTGCATGTTTGAAGAGCTGCTGCACACAAGAGAAAGGCAACTGCAGCTGTCCATTAGATCAGGTAATGTGCAGATGCTGTTTGTCTCCCAGATGTTAAAACAGAATTTAGTGTGAAGGATAAAAAAAGAAAAGAGCCTGTAGCATTTCAAAAGGGAGCAGGAAGTTTTGAGTTAAACTGAAGTATATTTTGTATTGTACACATAAGACTTTTACATTTGTAAACCACATGTCTGTATGTGTTTGTCAGCTATCACTGAACTCTTTCCTGTGTTTAGCATTTTTATTATCTTTAACATTAAGGGCAGGTGTTGACATATGATGCTTACATTTCAAAACATACAAAATTTCAAAAGGCTGAATTCTTTCGATGTGTTTTATCTGAGGTCAATTACTCAACTGTGTTGTATTGCAGGTAGCAGCGGTAGATCAAACGTGCTTTTACTCAGTAAAAAGCTGTAGGATGAAACTTTGCTAGAGAAGGTATTAATACTAAAGAAACAGTCTGCCACAGTTTTATGTTTTATTATTTGAATAATGTCTAGGATGTTTAGGGTTCCCTGTGACTAAAAGAACCAGCTTACTGTATTTTAGGTTAGCATGGGGAGATCCTGCACTCTTATTTTAGTGTTTGTTTGTGTGTAGGGCCCAACCGATATGGAATTTTTAGGGCCGATGGTGATACCGATAATAGCAAGAAAATTCTGATATTAGTGCACTGAACAGTAAACACTTCACTTATTAGCCTTTGAAAAATGGACAGCCCTCTGCTAGTTAAAAAACAAAAACAAACACAAAAAAACTAAATACACCCTTTTAAAGTTGCAGTAGATAACCTCTGCAAACAAGCTAGCAAGCTAACATCAACTGTAGCATGAGACTCGTTGGGAAGCAAATCTGATTCAGCTGTTTGTGCCGGCTCGGACTTTATTTCGTTTTTTGTTGCTCTCTCTTTTAAGTCCAGTTTGAACTGAGACTAAATGGTTGCAAGGAAAGTTGCAGGGGAGTAAACTGGTCCGTCTCAGCTCGAGCTCGAGCCAACTGAAAGTGAAGCTTGCAGACACTCTGTTGTTGGCAGAGGTGAGTCCAAGCATGGTGAGCTAATCAGCTCGTACTGATGTCACCTGTTGCTAAGAGGTGCAGCATAGACCGGTGAATTAGCACAGAGAGTAAAGAGAACATCACTGATTTTTCATTTTTCTGTGAAACCCTTGTTCCAGTGACAAAGAAAATATGGTAGAAATGGGGCTTTTTGGAGACCCATTTAGCAGCGAATTGTGTCATTTTCAACCACTATACACTGTTTAATCAGGTTACACATCATAATAACAAAGTTAAGCCAAAAAAGTTGTCTAGTTTCACTTTAAATCATGAGTCCACGCATTTTTTCCGGCCTTAATAAACAGTTTTAATAGCAGCGCATATTGGACAACATAAATGCTGATATCGATATATCCGAGATAGACTAATGTCAGCTGATAATGTCGGCAAACGGATATATCGGTCGGGCCCTGTGTGTGTGTGTGTGTGTGTGTGTGCGCGTGCGTGCGCGTGTGTGCGTGTGTGCGTGCGTGTACACATGCGCGTATATTTGCCTGCTCAGACATTTTAAATCTTAATCCTCGTCCGGTGCCACCACTTGGCACTTCCTGTTTGCTTCAGCTCATTGGCACTTTAAAAAGTTACATGTTAGTCGCTTGAGGTTTGGAAGAACACCCATTGTGTTGTACACTAGACTGCTATGTGCTGACTGTGTGAAGGGAACAAAATGTTACCCCAGTAACCAAAGGACGAATGCACCGTGAAACTACTTCAGTATTTTCCAACTTAAAACGTCTCTTGAGTCTAAGAATTTGGTGTTTACATGTTTTTTTTGTTTTGTTTTTTTTGAAAGCTGTTGATTTGTTGGAAAATACGTATGAATAAGGGAATCTGACTAAAAATAACATGTGTGGCACCTTGTACTGGAAATGCACACAGCACTAAAGAGAATTTCTCCTGATTGCTCCGTCATTCCTTGTTATGTAGTTACAAATGCATTTAGAGGCCTGGAAAGCCGATATTGTCACTAGTTTTGTTATTTTGGGCTTCATGTGTGTTTATTAAGTATGAGACACTTTTTTCAGTAATGACTGTAACATGATAGCAGGATATCGATATTAAGCAGATGTTTTAATTTGTCTTTTTTATCAGAAAAGTCTGGCCACGATTGGTCTTCAGTCCATTTCAAAGTAGTAACTTTATTTTGTGTTTTTACCATTCCAGTATTTATTTTCTTTGTAATCGAGCCTATCTTGGTTCAGAATGTAACTTTCTACATGAGCAAACTATAACAGG
Source organism: Acanthurus reversus (assembly GCA_029823135.1). Classification (NCBI taxonomy): domain Eukaryota; kingdom Metazoa; phylum Chordata; class Actinopteri; order Acanthuriformes; family Acanthuridae; genus Acanthurus; species Acanthurus reversus. The sequence goes on from JAPXVT010000010.1 coordinate 17,922,460, forward strand.
AGGCTATTACAGTCCATTGAGTTTACGTGATTGTTAATAATGGTTAAATAAAAACAAATAAATGTAATCATGTTGGCGATTTTTGAGAAACCATAAGAACAAAATCTGCAAACAGTAACCTGTTGGATTTCGAACAACACATCCATATACTAAGCTATGCATGTTTTTTTAAGGGAACACTGCTATGTTTTCAGCTAAATCTCTGTATATGCCACCGTTTTGGGTGGGGTGGATGTCTATATGTGTGTTTGTGTGTACAGTACATGTGTACATGTCCAAGTTTGGATGCAAAACACATTTGTAAGTGTGTGTTTGATTTTGCAAATGTGCGGTGTATGTGTGCTCACTGTATGTCCATCTGTAAAACCCCAGAGATTGGCCACATTTACCTGTTACTCCGGGTGCATCTGAACGCCGTGACGGTGGTTCCTCTTGGTCAATGTTTGCTAAAACAGCATCATAGCCTTATTTTTAACAATCTATTAAACTCAGTTTCAAGGAGAAGTTTCTGTTATGTGTCTCATTTTCATTAAATTTATTTATGCATTTACTCTGGACTTAAAGGTTTGATGTTAAAGTCCCTGAAAACACATTTTATTCATCAGCTTCATAATAACGGGGTTCTATTTGCACACATACATATTATCTACAGTTACTAACTGTTTTTACTAAATATTAAAAATTGAAGCAAAGTTTTCAGGGTATATGTGACAAGAACACCAATACACTGCAGAATATTACACTGATGAAATATAATCATGACTTAAGAGAGTAAACATTAACACACAAACACTGACATGTGGGTAAGAAACAAAATTACCCTGTGTTTTCATCACTACCTTCTCTGTAACTGCATGCATTCACTGTCCCATCTGATTGTCTGCAAAAATGCTCATATAAGTGAGCACCCCTAATCCACCCCATTACTTCCTGCATCCATTAATGTGGTCAAATGACAAATACTCAGTGAGTTAAAGAAATGAGTGATTGACGTTGCTTAAAGTAACTGCCCCAGAGTGAGGATGTCTCATTTGGTCACAAGCCTGCTTCCTTGACTCCTTGTGACTCTTCCTTGCTTCCTAAAATACAAGAAGAGGAACAAAGAAAAGGTATCAAGGGTGTACAAACTGAGAAATGGGGAGAGGGGATTTTATTGCCCATAATGCATAAAACAGCTGACTAGACATAATTGGCCCATATCACCACCAGATGACGCTGTAGGTTTATCTTTAAACATAGGCTTAAGTGTCCTCTGAGTTCCACAGCGGTCATATTGAAATTCAATTTAAAAAAAAAAAAAAAACTCTGATCACAAGAGACGAACTTTCTGTATAATAATATGGGCTTCACTGGCTACTGAGCTTTTATTAATCTATATTCCATAATCCTGTTTTCAGCTCATATAAAATCGGCTTATGATTTTAAGGTTGCGAAACAACAGAAGAATTAGTTTAATGAAGAGAGTGTCAGTCCACTTGATTTGTTCAAATTACATCCTCAGGTTCCACTATGAAATATATCCATGTGGATGTCGGTATTTGATCAAAGAACAAAGGCTTTTTGATGCTGAGGATGAGGGAACGCTGCTGTTGAATACAAAGTGGCGACATTATATATTCCCAAGTTAGACACAATTATCTGCACTGTTGGTGTGGTCTTTTTCTCGACCAGTAGGAGGCTGTGCAGCTTAATGTTTCTGTAGAATGCAGCATAACCACACATAACAGTTTCCATGAAATTACATCACAGCGTAAAGCCCACCTCCCACCTCCAACTCTGTCTTTGTCCCCCGTCCCACCTCATCCACTCCTCCTCCTCCTAAGCCATGCGGGGGCTGACAGCCATGCCTGCACACAGACACACACACACACACACACACACACCAAGAGCTTTGTGACGTCACAGAGTGTGTTGTAGCTCAGACGGGGGATTCTTGAGACTGTAGCATGCCAAGCTTGTGCTGTATTACAGCTGGGCTGCTGCAAGAGAAGACTTGATCCCGACTTCCTGCGTCAGAGCTGTGTGCGATGGATGGTGATGATGAGGGCAAGAGGCATTTTCAACATCAGTTATAGATTATGAATAAACGAACATAGTGACACTGATGAGGGAAGCGTTTATGTAAAACTATGAGTAAATGAATTCCCCTAGTTTTTGTTGTGACAAAAAATGTTTACTACTGTCTAAACTGCTCTGAGACAGCAAGGAGAGACGAAAGGAAGCAAGTGTGTAAACTGTGTAAGGCAAATGGTCGCAAGAATAAGAATAATGCACTTCATTCATATAGTATCTTTCATCGCAAAATGCAGCTTTAAGTGCTTTAAAATGAGAAGGAAATGATCAAATATTAAAATTCATGGAAATACATCATAGCAAATAAAAAATATTACTGATGAAGCAAAGCAAGAAAAAAATTACCTAAAGCAAAATATACACATTCATCAAATCGCTGTGCACAAAATAACTGTTTAAAAGACAAACAACCGACGGAAACTGTGTTTTCAACTGTCACTATTGATGTGCCTTCATCTAGCAGGGATAGACAAAAAGAACGGGAGATTTAGTTGCTGTTTTGTGCTCACTGTGCTCATTGTTTAGTATGAAGCCTGACAAGAAAAGTAAAATAAACCCAGTAGTCCCCAATATGTAGAGGCAGGGTTCAACTGCTACATCCCATCCTCTTTTCATCATGTGTTGTTCTCTGTCATCTGTATAAATCTCATATTAAAGGTCAAATTTTTGATGTGTTCTGTCAGCTATTGTTGATAGCAGAAAATATTTTATCGCCTATGCTACAGTATGCTATTATGAAGCCTAGAGAGGAGCTACAGAGAGGGGACAACAGGGACAGAACACTTTCTGTAGATAAAGAGGAAAAGAACAGAGACAATCTCCTTTCATAATATTTGTTCTTTTCTCTTCTGCACAGCGGCTTAACATGTCGTGTCCTCGTGAATGCAGCCATGGGTGCAGTCCATAGATAGTTGCAATGCTTTAAAGGATGCCTGTGGTATGTCAACATAGCGGTGGAGCAGCGTGTTGACTTATTTCAAAATTAGAGTCTTTCTGGGCTCATGAGGAATGGGGCTGGATGAAAGCAAAGTGAGGAAGGTGAGAAATCCAAGAAGTCTTGAAAAACAGGAGAGTGGGGGGAGGGAGAAAGGGAGGGGGTGGAGGAAATCAGCAGGGAGTGAGAGAGGGAAGAGGGGAGGCTCAGTACAGCTAGACAGCACTCTCTCATTTCCAAGAAGTTCAGCTGAAAGGGCGATAAAGAGAAGTAGTCTGCATCAGCACACCTTTTGTTTGAATGGCAGTGGTTTTTATATATTTTTTCCCTTTATTTCCTGATTTCAGAGCATAATGGTCTCTGCAGGCCTGTGGAGAGAGACAGTGCAAGCACTCAAATATTTGATCATTAGCAGTTAGTGCTTTAGGCTTCCTGCACAATTGTCAGGGCTGTGACATCTGCCTGGATTTCATGCTGGAGTGCTCACTGGTTGCTCTTGCTTGTCTGTTAAGTCAACATGATTCAGTCTTCATTTTAACAACAGGATCCTCCTCTGTTCATGGAAACGATGCCTCATACTGCTGCCAGAGTTATAAAATCAATCACTTGCCTAATGCCAAATTTTTTTCTAGCTAAAAACCCACCTGATTGACCCTTCTTTGATAAGTTTCTTGGGTTAAAAAAATAAACAATAAATAAATGAATAAATAAATAAATAAATACGTAGAAGAACTAAATGATGCTATAATCATATAAACACTTGTACCGTTGCTTCATTATTTATTTGCACTCTCTTATTTGACAAGACAGGCTTTTCCTCCTGTGTGCACATTCGCAGGGAGCCCTCTGCTGGTGGTTGTGGATCCAACAGTTTGAGCACCATGCAATCATCTTACTGCTTTACCAACATGGCAAGATGTTTCAATCCAAGACATTATATCAGCCAGCACAAATATTGAATATATAGAGGACAAACGATATGCGGTGAGTTTAAAAAAAAAAAAGGCCTTCAGCTTTGAAGAAATTAACTTTCCATATATTCGTCTAAAGATGTCTGCAAACTCCAATACTGAGTCACTTATATCCCTGACCTTTTAAGATGATGTGTCTTTTATTTTTAGAAAAAAAGTGTGTTTTCTCACTCACACAGTATTATAACACACAGTGTGTGTGTCTCTTTGTGTCCCTGTCTGCTTGCACTTTGAAAGTGTGCACATGTGTGTGTGCACCTTTAATCGCATGTGATTTAAAAGCCTCCCTTGTTCCTGGTGAGAGTGCCTTTGGCCTCCCATGAAGGTGTGCAGTATTTCACCGTGATGGGCTGGGCTAAGTGTTTTCTGAGCCGCTAAAGCAAAGCAACACTGCACTCTTAGAGCAGAGCGTGCCATGCACGCCATAAACAAAACGCAAACCTGCAGGTGAGGACACATTACAGCTCAAAAATAAAAGTAGACAGACAAAATGGGCTAGTGGCTGCAGTGTGTGTGTGAGAGAGAGTACTTGTATGTCTATTTTTAGCAAATGACTAAAGTGCTGAGGGGACAGAACTAGGGTTGAAAGCAGGGACACAGTTTAGTGTGACACCATGTGCCGTGAGGCAGAGGTTATATATGGGTGCAAACCAGTAAGATCCTGTCCTCTCTCTCTCCTTCTCCTTTCCTATATTTAGAGAGAACTTTTGAAGTACACAAGTGTTCAGTTTAACCTTGTTTGTGGAATAGGAGGAAACCTGAATCTTACCCAGCTGCCCTCTTTCACTTTCTATAGGTGCTAAATTTAAACTCTCAGGCCCAATCCCATTTCTATTTTTTACCCCTACCCCTCATTTTTCGAGTGCCCCTCGCCTTTTGACTTTGGATTGAAATCTCCCCCTATGAAATGTGACACCACCTCAAGACCCTGATACGTCATCAGTAATCGTCGATGGCGTTTACCTAAAAAGAGCGCGACGAGTTTGTTGCCGGATATTTCGATGCTCACATCGTCGTCAGCCGTCTTCAGCTGCGATCATTTCTTTTACGTTGGCTATAGGCATCCTTTTTCGGTTGCTGAGTCCCTAGAATGAATTATATCATATATATCGTATGCCATCAAAAGGGACGGAATGCGACATGCAAATAACCTAGTCAAAATGGGGGACTGTTTACACAAATCAGCCTTAACAGTTTTATAACATTAGCTAGCGAGCTAGAGACACAGCGATTTTTTTGCTATGAAAATGTCTATAATACATTGAAACGACATTAAACTAAAATAGCACGATGGTTATCAATCTTTATTAATGACGAAAATACTTACATTTGTGGATTTCTTTTGTTGCTTGTGCAGCATTCGCCATCCTCTTCCCAATGATTGGCAAGGCATTCCGGGAGATTTCTCGTAGCACTCGGTTTGGAGTGTGCCTCTGAAAAATCTCCATTCGGAGGGCTATCTAGCCCTACCACTTGGCCCTAGCCCTTCATCCCAACAAGAATTGGGACACCCTCACCTACACGTGAACATGCAAAATGGAGGGGTAGGGCAAAGTGGTAGGGGCAAGGGGTAAATTGGGATTCAGCATATGACTCTGTAGCTGTATTGAAGAGGATTGAATGGGCCGTGACATTTTTCTGTGTCTGTGTCTATACCCATTAATATCTCCTGGTTGTAATAAAACATCCCCTCCATCAAGCTGTAATGGATGAAGGTATTAGAAAAAGGAAGTTGCGCTGAAAATGGTGCAACCTCAGGCCTGTGGTGATGTGTTACAGTCTCTGCTTGATATAACTGATAACAGCATAGCTTATGTAAACCTGCAGCCAGAGCTGCAGGGAGCCTTCGTGTATCTGGATATTTAGCAGAACACAGCAGCTAACATGAAGGGACATGTTTACTGTCCAATCCATAACTTGAAAAATCAGTAGTTTGAGTAGTTTAAGAGCTAGAGCTACATTAATTAGCCTGCTTTTTTGCCAAGTTGGGGCAGGCGAACAAACTGAAAACACAAGGGAATGTACTGAATTGAGCAAAGATGTGTTATATTCCTTATGAACTAATGCCAGTGGTGATAATTCTGTTGGTCTGTAACCACAAACAACATTGACAGTATAAAAATATTGACTCGTACAGCTTTATCTTTATAATTTTTCAATGATAAAGTCTTAAGTGTCAAATCCAAGAGGTCTTCAGAGAAAAGGTCAAAAAATTACATTGTCAAAATCAGCAATTACAAGTCAAAGTCCTGAATTCAAAATTTGGTTTACAGTTTACTAAACGGCATGCAAAACAGGGGAGTAACTATAGACATTGCAGGCAGTGCAGCCGC
>JAPXVT010000010.1:17928870-17950178 GCA_029823135.1 Acanthurus reversus
GATCTGAAGAAGTGAGTGTAAGATGAAGGCAAAGCAAATCTTAGTTCATTAAAGTAATTCAGTGTAACCACAGGAAGAGCTTCTGATAGGAGGATCATTTTGTGACTAAGTCCAACCATGCAAATGTAATTTAATGCAATATAAATTACAGACCAAGCCCTGCGGTTTCCTGGATGATTTGTCTTCTTTGTTAAGTAGCCAAGACTATAACGCAAACAAGTGAAATGACTAAGCTATCTTGAATAGGCTTAATTATATCAGACAAATGACCATTTTGGCACAGTAATGTTGCAGCTTGATGTCAGTAAATGCCATGAAAAGCTACTACGATGCCATTATTGGTGGATATATTTAATGTCATTCTGGTGGTGTCCTAAAAGGAAAAAGAAAAAAAAATCCAAGGTCTAATTAAAGGAACTCACCAGTGACAGTAACCTGATGATTTTACTGAGACTCACTTTCATTACATTATTCGCGATAGTATTAACTTTAACTCTACCCATGAATTTTCATACTGCACTGCTGCTCATTTGTCATTGTCTTGAAATTTTTTTTTTTTAATTCGCTTTTATTTTGAAAATAAAATGACTTTGTGTCCTGTCTTGCTGTGAGTGACTTGAATCTGCTGATTGGTCGTCAGTGTGTAAAAAAACATGACACGCTGTGCGGTCGCAGCAGAGCACGGCTGTGGTTGGCTGTCGGGCTCACGTGACAACCACAATAAACAAACGTACAAACGTGAAGTGTAGATTTCAGCCGACAGATAGCCTCTTTAGTTCCCTTGAAAAACAGAGATTTAGGGCCTATGTGTAATATTTTTTTTAAAAACAAACACAAATTTATTCACCAGTCTATTCCATTCTCCCAGAAGCCTTCCTTTAGGCTTCAGGCTAAATGGCTGTAACCACTTAAAATTCCTCTTTGCAACCAAAAGGCTGCACCACACGAAAACTGCTGAGAATAATCTCATCTAATTTGTTTAATTTTGAGGCTGGCAGAAGACTTAAATGTTCAAATGTGCAATACAGCCTGCATGGTGGCAAGCAGACATATGAGGTTGAATTCATGATAGTTATAATCCATATTTTTGAAAAAGAGCACAACAAATTTCTGCCAGGATCTCTGCTTTTCTTCAGCACCAAGCATAAGCTTTCACTTGCAAAGACATAAATAAAAGAGATGCATAAACAATACAAATAAACACAAACACCGGTAGCTTTGGTCTCTGCAGCATTCAGAGGGCTGCTTGATTGAGTGATAATGAGCACACATTATCCTGTCAGACTGTACACAGGCGATTATTCGCTGCCCTTTGCCTCCCACGTGAGTGTCAGCTATGATTTCATCTGCCCTTTTTTTGTCTCTCAGATGGTTAAGTGCATTGTGCCTCATCACTGCCATTCAGAGAGCACAAAGAGCTCATCACATCTCCCTCACATCATCATTCAAAGCACACATGCTCCTTTTCTGCTGCCTGCTGCCTCACGTTACAGTTACACACCTTCTCACCTTGGAAGTACACTGTGCAAACAAACACGCTGTTCCAGTTTTAACCGATGAACAGGGTGAAATGTTGACGGCACACGTGTCCCCTCAAGGCGAGGTGAGGTGAAGAGGCGGATAAACAACTTAACAACTTTTCACGTCCACTTAGCCGACATTGCTGCCACTTTCGGTTCCATCTCTGTGTGTGATTTGTTCTATCATCAGGCTCCATCCTTCATAATGATTGCATTTCGAGGACCCTCACCGGCCCTCAGCCGAGAGACTCGTGTTTTTGTGCAGCTGCAAATGTTCTGCACAGGCAGAGAATATCTCACATGCGGAGGAAAATCTGAATAGCAAGAAAATCTCAAGAGATTAAAAAAGCCCAATGTACCCGAGAAGAAGGAGCTAAAAAGCAGAAACATATCATATTGTTCATTTAAGCAGTTACCATTTACAGTACATTATGTCTATTGTCTGTATGTTTATGTTTAATGAAAAAGACCATAGTTTTTTTTTATGTTTGATGCACTTTTCCTATAGTTTTTCATCTCCAGATGTAGATTTTTGTGTACAGACCTCAACTGAGACAGTGACCTCTGCAGTGCCAGTGCAAAAAGCAAAGGCACATATTGCATAAATCACAGTTCAAACAGTCCTGCTGGAAGTTTAACTTTGTACTGAACAAAGCTCGTCTAGTTCACTGGATGATTTAAAATCTCTGAGGAGTGTTGATGAACGAGAACATACATGACAGATTTGCTGTAGCTGTTGCCGACAGTTTATTGTGAATAAGCAGCGTAAAAATACAGTTTAAAAGAACTCAAACCACTTTTAATAAAAGCACAGTATGAACCACTTTAAAGAGATCTGAAATCCTCTTCAGTTAAAGGCTTGGTGGAGGAGCTGGAGCTAGAATTCAATACACTCTATACTAACAGGAAGGACAAATTTTAGTTTCTAATAATAGGAGGATTATTTCCAAGAATGCTTGAAGAAGGTCACTGAGGTAACTGTTCTCTTTACTGTAATCAGTGCTAACATAAAAATCTGAATAACTGCCTGTTTGCGTCACCAGCAAAGCCATCTGCTTTCCTCGATGACGTCAGGCCTCATATAATCTGTGTGGAGGATGCAAACTGACCACTTGTTTAAGGAGTTCTGTCTATTCTCCAAGATTTACACGGAAATGAGCTGTTCACCTTCTACCAGTGTCACAGTGTTCAACGCTCCTGCTCATACAGACTGCGTTTTCATGGATGTTTCGGATGCTGCACAGCTCCAGGAACCTTTTAAATGTCAAAGCCATTACTATAAAGATACAGAGGGCAGCTAACACACTGCTTCTTGTTGAGAAGGTGATGGTGTTGATTTAATTTGCAAAGATATCAGACTTTAAGTACGCAGGAAGGACGGGATGACAAAACCTCTGAAATGTCTGTGAAGGGAACTTTTTTATACACAAGCTAATATAAAGAACATCTTCTACAAAATCTGTTACTGTAAAAGAAAACTGGAACTTAATTATTTATGACCTTTTTTTTTTACATTAATTATTGAAGGTCATTTAGGCTGTGATATTCACTGTGAACAGCTTTGTTTTATAATCCAATAAAGAAGCTACATGTTCAGCAATTCACACTGACTTAAACTGCTAACTTCACTGCAGAGAAGGGAGGCGCTGTCATTCACGTGATGGGAGGTAAAACCATTTAAAAGCTCCTTTGAAACTCCCTCCTCTCTCTCATGCACTGGTTTAATGTTGTTGAAGGAAGACAAAACTGAAGAGCTTAAAAGTTCTGTCTATTAAAAGTCAGGGTCTAAAATCATTTCTATCCTGCTGATGAGAATATGATCAGGTTTTGCTTATTAGAATAAAAATGAATTTGGAAATGTCAGTTACATGGATGCCTTCATCTACCTCGCATCTCTCTCTTTGTAATTTTCCAAGGACAGTTTTGGTAAATTAAAAGTATGACATTTTATGACTAATTATTAAAAAGAGGAAGATTTCATTTGCTTTCTAAATGAACTTGTGACCCAGAGAGGGGATGTTTTTTTCTATTAATGTCAATTGGCTAAAAGGAGGCGTGGCAGTGGGAGTGGCCTATTACAAAAAGATGCCTTGCTTCTAAACAGATTCGGCCACAGCCAAACTTTGTTCATGGCTTGCCCCCCCAACACCATTTTTCCCCGCCTCCTGCTATTACTCATTAACCCTGTCAACTGTAAAATTTTTAACAGCGGGTTGCAAGTTGCAACCATTTTAAATTTGCATTTGTTTTGTTTCTGATGTATATATTGTTTTTAAATCAATAACTGAGCAGTTTAATATTTCCTTTTCTTGTACCTGTCGCAGACGAGGTCACTATATTTACAAAATGATGCATGTCCTTTTGTTTCTCACCCAAACCTGATGTTGTTCAGGCTGTAGCATGACTCCTACATCATAATATCCTTGCACATCCTACATCTTTTATATTGTGCACAAAAGACAGTGATTCACAGTTTTTCTCACTGTTAAAACTCGGTTTGCACATTGATGGATTCTGTAGACCAAGGTCAGTGCCGTGTTAGCAAACCCCCAGAGAAAAGACAGGAAGCTTCTGGCAAGAGTACAATGTACACTGCAGTCTGACTCATCAGTCAACCTTGAAACAGCATTTACATTTTCTGAGAATTACCAAACATTAACTTCGTGATAACACATTCTTTGTTATCATAATGAAAAACCCATCACTGGCAGAGGGACGGTCTCGCTCATCCACGAATAACAGCTTCTGCGTTAGTGAAACACTTTCAGAACCAAACGAACAAAGACTGAATGAAAATTACACGGCTGTCAAGATCCAAGTGCTGCTGAATAGTGTGTTTGAGTCTGACCAGCAGGAGGTGGATTCAATTAATGGAAATGTAATACAATGCAAAGCGGTGTAACTGCATTAAAATACCAATTGGACTTGCTGGGTTGGAGGAACATTTGTCTAAAACAATGCAAAATGAGTTAATGTCACGAGGGAAGTCTTTCAAAATCATGAGGTAACACATGAAAAACTAAAAGAGGAAGAATGAGATCAGAAGTGGACCCTCAGCATCACAGATCAAATGACACTTAACAAGCATATTTGCTTAACAACAACACAAATAACAGACTGTAAAGTGGCAATTAAAATCTCAAGTGTTTTGAGCCTTCACAGATAATTTCTTCAACACATACTTGATTAAAAAAATCATTCTGTGCAAGAACAGTCAGGGTTCTTATCTTTTTTGTTATTTTCAAACATGAAAAGTGGCTTTTTAATAATGTAAAACAGAGAACAGGAATGTAACCCAGACCTGATGAGAAGAAGCTCCACAGGAAAATATTAACTAATCTCAAAATATGCATGCAGAGAGCAATAAACACTGGTGTCCAACTACGAGTTTAGCTATCAGCCAGCTACATCTGTTACGAGTTTTGAAACCATCTGGGTGAAATTTTCTTGCTCCGATGGAGACACACTCGAGTTAAAAACAGGGAAAATCATTCCTGGCTTTCAACACAACTTTGCTGACTGGAAAAAAACATGAAGTCAACAAAACAGCTCCTCTGTGTGCTAATCTAATGAACACCAGAGGGAATACAAAGGCAAAATGTGATTTCCTGCGAGATACAATAATAAAGCTCTCAGACACTTGTTGTTATTCTGCTTGATTTCAGAGCTTTAACTGTGATAAGGTCTCCATTTACTATTTTCACAGTGTATCCAACATATAACTGTTACCAAGACTTAAAAGTTTGAATATTTTTTTTACTGCTAGTGTATTTTCTTCTGCTTTACTTTCACAAGTAAAGGTACCTCACAGGGTTTTAATGTAAAAAAAAATAAAAACTATGTTTACAATCAGCATTAAACAACAGTCTCAGTTAGAAAATTGGATGGCCAGAAGCTCCAAAGGTTCCCCTTAAAGGATATTTTTCACATTATTTGAAAGTGGTGGATGACAGAGCAGCCACAGATGCTGATGAGGAATAAAAAATTATAAGGCCAGAAGTGAAAGGCAGTTGTGAGCAGTCGATGTATTAACAACGTGCTATGAATAATTGACCACAGAGATATCGATGAGGAATCATGTGCATGTGTGTTTGTGTGTGTATAAATATATGTTGCATGTTTAAATAATTTAGCATCTGCAGTATGTGTTTGTGTGTGTGTGTGCAGTTCTTTACATACTCTGTGTGTGTTTGTGTGTGTCAGGGCAGGGCAAGTGAGCCTCTCTGGCGTCTGAGTGACATCACTACCCAGCAGAGGAGTGAAGGGATCTGGGTAACATTACCCACACGCCTCCCTCCTTCATTTATCCCCTCTTCCCCAAGGGTCAGATTACTCTTTCATCAATGACGTAGACCCACTGCTGTTATCGCTCTCCTGCCCCCTCATCTCTTGTCCCTATTGTGTTTTTGCATGCAGGCAGCAACTTGATGATTTTAGAGTCATGAGTCACTCTCTTTTTCTCTTTTGAATATCGTGATTCACGGCGCTGGCAGCGGCTTTCTCTCTGAAGAGGCACTTACAGCTTTCAGGCACTCTGTCTGAAAATCATTCTACTTCTGCTATTTTGTTTGATATCTTAGGCACACATGTAAACAAAAGAGCTGAGGCTTTTCTTTGACTGGAACTCAAACCTCAGTTGGAATAAATTATGCTTTTGAGTGAGTTTTGTCAAACACAAGTACAAAAATCAACACACATCCAACCCAAAGAATTTGCTCTGATCGGAAATAGCAAACATCTGACTTCACCGTATGTCAAACATAGTTTTCCTGCAGAGGAGGTGAGGTTGTTGCATCATAAATAAGGCCAGAAAAATAAAGTTGCTGACTTAAATGTGACTCAAGATTCGTCTACCAGTACAAGCCTACCACTTCCTCCATGACCGCCCTCCGTCACACACCCATCTTCTCTCCTTCTGTTTGAAGCTCTTTTACTACACCAGCCCTTTTTTTCTCCTCTCCCTGACATTTCTCCTCATCCTCCATCTCCTTCACCTCTCCAGGATCGGTCCATCTTGTTGCCCCACTGTGAGGTCTCACTGGTGGGATACATTCTCGCTTTTGATCCCTCAGTGTTGCATCTGATGTGGCCCAATCGTGGCTCTGAGCTGTGCTGACCTTTCCCAGGGGCCCTCCCATGTCACGCTCATCTGAAGACCCCTGGAGAGAGGCCCAGAAAAATATTGACATACTGTGCCATCAAAAAGCAGCTGACATCTTTCTGTGTGCAGTATGTGTGTGTCTTTGTATGTGTGATTGCTGTACAGGGCAAATCAAGCTTTCCTTGTTGTTCGTTGCAAATGTTGCTGCTGTTTTTACTTTTAACATACAAACATATGCGTGAGCAAACTGTGGTTTTGTAATAATATTACTAAAAATAAGAATAAGAATAAAAAGCAAGATATGAGGAAACACGTTAACTCTGAATGCTTATTTAATTGAGAGGCAAAGTTCAGGAGAAAACAGACAATCTTGTGCTCAGACCCTGATGTCTGCCCCTCAGCCAATCTGAGGACTGATGCTGCAAGGTTAGTTTTTACCGTGATGTCAAGGTAACTGGCAGACATAAACAAAACAGCTGAGTGCCTGTAAATTGAGAGGAAAGCAGTGCCTTATATATTTCATGTTATCTATTTTCAAAAATGTTTGTTGTTGCTTTTATTGTGATAGTTAAATGAAGGGAACATCCTGCGCCAATAAAATGTTTTATTATTCATATGCACAAAATGTGGTTCAATTTACCGTTGTAATATTTCGGCCTGTATCTTATCAGAGCTTTTATCTAACGGTGAGACAGATCTTTTACTTTTTTTTTTTTAATTTTATTTTTTAAATCCAGCATCCACATGTCAAGACATGTATCATCTGTGGATAATGATCTGGAATGGAACCATATTCTAAATTCTTTGTTTCTGCACAGCTAATGTAGCAGGAAATGCAACTGAAAAGTTCCACATTCCAATACATGCGCTTGTATGCTTGCTTGCTGAGATTTACAAAGGAAGACTGATATCACACTAACTGAAGACCGGCTGGCTAACTTAACTTTAAGGACTGAAAACAAGGGAGACAGCTGGCTTGGCTCTGTCAGGTAACAAAAATCTGCCCACTTGCACAAATTATGTCTTGTTTGTTTATTATTATTTGGTGTTGTGTTTCCTTAAGTTTTTATGTGATAAATGCATCATGTGCAAACATATCTCTGTGCACCTGAGTATCACAACAAGTCGTGAAATATTTGTTTACATGAGTACAAAATGTCCATCAGTTTTGTGACAATCAGCTTGACTTCCAAAGTAATAATTCACGTCTGTGTACAAAAATCAAATTGATCAAATTTGGTGACTATTCAAGCACACAAAATTTACAACCTTCTCTTGACCCTAACTAAAGTGCTTCTAAAATGTGGTGCAGGCATGAAATACAGTCCCACCGAGTGTAAGAAAAAACATAGGAAAGGCATGTCTATGCACATAAACCTCACAGATTAAATTTTGTCATTATATTAAACAAAATGCAGTGAGACTGTGTTGCTCTGTAATCGCCATCCTTCAGCCAACAATTGCTGCTAATACAAACAGTACTACACTGTAGTCCCTCTATCCACCCTCTGTTTTATTACGGGTTGTCTATACACAGCTTCATCTGCTGAGAGAGAGAGAGAGAGAGAGAGAGACAGAGAAATTATACAGTTTGTATTTCAGATGTTTTGTGTCCAAAAATAAAAAGATGGGAAGGAAAGTGCATAGCAAAAAAACCCCCCCAAAAAATAAAATAAAAAACCCACACCTCGTTGTCTCCTCTATAGTGTTTTAATATTGCCCAGTGTAGTGTGAGAGACGTACTGTATTTCAATAAAACTGCCTGAAAAGCAGAACAATGCTGACCACAGAATTTAAAGAAAGAAATTAAGACAGGATTATATTTCTTTGCAAAAGCATTTCATCACACTGTGTGCTCTAAAAAAGATGAAGTGAGACTAGAAAAATAACTTGTCAAAGGAAGCTTTATTATACTTTCTCCTGTTTTTTCATAAATAACATAAGAAATTGCAAAATGAAAGTGTTCTTAATCTCTTGAATTTATAATTGGATGTGGACGGAAATGCATATTTACTTTGTTCAGACATGCACATGTATACATCAACACTGCACACGTGCATAAGCAAATGTTTTGCCATCGTCGTACACCGTGTGATTACTGAGCATCTTTGGGTGCAGTGGCAGGCTTGTGGTGAGACAGAGTCATAAATCTCCGACAGGGAGACAGACAGATGGGAGCAGAGAGACTGAGTCTGCAATTCATTTACTGTAAGAGCACCACATGTCTTTGGTGTTGCAGCTATTTGTCATTTTCACTTAGCAGGACAACTTAGTGAAGTTTAACCTCAGTTTAAACATGAATGTAGTTTACACTTCAGCTGCACACTGTCAGACAATAACTTTGTAAATTAAAACAACCTAGATACAAGACTAGGCAGGACAACTATATTTATATTGCACAGGGAACACAGGCAGAAAGAAATGATAAAAACCATAAATGCACTAAAGCTCTTTGGCAAACAAATAAAATAGACTCAAAGTGGGTTTGAGTTGGAGCTTCATCTTTTTCAATTCTGCTTAAATTTTTTTAAATAAATGTACTTATTTGTTTCCTTAAGGGAAATTACAAGAGAAGACGAGGAGATTGATACCACTTTCATGTCTATATAGTGTACAAATCATGTCAACAGATTTGCGTTGAACAACTTTGAACTTGTTCAAAGTTAACAAAATATGCCTACCAGCACCTCCACAGATAACTTATTGACATTTTATATATTATTTATTTAATTCAGGCAAAAAATTACAGTAAATCGTTTGTTTTTGTTGTGCGCCAGACAATTCTCGGGACTGCCTATTGTTCCAATTGCTCATATTACGAGACTCCAAGAGGCCGAAAAATTTTGAAAAAGACCTGCCCGGTGTTCCTGTGGCTGACCAGTGTTGGATGCTTGTAAGGATAAGACGGTTGGTTTGATGGTTAGAGATTAAAACTGTGTCAGTGTCAGAACCAATCAGAAGTGCAGTAGAGGTGAAAGGGGAAAAAAAACATTAATGTAGAACTGGATAGGAGGGAACCACTCTGCCTTGCCCCAATCTGGTGTAGTGGCCACTCAAGGTGTTGCAGTGAAAAATTCCCCTTTGGCCCAAAAAGCATTTTCCCCATAGGATGCCATTGTAAAAGAGACGGCTGCAAAACTGATGACAGGTCACCTTGAGCTGCGAGCAAGCTTTTGAGTTTTTAATCGATGAAGGTTTTGTATTTGTAAAATTTTCCGTAAGCTAAGAAAAGGTATTTTACAGTCATTGATGTAACACAATGTGAAATCTATGGGCTGAGTGGGAATTTGCAGGCGGAGTCGGTGGTAGGACTGCACATGTTCAGGGGGCCACATAACCAGGAAGTAAACCTGAAAGGTAGAAAACGTTTTTGGTGTATGTGCTAGGGGAGCAATTCTCATTGGTTTGAACAGGCGTACCTTATGTAATTCTCTTGTAATATTACATTCATAGAAAAAGCAGACCAGTAGCGTCCTGGAGTCTCCACTGGGTTGCTTTTCACCTTCAGAGTATGAAAGTCGAGAGTAGCATTTGAAAAGTGCATGGAAAATAAAAATGAAATACATTTTTTCATTTTCTTTTTTTTTTTTCAACTTAAATTTGAGGGTCTGCGAAATTAGGAAATTCTAAACTCTGTAGCTGACTACAAACAGTAAAAAAAAATACACAGTATCTCGATGCATTCAGCTGTCCATCTCTGATGGCCTCTGATGATTCTTTTTGTCCCGTGTTGCCTTTTTCTCCTTCGACGCCTGTACTTTCTCAGCCTCCTGAGTGAGTTTCTGTGTTTCTGCTGCGAGTGAGCCGAGAAAACTGTCAAAGATGTGTTCCCATGACAACCTCCATCCAGCATTACCAACTTGTAGTGTCAGTGAATATCCAAGTGTGTGCGTGTTTGTGTGAAAGGAAGAAAGAGAAATAGAAAGTTGATGTGGGTGGAAGCATTTTTAAACGAAGCACAGAGAAGCTTGGACATGGATGTGAAGTGTATGTGTAGGTTAAAGGTGACGCTGATTTGGCCAGCGAGATTTTTCTGGCAGGCTTTTCTCGACCAGTTAGCAACTGTAAGTGTATATATACACACATTTAGCTTTTTTCTTATCTTTCCCAAAACCCTAAGAGGGCACCTTCATTTCATTTCCCCACATGCATGGGAGACACATCACAGATGCGTTTCCATTTGTGGAAACATGCATGCACACTTAAACGCTTGCACACAACCCACTCCTTTTGGGATAACCTGTGAGCAAGATGAAGTTGTAGCGGGCTGAGATCCCAGCAGACAGATTGTGTTGGATGTCTTTGTGTTGTTATTTGCGTCACGTCCAGCTCAGCGCTGAAGGACTTCCACAAGTGTTGTTGTTCCACAAGAATATTCTCTCTGCAAACATTACAAGTGTTCACAGTATTAAATATTATTCACATTTTATACAAAGGACTGGATACTGTGAATTTTTTTTATGCTTTGCACAAACCGTTCCTTAAGATTGTTATTATGGGTCTAAAAATATATTACAGTAAGTGATATTTGCTCTATATGTGAAATAAATGACCTTGTAATGTGTTTCTGGAGTGTGGGCTCCACCTGAACCTCCTGCCTGACTTCCTATCTTCTTTTTTCATCTTCTCCTACACTGTAGGTGTTTTCAATCTCACCCTTAATTTCCCCCCTCACTCTATCTCTTACCTCTCATCCAACTTCTCTCCCTGTTCCCCCTCATCTTCATATCTCAATTACACGGAGGAGCAACATCTTTCTCCACATCTGTTGTTGACGTTCAGTTACCTCACACAGCCCAAACACCTCAAAGGTATTCCAAGTTTATTTTATTTTATTTTTTTTACGCACAACACATGCAGTACCAGGCACATCTGCAGTGTGGCAATTTTTTAGAATAATCTCACTGAAACTCCAATTTCTAAACCTTACATTCAGAGATGTGAACCTGTATTTCATTTATGTCAAACTAAATTAATCTCTGCTTTCTACCTCCTTGTTCTCTGTCTGACGCCCTTAGAAATACTGCAGCAGAAACAGCTTTTTTCTTTTTTTTTTTTTTCTGTACGCTGCACACAGCTGATCAACTAAAAGACATCCAGCAGGGCAGAGAGGAATTACATCTACTAATGTGTTTGCCAAGGTTGGGCTGCAGTCATGGAACCTGGCAGCCTGACCTCTGGAACGCCTTGCGGGAACATCCGTCTCTTTAATGACAGGCTGAGGTGAAGAACTTGTGCGTCTTAGCCAAACTGGGAATGGTGTTTCTGAGTGCACTGGCATTCATTCTTTTATGTGACATAGCACCTTGGTCTTTATGAGGGTTGAAAGTGCACATAATTGGATTGTGATGAAAAGATCGATGATTGATTAGAAATCAATACAGCATGCTGTCAGATCTGGTGTTAAGGTGTGGTCAGATTCAGTTTCATGTGAGAGTCATTTTGAAAAACAGTGTGAAACTTAATATTTGGTGAAGAATCCAGAAGCCTATAACTGAATTTTGTTGTGTATTTTTTTCTGTGGAGAGCGTTTGTGTGAAAAACCACGCGTAATTTCTTGTGCACACAACCAGAAAACTGAAGATAAAAACAGATTTATCCAATCATAATTGCTTATGTTGTTCCAGTTTAAATGCTGCAGAGTAATGTGCATTTAACAGTTGCAAGAAATACCATTCATTTGAATATCTGAAGTCGCTGATGCCTTACAATCATCAGCACATGAGTTACACGCATTTTTGTGACCACTGGTTGGTGAAAATGTGCAATAAAGCTTTGGTCTGTGGCTTCAAACCAGAGACCAAACTTCCATTTTGGAAACAGACAGAAGTTGCAGGATGCTAAATCTGGCAAGTAGTTGTAGTTGTAAACAGAACTCTAGTCATCATTAATGACACGAGATTAGGGTCATCCTAGGCTTGTTGATTGAGATCCTTGCAAAATACTTACACAGTACTGCTTCTGTTCAGAAGTAAGAATATCACAAATATTCACGTATCACTGGTCACAAAAAGGTGTGTGTCTTGGCACAGACTCAGGGAAGTTGTTGCTTGGACCAGCTGCATGCACATTCCTGTGCAGCACAGTCTTTAGTGTTTGATCTCACCTTGTATTTCTAGCGTTTATTTAGTCTGGGCAAATCTTATTGTCATTACCACAGTACAAATTTTACGTCTGGGTCACACATCCTGCATGTACCTCAGCAGCGTGTGTGTATGGGGGAGCTGCTGCGTCTCGCTCACCTGTGTTTCCACACACTGCAGCGCTGCCTCTGCCAGTCCTGTCTTTCTACATAGATGTTTCCTTGGATAAGTCCCATCAATAATAAAATGTTTCATGTCGTTCTAATAGAAATTTGATTCACACTGCGTTTTGATGAAGACAGAGTGCTTAATTGTATAATGTTAAAAAAAAAATCCAGCAATCCCTCCTCATTTTGCTTGGTTAATTTAAAAATATATATATTTGCGAGTCATGTCTGAAATGAAACTACATGGAATGTTGCTGGTCTGATGTCAAGAAGACTGACAGATTATTTGTCTGTCTATTTTAGCAAATAACTGTGCCCGCTTGTGGAAAAAATAGGCGAGCCTCCTGAGGTCCAGTGTTGTGTCCCTGCAGGTGTGTGTGAGAGGTGTGTGTCACGCGCCTCTCACCCGTGCTTGTGTGGCTGCTCTTATCTGTTAACACAAAAAAAAATAAGCCAGAGTTAAGGCGGTGCAGACATGCTGCTAAAGCAGGATGTGTGGCCCGGGTATTACACATGTCCAATGAATATGGTGACCACTGCAGGCTCCTTTAACGTGAGTGTTTTGTTTTGTGTTAGGAACATCAGTTTTTTGTTTCCCCTGCAGGAGTTTGAGTGTTTGCCCATTTCTCTGGTGTCCTGCTGGCATGTTCCACATTGCCCTTTAGGTGAAGGAGAGCTGGTTGGGTGTGAAAATGCCAGTGTTGTGTGCGCTGAGGTGTAGGAAACACTTCCAACCTTAAGCTGCATTTTACTTTTATAGGAATCTATGCACCATTCACTTACACTTCTCTTCCCTGTTATGGGGCGCTGAGCTTTGAATGTGACAGCTCACAATGCTGACCCAGTGATTTTAGTTCTCTAACACCTCAGTTTTTCTTGTACTTTACAGAAATTTCTCTAGGGTTGTTGGTAACAGTGCTTCAGTATCTTGCTCTGTCTCAATGAATTTCACTTTGATTGTGCACCAGCATGATGACATCAAAGCCATTGTCACATTATCAATCAAAGCTGAGGCGTAACCTTTACACAGGCCAGTGATGTGTGGAGACCTGTGTGTATGTCTGTGTACGCCTTGAACTGTTTCTAGGCAATCGCAGTAGGCACATTATGTCACTATGTCCTTCCTGGACTGTGAGCCGCCTTATCACTATCTGGTTGTGCAAACTTGTTTTGTTTTGTTTTGCAAAGGTTACCCCTTAACTCAGAGAAAAACAAATTGTGTGGCTGTACAGAGCTTTTAGGTCTCAAGCTGACAACTCATTTTCAAATCTAATGTCCTGACACTGGTAGTAGAAGTACTCAGATCCTTAGTTACCCATACAACAATGTAGAAATTACAAGTTACTTAATTACAAGTCCTGCTTTCAAACTCCTCCTGACACCCCCTATTATAAATAGCATTGTAAGAATGTTGATACTAATGCAGCAATGTGCTAGTAGCATTTTACTACAGTATGTTAACTGGTTGTAGTGAAGCTAGTTTAAATTACTCTACAGTTTGTAGAGTAAGTAGCTTTAATCAAGAGACCTTTAGTAGCAGAAGTAACGGATTGTGAGTTTAAATTAAATAAAAATAATTTGAGAAGAGTAAAGTAGAGGGGAGAAGGGAAATCTCTTTTTTACATCTCATCAACTCTATAATGGGTCCCAATTAAACACAGTTTTTTTGCAAGGATGGTGCTACAAGGGGTGTGTGGCTAAAGATGCACTTGTGCAGTAAAAATTTTGATGACATTTTTAAGGTTAAATCACACTTGTGCTTCCCCCAGCTATAACCAGGCCATAAAGTGTGACACAGCATCATTTACCCACAAAGGTTAGGCCATTTAATCAGTGACTGGAAAGGTAACACGCACACTCAAAGTTGGTGATGGAATTTATTTATCAACACCACAACATAAGAGATGTTTCGAGCACATTAATCTTCATCAGTCTTGTCAATAAATTAACTGCATCTGGATCTTACTGCGCGTAATTTACGTATCGTTCTTAACATCGTTCCGGCACCTAATGTCAGCATGTACTGGATGAGTGTTCTGCCTTCATTTTGTTATCAAATAAATTATCCACATTTCGACTGCATCACCAAATATACCCACCAGATGCTTCCAAAAGCCCTTGATTTATAATATCACGGATTTTTAATATTAGTTACATCTTCCCAAGCCAATTTAACATCATTAGTTTGTAGAGGCCTACCCATAAAATTGGTGATTACTAGTCTGAACCTCCAGGACAAGTATGCCAGTTCCCTCCTGTGAAAAATTTGGATGATGGTGCTGTTCTGCTTCTTGTTCAACCATTACAATATTGACAATCCATTGCACCTGCCAGTTTAACCTCTTAACATCCACCTTTGCTATGAGGCCTACATGGAATACCCAAATTTAAAGGCCTATAATGGAGAAAATTTAACCCCAAAAAGAGTTAGGGGAGAATCTAGCTATAAAAATAAATTGTATTCAACGAAATATAGATTTCATAGCAGGTCCATACTGACTTAAATTTATACATTTAAATCAATATGCACAGTGCTAAGAATCACTTAAAACTCTTACAGCCCATCTACGGGCCATGAGAATGGCAACAGGTCAAGGGGGATGAGAGGAGGTGAGCTGATTGGCCATGATTAAAGTCATCTGTGACACACTTTGTCATTGTCTTTCTCTTCCACTTCTCCCCCCTGCACCAAACATATGCCTCACTTTGTGCTCATCAAAAGTACCAAAAGAGTTGGCCACACCTAAACGTGCTCCCTGCATACAGAAGTTAAAGCCGTGTTTCTGCTGTGCCTGGTTTTTTGAAAATAGACGGAGGTAAAAAGTAAATTTCCCTCTGACATTTATTGTGGAAGAAGCAGAAAGTATTAAAATTTACTCAAGTGAGTAGAATTACCTCAAAATTGCACCACCATTTTTTTATTGAATATACTTAGTTATTTTCCACCACTGGTCCCCAGACTTCAACACTGACCAACGTGCTTCTATGCATTGCTGACAACTGTGAAATGTTGTCAACAATGTTTGTTGAGGTCTTTTCTTCTCGATCTTTCGTTCTCAGGACCTGTGAATGAGTTCAATGCAAAAGCCCTTAATAAATGTCCATCTAAAATTATTTTTTAACACCTATTCTGTTTGTTTCTTCCTTCTTCCTTTCCCCAATCTACATCCCTCTCCTTTTTGTCTCACTCTGTCTCTTTGTGCTCGATACTTCCACGTTCCAGTCGTTATCCATGCCTCTTTGCCATTCTACAGTGAAAGTTTTAAAAGACTCTAGTCTTGATTTAGATGGCTTAATTAATTCCCATGGTAGAAGTTGGTTTTCAACAGCTCAGACTCAGACGTGGCTGCTGTAAAGCATGAGAGAGGAAGGTTCAGCTATCTGAATTTTAAATGCCAGTTCTGTGGGAGGCAGAAGCTGGAGTGATTTTGAAGAGACTGGGAGGAAAATCTCACTCACTGAAAAGGTGCAGGAGTCACACTGATGCTGCTGAAAGTCAAAGTGTGATGTTGCTCAGCGTTGATTATAGCAGATGATTTGTGTACATGCAAAGGGACTTGCACTCAGTCACACACAGACACTTGTCTGACAAGACTTTGCTAATCAGCTGCTTAGCTAAGGTAGATTTGCTGTCCAGAGCATTTGACCACTCACATCCTTGAGGAGAGCGTTTGAGGAGACAGAGAGCTTGAGAGAGAAGCTTTGGTCGGTTAAGAATAGTTAGTCTAATCACCCCAGGCCATGGGAACCAGCTTGCTGCAGGCCTGAGAATATGCCAGATTGGTGCTGCCTGTGACAGAAAGAGAGCTGCTCTGTCGGGCAAGACGGTGACCCACAGTGGGAGGGGATTGAGGTCAGCTTGTCACTTTTTGCTACCAAAGCTAGCTCAAGCTTATACAAGGGGGATAAGGAGCACTGGAAGTTGATTTTAGTTTATGTACAAGGCAGATATGAGTGAGAGTCAGTGTTGCTTACTTCGTGTGATTGTATAGAAAGTAACAGTTCGCTTTAAATAATTGTCTAAAGCCCAAAGACACCAGAAACAACACAGAGCAATGGCTATAACATAGACTAGGTCTGCTGTAGTTATGTCCTCCAGTTTGCCTTTGCAGAAACACAGCAGTGTTGTACTGTATATTAATAATGTATGTGCAGTTTTAAGATATGCTAGTTGTGCTCTGAGGTCTTATTGTCTTTCACAGTTTGTTTGCAATGATTTGCTGACAAGCATATCTCCCACTTGAACAGAACTGTGTCTGTGTTTTTGCATGTTTTAGCCTAATTACTACAAATCCCTTTACATTACTGCGGACTGTATCCCAATGGATGCCATGGAAATTTTGATTTATTTGCTGCTTTTGTCCAACGGTTTACATTCCTGTCATGTGAGAATCAGCTCACAGAGACGATGCTTCCTCATCCATCACAGTCAACACCCAGTTTAACTGTCACCAAAGCTAAAAAGGATCAAGTAAATTTGGTTAAAAAAGACTGCAGTTCAAGCTTAAATCTGCACAAGATCCTTGAGGGTCTACAAACCAAAAAGTCTCTCCCTTGATGAGCTAGTACTGAATATCAATACAAGTAGCAGGAAAATCGTTATCCTGCAATACTCAGTTCCTTCAAGATCGAAGAAATCAACAACACCTGACCTTCAATAATCACCTCCCAACATGTTTGTTCTAATTGAATCCTGTCACCCTGCACCTGATACGAGGGCATTGCATCTACACCCTTCTGTCCATTCACTGTCATATATTTTTCAGTCCGTATTGACTCATCCTGTCAATATTTTTAAAGCGTACAGGGGCCGTTAAAATTCATGAAGGGTATGAGTGTGTAGGTCATAGACCAGTCGAAATGAACACCCTGCAGAAATTCTTTTAATCAGAGGTGTGCACAATTTTTACAGCATAACAACCCAATCCCACAACATTAGATACCTGGAGCTTTATCAATTTATGTCAAGCAAATTCTGTGAAATGTGAAAATGTTGCAAAAGTATTAAGAATAGGCACCTTTTGGCAAAACTCTGCCTGCTGGATGCAGACTTGAGAAATAAGCAGAATGGAAATGAAAACGAAACCCAATTTGCAATGAAGACAGATGGATCTCTGCTTTGTCTCTAACTCCTTCACTTTCTGTGATTCACATTCATCCAATGCTTTCCAATCACATGCAAAAATAAAGAAAATAAAAATCTGTTTGCAGAAAATTAAGATATTGCTCATATAATAAGACCTCCCTGGTTAATTTGTGAGGACAGTGATGCTGTTTTGGACTGGTTGTTGGCCGATAGTTTGACCCGTGAATGTGCCGGGTCATCACACACTGGGAGGCGTTAACAGAGCTATTAACAACTAACTAAGCTCCATCCGTCCTCAGATTAGCAGTGCGCCAGTGTGCTTGAGAAATAATCAACAGCAGACAGAGAGACGTGGCTTTCTGTCTGACAGCTGCACCATCTTTATTTCTCTTCAAATTCTCTTGGTTTCTGTCTTTCCTTCCTCCTTCTCATAATCTTTTCTGTCTCACCATCTCTTTTCTTTTGCATCGTACCTTTGTGATATCCATCATCATTTCCCTTTACAAATCTATTTATCTTTCATATATCTTCCATTTTTTTCAATTTGTGTCATAATCTCTTTTTCCTCTTATCCCCTAGCCTGTTTCTTTTTTTTCCCTCTGTCTTCTCATTTCCTTTTTGGACACTATAAACCTTTTAAGGAAAGGCTGCAGGCTGACTTGGCTCTCATAAAAGCAAATATTCACACCACAGAAGAGAACTTGAGGAATCATGAGAGGAATGGGACACACTTTGGCAGTGCGACAGTCTCTCTTTGCCTCTTTATCACAGTTAGGCTTATTGTAAGGATGCCTTTTACTCCTTGCAGGCAACAGTTCTGAGTGCTGACAGGAGAGTGAGTGGAAATGTTTGGATAATTTTATAAGCAAAGGACAAATTTGTAAAACAACACGCAAGTCTGAGAGACAGATACTGCAAATGTTATGCTGGAAAATCATAACCATCCATCTGAAAACTACTGTACACATTTGACATTTTCAGTGAAATGACTGTTGATTAACGGCCATAAAGAGCATTTGCTTCTGCATCCCTGTTCATTTATTTTCTTTCCTGCAGAAAGTCTGCTGTTGTGTGCTGTTCATAAGGTAAACATGTTGGGTAGGTTGACCAATGCATCAGCAAATGCCATGACTGGATTGAACTCTTCCGTCCCAATCAGCTTTCATTATGTCTGTTTGTTGTTGCTGCTAAATGAACAATATGTAGTTTCGATCACAGCAATGAAAGCAAAAGACTTAGTTTGATGACATCTCGTGGGATAATGGGATTTCAATTGTAAACAGCCTCCACTGCAGATGAAAGTCATCTGACTGACTCTGGCAGAAATATTTACTGACGAGGTAATGTCTATGCATGTTATGTTCAGTTATGTTTGCTGACCTTCTTCCTCACTCTTTAACTGGTGTTACCATGGAAGTTAGTGCAGATGACAAAATGAAACTCACCATTATTTTGAATAAAGTTATGTGTTTGTGTGTGTTTGAACATCGATTGAAATGTTTGAGATAATCTGACTACACAATTATGCAAGAAAATAACAAAGATATAGTCATTTTTAAATGTGAAAATGTTAGATATTTTATTGTAGGGAAATTCAAGCTCTTTCTAGTCAAGAGAGAATATATGATGAAAAGAAATGATCATGTAAAAAAACATGTAGGTTTTTCCCTCTAGAAAACCATTCTGATCACATGAGCAACATTTCTGTAGTGCCCTATGTATAAAACTGGACTTCCAGTTGCTGAAAATGATTTCGGTGGGCAGGAGCTGGCTGGGAGTACTCACCTTGAGTGACTGCAAAATACCAGCTGGCAGCATCGTTGTATGCATTGTTGTATGTCTGAACCATTCTGAACGCCAATCTGCATTGCTGTGATCCCAGGCTTTAAAGCCTAACATATCTCATCCTATAGTGCAAGGGGTGGTGAACTAACAACTATGAAGATCGGATTTGTGCCAGGGAACATCTTCTTCATCACCAACAGCACAATCAGGTTTTTGCCAAATCAAAATGGAAGAAACATCTTGTCCTCTGAGAAATTCTGTTGGTACATACTCTTGTTCTTATTTAATTGATGTTATTGAGTTATATTTATTGGTTTGTTTACTACCATTAACATTAGTGCTTGTCGCTTTGGGAGCCGCCATTGCTGTTCAGTATGTGATGGCCTGTGTTTTAGGTTGTCAATTACAGCGCAGTTCCTGTTTGGCCGTACTTATTCTGATACTTTAATATCATTTTCAGCGGCTAACACTACTCAAACACTAGCAGAATTAATTGAAAAGTGTGAAATGTGAGTTCACTGGGTAAATAAAAATTGTCAGATATCTTGACAGAGGAAGTAGGTCCTGTTTTACGCTTCCTCAAACAACGTGTTTGACTTGGCTTGTCTTACATTGACTGCTGGAAAACTTGACAATGTTCAAGCACAATCAAGAGAGTGTATCTTTTTCTGTTATAATGGAAATAGGGTGCTAAAATATTATCCAATAAAAGAGGTGATTGCAACTGGACAGAGTGTCTCACTGTTACATAAAAGCATTTTATGTTTTTATAGATTTTAACAGACAGTTGCTAGCCAATGATGAGTGAGTGCCTTTGGCAGAACTAGAAAAAAGAAGGTCCTTTATATATATCAGTGCATTTATCACTGGATTGGTTGAGTGTGTCCATTTGTAAACTCCAGCCCACACATGTGATGACTGAAGACTAAAGAGCACAAGAGGGGTGAAGCCTGTGAGAAACAGAAAATAAACAAAACTGCCCTGTCAGTGTACAGTCAGTCATGTTTAGATCTTCTTCTTCTTCTTTTTTTTTTTTACAGCACATCATAATTCTTGCCCCTACACCTCGCACCCTGAAGTGTCAGAGCAGAGCATGCTTTATGATGGTCCCCAGGGAGACTGAAAGATTGGATGGACACGCCTGAGCAGCATGAAGGTCACCGTGTTGGCTTTGTGTCATTGTGGGAGATGCATCAGATTCTATAGCAGCTGCACATTCACTACATCTAATGTTAAAACACCACAGATTCAGTGGTAACTGAAACTTCTGAGGCAACAAAAACAACAAAATTGAGTCTGTTATGAGCGTGTTTTAGATAATTGATTTTGTTTGACTGGGCAGCATTTCTTTTTAAAATTTTCATCAGCTCTGTACTGTGGGATTTATGCCACCCCCGTCTAAAAGTGCCCTCACCCTGTGCTTTATGGCACTAATATGAATCAGAGCTGGTGAGCATAGGGAGTGTAAAATATGTTCACTAGCTCACCTCTAGCAAGCCCATCACTCTGCCTTTACTGTAGTTTCTTGTTGGGGTTTAGCGTGTATTACAGGCAGTAAATGTAGGG
>JAPXVT010000010.1:18024408-18037563 GCA_029823135.1 Acanthurus reversus
AAAGGATTACTGGCAGTGTTGTGAGCTTTCTGGCGACTGCCTACAGCCAAACGAGGAGGAGGAGGAAATGGAAATGCAGGAGTTCTGCCAGGTCATATCACTCTGTGTCAATGAAATGTGATCTGTGGGTCTCACTTGGAAGAGTACAGCCATGATTAAACAGACTTTTTTAGTTTCTTACATTCTATAATAGTGAAGGTTGATGTGTCAAAAGAGAATGAAATCAAGTGAAAAGGTGTTGGCTTATGGAAACATAAAAATAGCGAGTTACTGCACATTTGTGGTTGCCATGTTTGTCTAAATATATCATTATTGGGCTAAACGTGTGGAATTTTTTAAAATTCATTTTTGGCTATATTTTAAGATGTGGGTCAGGTAAGACAGATTTAGGGGATCAGGGGAAGGTATGACTGAGTAAAATATGTACTATTGAACAGATGGACAGTCTTCTGTGTGTAGTGTTGAAGCCAGAGCCAACCAACTGGACTGTTTCCAGGTTTTATAAAAAGCACTAGGTGAGTTAAATCCCTCCAGTACTAGGCTTCTTTTAGTAAACAAAGCATTACCTGCTGTCTATATTTGGAGACATAAATCTAGAAAATCTCCTATACACATTTGGATGCATTTAGTTTTGAAATAAAGATATTTTTTTGTAACCTGAAGTTCCCAGCAAAAACTTTCTCCAGGGAGACAACCAAATAAAAAAAAAACCCTCAAAGCCCCAAATGAGATAAGTTTACCTGAGAGAGGAAAGTTGGAGGGCTTTAATGGAGTTGTGTTGACATTGCACTGAAGCAAAGTTTAAATAGGGCACATTTTACTGTGTGAGCTCAGCAAAGAAAATATCTCTGCTTTTCACCGGGAGTCTTAATCTAATATGAAGCATGACTTTGTTTTTATATCTCTTGTAAGCCATTTTTATCAGTAATTATAATAAAATAAAGTTAAGCAATAAACAGTGTGTGAATGTAGATGCGTGTGATCGTGTGCTTATATCAATGTGCTTGGTTTGTGTGCGTGTGTGTGTGTGCGCACTTATGCACGTACTGTTTATGTGTGAGCGTATAGTCCTGGCACATATCTTAGCTCACGTGTTTGTGTGTGTGTGTGTGTGCGCGCGCACATTTCATTAGAGATTGGTTTGATTTAAGGCAGTTCTTGGCCGCACTCCATGGCTACTGCAGACGTCAGCAGCTCGGCCAGCTAGCTGAGAAGGATGGGATGAAGGGGGTGAGGGGGGTGAACAGAGCAGATGGAGAAAAAGGAAGATGAAAAGTTAGCGGTAGGAAGGAAAGAATAGACTGGTGACATGATGGAGAGGTTAGCAGGGACATGGATGGATGGTTGGAGAAATGAGAGGGGGAGGGAGATATAAGAGGAACTGAAATAGTGAAGAGTGATGGGTAAAGCTGCGGGAAGCAAGTGAAAGAAAGAGAGAGTAGGATGAGAGAGAAAGGGAGTGCGAGAAAGAGTTTGAACTGAGAGTGAAAAACAACAGCTATGCCAGAAAAAAATATTTTGATCATATATCAAATACAGACAGGAAGAGATAACAGATATGCATCACACATACTGAATTACGCCAGTGTGCACTAAGAAATCATGCATGCTGCAACAGACCATCATGATCAAAGAAAACAAAACCTTTGGGAGGACTTTTAATACATATGGTTTACTGTAAATTGAAAGCTTTTTGCATAGAAACCCTGTCTAAAAATATCATGCCCTATGTCAGAACTCTTAAATAACCAATAAGGAGTTGAAAGGTGATAGGGCAAAATCTGTAACATCATCATTCTTCCTCAATACATATTGTTGCAGCCACACATCACCCTAGACACTTGCTCTCTTAATGATCACATGCTCACATGTCTAGGCTTCAGAGCTGACATGGGTGCACGTACTTGTTTAGCCCAACAGCTAACATTAAGGGGAGTTGGCTGCCAGACTGTGTTATGATACAGCTTACCTGTGTTCTTTCCAACCCGCTCACAACACTCGGCCACGACCCACTGATCCCTTAGGTGGTGTGGTCCACTGCTTCGGTGACATTTGGTAGTGACTGGCCTACCTTAGTCCTGGCGTCCTCCTGGCATGTTAGCCATAGTCTGCCGACTTGACTCTTCGCTACTTGTTTGGCAGGCAGTTCATTCGTCCCCAGCTACATGGGGAGTAAGAGCACCTTCAACCTTTTTCCAGCTGGCGTCTTTCAGTTAGGGCAAGATGACAACACTTTGCATTTTGGAGTGGTGTTCTCTCATTCACAGGGCTACTTGGCTTTTTCCCACAATGCAATACTTACTCTTCACTCTCACATCATACTTATGCCATGGAGTTGCTGAGAAATCAGCCAAAACTGTCCACAGTGTAGCTAATGGAAAAGTGTGTGCCGCAATATTAGCAATAGTTCCATACTTGATACACTTGCTAAGGAGACCAATACCTCTCTGACAACTGTACAACAAAGATGTAGCTGTAGCCAGTTAGCTTTATCAACACTAAGACTGGATATGGGGGAATCAGCTAGACTGACTCAGTCCTAACAAACATGTAATTTTTTGACTTTTTCTTGACAGGACCAGTCGAGTCAAGCAGCAAAAGCCCCAGGAAGTTAAGTTTCCCAGGCTTTAAAGTTGCACTAACCAGTTGGTAGTAGTAGCTTCATATTTACCACAAAGAACAGTAACAGTGGTATGGAACTTTCATCCAAATTTCAGCAAGAAAAGAAAAATGTGTGCTTCCCAAACTGTCCAATATACACTATCTGTTAAAAGCTTCTTGGAGATTAGGAAAGGTTCAAGTTTACTTTTATGGACCATTTTCAAATAAAACTTGACAACACAAACAACAGACATTACCTTGCTAACAGCACAGTGTAGTTTCAAGTGACCTCTGCTAAACACATGCACATACGTATTCTATGAGTCAGTGATATAAGTGCCCTCCACAGCCAAACAGGTACGTGTGGGCTGACGGTTGAAAGCACAGCACTGTAACATCATGTGACAGGTTGCAGAGTCAGAGACAGCAGTGAGCCAGCTTAGTCCCCAGCAGGAAGGCAGTCTGTATTGAAGCCAATAGTTGGGCTGTCTAAGGAGAAAAGCTGTTATTAGCATAACCCAACAGGAGGTCTCTGCTATAGGTCGCTCAAGGGAGGAGAGGAGGGATAAAGCAGAAGCACTGAGGAGGAAATTTAACAGGTGGAGGAGCAGAACTATCGGTTGTGGTTACAATGATGCAGACGATGACAAGGATAGTGACGGTGATGATTGTGATGTTGAAGATGACAATGATCACAGGTTATTCACATGACAATGATGATGTTACAGAGTAGTGATTACTATGAAGTAATGCTGACAATGGTATTTTAGAGCATGCAACATTGATATCAACACTGACGACCGTTAAAAGACAACAAAGGTGAAATCTGCAGTCATCGTTGGAGAGGATGAAAGAAATGAAGCCTTTTGAAAGGCCACTTTATGCAAGAATTGCCAAAAATTTTGCTATTTAGCACCCCTACAGTTACCATGCACTAGAGACAATGCATGCCCTGGTGAACACACACATTTCAGAAATTCCACCCATAAGTGTGTGTGCTTTTTAACCAAACCCACATTATTAACATGGCTGGTTCAGAGTGACAAAGTTAAGCAAAAGAATCACCTACAGAGCCATTTTTTTTAAAGGCAACTGACTTAGATTCAGATCATCCCCCATCCTGTGCACTGACAAACACCAGCACTAACTCACTGGTTTTTATTTAACATGTGATTGAAGTTTAAACAAACTGTGTTTAACTTGTGCAGCCATGCAAGTGATCAACTTGCGTCAGAGATTAGTGCACGGTGAGTGGATAATACAGAACGACCAAAAACTGCTGTGTTTACTGTTGCTGGTTAACTTGAGCTTCAAAATGGATCAGAAGGAGTTCAGTTAGGGGCCATTGTATTTTGCAGGCACATCGATGCTGATTTTTACTTTATTTTGTCTGTTGGAGGCATCTGGTACTAGTCATTACAAATATTGTGTTTGAGGGGAATTCCGCAGTTCATGAACCTTAAAACTGACACAGTTCTGACAATGAGCATCTCTGTCGTCCCACTCTCAGATTGGACTTGAGGATGTAAATGCTGTTATCAAGGCAGAGATGAAAATATAATGTTGTCCCTAAGCCATAAGCTGTTGGGTCCTTCCTCCCACCCTGCAATTGAAGTTCCAGTCGTATTCATGGTGGCTTGACAACCACACACAATAGGCATGGTAATGGTTGGGTACATACTCACACACACACACACACACACACACACAGGCACTCACAAAATAGAAACATATACAGACTTACACGATGAGACCACAGGCTTTCAGTGAACCACAACATAAAGATCATCATTTAGACTGTGCCTTCCCCTCCACAGGAAGCTGCAGGCACTGATTATGTGCTATTTGTTTGCCTGTGTGCTTTGGGTGTGTGAGACACCCGAAGAATTCATATATAAATTTCTGGGGTTAACAAATCACAACTTGTTGGGTTTTACTAGCCGGTCTCCATCAATTCTCATTTTGCCTAACAAATATATTTAAAGGGCCACCCTATAAACTTAGTACTGCATGTTCATGAAATTGTAAGAGACTTGCAAGAGACATGTTAAAAAGGAATGGTTAACATCAAAGCAGCAAAAATGACTTTTACCTCAAGTATGAATAAAGCTCCTATAACTAAAATGGAGAGCATCAGAAGAAAATCTGAGGAGCTTCCTTTTGATACAGTAATATGAACTCAAACAGAGTAAGTGGTGAGTTTTGTCACCTCAGACTACAGGGTTTAATCTTGGACCTGCAATCTGATCAATGGCATGAAAGAAAGTGCTTTCATGAGCACAAAACAAAATGGGTTCATAAGCACTCCTGTGTGTATTACTGCTGCATGCACACTATATGAACCCGATTTAATGTCCATTATTGTCCCCATTTTACTAAGGCAACAGTTTTATGAGAATTTACCGCTTAAGTTACTGAGCAGAAATGAGTCCTCGGTTTATGTCCTTAAATATGATAACATCACATACTGAGGATGGTTCCCATAAGAAATATGCAGCACTCAGAATGATGTAGCGAATACTCATAAATAATAAACTGGTATCTTTAGTATTCAAGTATCTTACTTAACTAATTTTTTGGAGCAAAGAGAGAGGTACTTAATGTACAGTCACTGAAAATCTGCTTTAATAAGCCTAAACCCAAATGAGGTGACATGACAATTTTTAATTTTGCCTTGCTTTCATTTGATCTTTAATGTGAGTAGCTGTTACAGCTATTTATCATTAAATTTATTTGGTTTTGTGCTTAAAAAGCCTTGAATTAAATTTTTAAAACACATGGATGAATAAATTTTTGGTTCATATTCAATAATTGTCCAGTGACTTGAATTTATTTGCTTTTTACTTTCTTAACCTTAAACTACGGAAGACAACTGAGTTTAAAAAAATATGTGTTTTTCACAATGAAGATATGAAAGCTCACGGGGAATGAATCTCCTTATATTAGATGGAGACATAGCTCTCTTAGTATCAGACCATAGACACATTTTACCATTAACCACTGAAACCCATCTCCTGTTCTATTAAAAGACGCTGCACAGAGTGCTGCCAGATGCTTGAAACTCAGCTGGAACCGTTCATTTCCATCAATGTGTGATATCTCAGTGACTGGTTGACATTTAAAGCTGATGTCTGTTGAAGCTGTTGACATGTTCAACCATTACACAACAGGGGTTCAAACATTTTCTGAATTCAGTCATGTGAACAGTGATTATGTACGAAATATTTATAGCACTTTGAAATTAATCATTTATATTATTTCTCTGTGGTATTGATAATAGGGTTGCAGGGTGGGGACATGGAGTAGAACAGAGGCTGGAATACCAGAAGGCACCTTTGGGTAAATAACAAAAGTTTTAACCATTCAGTTGCCAAAACATTTGTCAAAACAAATCTTGGTATTTTACGTTTCTGAAAACCAAGGATATATGCAATTCCAACATTTTTTTCTGCCAATCAGGTTGCAGTTTTATGTTGTGTTAAGTCTGGTTAGGTTTATGCAAGAAAACCACTTGGTTGGGGTAAGGAAAATATCATGTTTTTGCCTACAGAGTTTTGTCACCACAATCACAGCCGGAAAAAGTCACAACATCTAACTAAGAATGCCATTTTTTTTGTTTCCACAAACACAGTTGAAATTGTCCCAATTGTTACTGCAATTGCTTAGTTTTGTCAGTTGAAACTGTCAACCTATGGTTGTGTTGCACTGTAGTCTACTGCTTGGCATCTGTCTTACCCAGGGGTAACGCCACCACCATGCCTCCATGTAAAAAGTCAGGTTATGTATACGTAAGGTCATCATTTTATTATTAATTGTAGAGAGGTTTTTATCATGGGTTTGAAACGTACATGTTGTAGAGACCCATGCTTTGCAGAAATGTTGGGTGCAGCTGCTTGACAGAACAAACAGATGAGAATCCCCAGCCAAATGTTATCAATATGAGACTTACTGATAAAATGCACATCTGATTGATTTAATGAGGTTTGAAAGCTTCTGTCCTCCACTGACAAAGGGATATTGATTTGCGTCAGTATTAAGTTGGAGGGTTTTACTCTGACAGTATAAATCCTGATTATTGATGTTGTTGTGACCAAGTGGCTAAGGCACTAGACTAGCACTCCTTTGGGCTTTCCCTCTTCTTGTACAGATTCTGCCAACAAAGACAGGTTGTTTTTTTGTCTTAGATGTTTGGGCTGAGATGTCTGTCCTGTTAGTGTGGCTTTT
Organism: Acanthurus reversus; assembly: GCA_029823135.1. Classification (NCBI taxonomy): domain Eukaryota; kingdom Metazoa; phylum Chordata; class Actinopteri; order Acanthuriformes; family Acanthuridae; genus Acanthurus; species Acanthurus reversus. The sequence goes on from JAPXVT010000010.1 coordinate 18,031,234, forward strand.
ACAATGAAGGGATTTCACTGGCTGAATTACCCTGCTGAAAATATTTGTATATTTGGCCAAATCTGACTTTCTTTTTCAGTTGTGTCTTTTGAGAAAAACACCCAAACTTGTTGCAAGTTTCTGTGAAAACTGTGTCATCTATATTCTATTCTGAGTATGTCGATGAACAACTGCAGTGAGTAATGTTTTGGAAGTGAAGAGAAAGAGGTGATGATTTTAAAAAACAGTTTGCACACAACCCAGCATACAGTATAAAAACAACAGTGCATTATTACCATTCAGTTTTTGTACTGATTGAATTAATCAGATAAGATTTGTTAGAGGTAAAAGTATGTAAAGTTTGCTATCTTTGAACTAAGCCAGGCAAGCTGTTCCCTCCCTCCTGTTTCTTTGGTTTAAAGCTCAGCTAACGGGCTGCATGCCGTAGCTTTTTTAGCATACAGACATGAGAGTGGCACCGATCTGCTCATCGACCTCTCAGCAAGAAAGCCAGTCAGAGGAGCAAAATATGTTTCCAGGCTTCTTTGCACCCCAGTTCAGTATTCTGTTAACATTATTCCTGCTATTATGTGGAGACCAAGACCCTAACACCAACCCTGAAAACATAGGAGCTCAGGAACATAGGACCCTGGGGGAGTCCATACTGTTGAACTGGGCAACAAGGGACACGAGGAACATATGATCCTTCGTCATGTTCCCCTTAGTGTAATATAAATATGGCACTAATGTAACACAGGACCCTGGGAGCACATCCCATGGGAAATAGGAATACTCCCAATAAGCAGGTCTCCTGAAATGTCAGCTTCTTCCACTAATGTGTATGGAAATAAGCTGCAGCTGAGCACCACTGAGCTTGTATTGTTTGTGATTATGATATCTACATTTTTACTTTCTTCAACCCATTTCTCTTATTCCTACTCGAGTTAATCTACATTTTACATATTAGCAGTGGAAGTAAACACAACAATGGTTTGAAAGTGCAAAGCATTTCAAAGCCACATATTTGATTCCAGATGTGGCTTGACTGTGTTATTCAGCCTTTGCTCTTTTCTTTTTTTTTTTAAACAAAATGCTTGTCCATATAGAACCAAAACAGATGCACCAGCAAAACTATACTAAGAGGACATTTGATGCAGCTCGCTAAGAATAAGGACATGAGTCAACAGTGCTGTTCCTAAAGTGAGGACCGGCATCTAACTGGGCCTCATAAAAGTCGGCCACTAGGGGAACTTTGCATATCAATAACATTATGTTATTTCAGTATGTATGTATTTATTTTGTACATAGGTTTATAGTATTTATAATGATATGTATAAAGTTAATGAATACATTCTGACGACAAGGAATTCTGTTTCGGGAATCTTAAATAAGATGTCATGTGTCTGTATCACCTTGTTTGTTAAAATGTGTAATATGAGTTGTCACCTGATCTCTCTCTTTAAAGCTGCCTTGAAAGCCTGAGCTGAGTTTATTGCTGATCTTAGAGAAAGCAACTTTTGTGGCTGGAGCAGGTTTCACAAGGCATTTGCACAACATTCTCCTAAAAAGCAGGTCAAGCTCATCAGAGACCGTCCACACACCCAGAAGACATACCACACCCACTCACTCATGGCTCCTCTCTGCTGTTCAGGTCTCCTTTTTCCAGCTACTGATAGGTCAGCAGAGCATATCTTCCACTAAAGATAGTAACACACAAATCACCAGCTATCTTATTGTCAGAGAGGGTAAAACATTGGCCAGGGGTATAAAAAGGTAGAGGACACGGTTTGGCTCGCTCCCGATTCTTTCTAATGCACAGTGAACAGTGAAGGTGCCTACACCCCCCGAAACACACATATAAACACATACGCAGAGGAATACCATAAATTACACAACCCCTCACAAACACACAAACACTCATAAAAGACTTTTTATCTTGTGCCCTCCCTCTTCCTCTCTCTTTTAACTTTTTCCATCCTTTTAGCCAATTCTCCTCTCTCTCTCTCTCTCTCTCTCTCTCTCTCTCTCTCTCTCTCTCTCTCTCCCACACAAACACAAACACAAACAGGTAGAAAAGGGGGGAAAATGTGCTTTGGCCCCCTTTGGTGTTAAAATCTGTGTCTGTGTTGGTTTGCAGTTTTTTGGGTCTCTGTTGTTGTGTGGGTCAAATGTCATGCATGATCTCATTGTCAGTCTGTCTCATGTCAGCCATGTCTGTTCGGGGAGAGCAACAATGATTCAATGTGATTAAACACACAGAGCCATTGTTTAATCGATTTAACTCGCTGGTCCATCCATCTATTTCCTAAATTGCTTACTATGTTCAGGGTCAAAGGGCTGGAGCCTACAGTGTTATTCAAACTTTCTGCATTCATTTTGTGGCCAGTAAGTTGACACTGGTAAAACATTGCAGGGTTGTTTGGCAAAAAAGTTAAAGGCTTAACTTTTGCTGCAATGTAACAATCCACCAAGGCTCTGTGTTGGTCAGTCACATACTTGCTATAGTGGCAGCTCTGACAGATTACTTCGCAATGTGAATGCCGTATTGCCACTATTTACCTCATGATTGTTGTGACAAAAGACAAAATAGTTAGGTGATAACTTTCATGAGTTGTTATGTGCTACATAGCATGAGCCATTGTGCAGTCTTCTTCATATCTGATAAAGCCCAAAATACACCACTGCTGAACAGCACACGTAAAAACAAAACCCAAACCAGTGGCGACTAGGTGTACACCAGCCCTCATCTATGCACCACCTGTAACATTTCAGGCCACTTTTCTATTTTCCAGCCTTGCCGCCCCCGAAAAAAACAACAACAAACAAACAAAAAAAAAACCCTTTTTTCACTAGCTTCTTGCTTATAAGTGCAGCTCTTCTTCTCTGAGGAGGGACTAGTTGTTGAGGTCGAGAGATACCCTGAACTTATGACCTTCAGTGTTTTCATTATAAAGATAACAGCAAAAAAGACACTGCCTGGTGAGCCACAGCTCAGGTGTGTAATCAAGTTTTAATTAGTGGGTAGACATACAGTTTTAAGTTGTTGTTCAAGTTGCTGAAAACATTTTTTGGTGCATCTTTTATGGATGGCAAATGTGCAATAAACATGCCACATGATGTTTCCTGTTTGTGCTAGGGGTGGCGTGTCATATGATGCTGCAGTGGGTGTTCCACTTCAGCCTTTAAAAGCATTAATCTGTCACTACAACTGGACTTTCTGGACTGCATGTCATTGTCCCTCTGGTAAAATACCTGTATGAATGTGTACCCTATTTGAATCTATCTGAATCAGCAGATGAGTTGTGATGCATTTGCATTTTCCCTTTGGGTTGGATTTGTTGCACACAGGCAAAGGGAGCTGTTATTTCGTTTATTGGTCAAAAATGACATCAATCAAATCTCCTCTCTTTCAGCCATTTGCTTATTTTGAACACTTTGTGATTTGGCAAACTGCTAATTGATTGTTTACAAAGTCGTCCTCAGCCCATAATGCATAGCGCAGCCGGCTATGGGACCTGTATTAGACCAAAAATGCGCATTCTTCCTGAAGTTAGGGCAGATCAAGGTTAGATCATGTTCATATAACAAACAAACTGTACTATAGTTCATTTGTGACCGGACCAAGATGACCTCTTTAAAGGTCTCAGTGCGGTTTTTATGGTCCACACCTGAGTTCAAATACTGTGTTCACACCTACCCAAATAAACCACAACAACGGGGAAACACACCAGAGTTCAATTAAACCTAACTAATCAAGATGGGTGTGAAAATACCTTGAAATTAGTCAAAATAAATTGGTTTCTACTGCTTGACATTAGCCTTTTTTTTGTAAGATTTGGACATACAGTATGCTCACGGGAGGGTAACTCTGGGAGCTCTCTGTGTTTTGTGATTCCAAATGTTCTCCAAGAGGGTGTTATAATTAAGAAATAAACTGTTGAATAAAACCCAAAACACTAGAATATAGGCAGCAATCAAATGACAAACTATTTGCTTCTTCCCCTGATCTTAAGCCTGTTGCCTCAACCTGAATTTCTACCAATAAACGTGTTCCTCTTGCAAATGTAGTCACTGACTCAATAATATTGCACCTGCCACAGATCTGTTCACACCAGCTACACCCATCAGATTTCAGGAGCACATATTTCACCACTTCCCCCGCTTGGTCACTATCACTCTGTGCCCTCTGTTGTGAGCCTCACTGCTTCTTCATCTCTCTCTCTCTCTCTCTCTCTCTCTCTCTCTCTCTCTCTCTCTCTCTCTCTCTCTCTCTCTCTAATGACATGCTGTGCCAAGTGTAAGTGATTCAGCTGACTCACAAGCAGTGTGGGTTGCAAACTGCCACCCTTCTCACTCCAACACACATATTCTGATACCGAGGTAGAATACAGAGCAAGGCGGGGGAAAGGAATGATTAAAAAGAGAGCTGAAAGGATGAGGGGAAAATATTTCTGTCACAACTGCATATAGATTCCTTTTTTAGATCAGCAATCACTCACTATGACTATGAAACGAGTCAAGGGATAAATAAACAGTAGAATCAAGAACTTGCCCAAAGTCTTTCTCTTTTGTCTCTCTATGCATCTGTTTTCCTACAGAAGCTGCAGTCTGGCAGGAGTGGCTACAAATTAATAATTTGCTCCCCAGAGACACCAGACTGAGTCACTCCTTCAATTACAAATAGTAGAAAGTAAACACACTAGCATATGAAGGGAGGCACAGAGCTCCCCTGGGGTAAACTGACGCCCCCTTTTTACACAAAGCCACACAGGCATGGTGTATCACACAAGAATACACACATAAGAACAAACCTACCTCTGCACGTACTCCATATTAGAGAGACCCACTTCTGCCAGTGAGAAACAAGGTCACCTTTGAGTTCTTTACCTCCTGTATTCCAGCAATTAAAGCTATTTTGTTGAGCAACACTTTTGTTTTTCCTTCTTTTTATGTTTTTATGAAAGGTAAAGGCTTTTTAATGGCCCAAATAGTTTTTTCCAAGGGTGTTTTTTAGTGTGTGAAGAGTGGTTATTATGGCTCTGGTGAGATATGGTATATAATATGTGGTCCTGTGATGAATACGTATGAAGAGAGATGAATACTGTGCAGGCTGTTTTTAGCTAATGTCCTAGTATCAAGCCATGGAACACTGGTCGCCAGGCCTCATTAGCTCCAAGGGACAAGGTTGTCACCCTAACAACACACACATGCACACATACACTCCATGTGACTCAACACATGTGCAGGTGCGTGTGTGATATTGAGGTACACATTAATCATCTCTATTGTTCAGAAGCGGCCTTTTACGGTGGGGTAACCCAAGGTTATCTGTGCTGTGGTAGGCTGACTCCAGCAACACACACATGCACACACACATGCACACTGTTGCAGCACCTGTACAACTGACCTTAATTAGTTTTAAAATGTAAAGATGATATCAGCGGGGTTCAAATTAACTTATACTGTAATAGTCATAATAAACGCAGCTTCACTCATAAAGCTTAATATTAAGAGGGATTTTTTTTACCGAGAGTGCAATGTCATGCAGGTACAATTATTCATACACCGTATAGGGTCTGTTCCAAAGTTCAATTAAAGATCAGAAATACCTATATTGAGTGAAATCATGACATAGAAGATGCCTAATTTTGTATTCAATAGTAGAATTCTTGATGTCTTGATGGTTATTTTACACACACCTCTATGAATCTCAGCATATTTTATAACCTAATTTTTTTCCGCATTTTCTCCTAATCTATATCCTACAGCAGGAAAGACAGAAACTTGTAATTAGAAGGAAAGTGGAATCTCAGTGGAATCTCATACTTTTTAGATGTGTTCTTACAATATACGCAGATAAGACCACAAATTGGAAATTCCATGCCTTAGCGATCCGGCGCAATGAAACAGACTCAAACAGCCCACAAACTGGAAGCTCACCATCATACCGATACCAACCCTAACTTTCACCACCCTGATCCACCAAAACGTCCACCACTCCCCTGCCCCAAACGTCCACCCCACCCTCTCGGTTTATAATCAGAGTTGCAGAGCTAAGCAGAGTGAAAGCACAGGAAAGACAGTGGGGGCCGGTGCTCGACCCCCATTCAGTGCAGTCGGAGGGCCGGCCCGGGCCCCGAAAGCTCAGATTACATCCCACATAATGAGAGGCCTGGCTCAGCAGGCTCTGCCTCTCTTTCTCTCTCTCTCTCTCTCTCACCCATACAGACAGATCGACTGCAGCATTATTGCTGAAGTCCTGTTCTGTTCTGTTCGTCTCTCTGGTTACTACACTGACATTTGCCAGCACAGCTGCTTTACATGTCACTGTATGGCTAAGGGAAAAAGACA
>JAPXVT010000010.1:18109089-18124620 GCA_029823135.1 Acanthurus reversus
CAGTTGCAGTGGTGTAAACTGGTCCATTTCTGCTCGATTCAAGCAAGCTGACAATGTCGCCCACAACTCAGCTTGTCAAGTCGCCAGGCCACTTTTAGAATGTAACACACATCGCTTGTTTCAACAGTCTTTTGGCTCTTAGTTATGTCACCTGCCCTTGCGAAGCACAACGCAGAGCAGCCAATAGGAACACACACTCTCTGAAATGATCAGCGACTGACCGAAAAGTGCCCGTCATGGTCTTCATTTTCTCAAGCCAGAATACAGAGCCAAGGAGGGGTGCAGAGGTCTAGTGTTCTTTCAGACCACCTGAATTACAATATTCTAAAAGGCTATTATGGAGTCTGTGCGCAATGACACCAAAAATAAACTACCTCCCTCCTTCTCCTCACCCTTGATGTTTGAAACCCAACACTGTTAAGAGTTAAGCTTGGAGGGCATTTAGCTGCACTTCGGGCGCTAGACCAAAATCTTGAAGTCAGTCTCTTTAATATCTCACTCAGACATCACTATAAACCCTGTGTCCACCTGATAGCACAAAAACACTAATCACAGGGCTTTGAGAGGGCTTTAAGAGGAGCTGAGTCATGTTATGATGTAAATACTCCCCGCTGATTGGTCTGACACATTTCTTTCAGGTTCAGTCGATTCTCACTTGATGCAACTTTGAAAGCAATCGCAAAAATTGATCACTGGTTTGACTTTTTCAAAGCATAAATCCATTGTTAATTCAATACTTCCCCATGCTGAACATGCACAGACATGGTCCATTTTTCAATTTTTCCAGTTTATAATTGAATTTGATTTCCTTAAGACTGTATAGTTCTTCAGCCCTGTTCCTGCTAAACATTTCATCAATATAAAATAGATTCATGTCTGTTGAAACAAAGCTGGAGTAATTACTCATGCTTAATCTTTGTACAATTACAAAACTTCACATTACTGAGTGAGAGAGCCACATTGTAACCAGAACAGATAAGGTTATTATATAATACCTGCACCAATTCCAAGCACTGTTCAGGGTCAGCCCACTGTCATAAGGTTCTAACACAAGCAGTTTTTAAACTTGTGCTGGTATTCTAGAAGATTATCTCTAAAATGTGTGAAATGTACTGTTAAACATCTTCATGCATGACAGTCAAATGCAGATGCAAATTGCAGATTGTTGCTGAGCAGTTGAGTTTAGCCTTAGCTTGACACATGCTCACCAAAGCCTTTGTTATTTCCAGTCTTATCTCTAAAACATAGCACAGGGTGGCAAGCAGCAAGTGGACATCTACTTTACTCTTTTTTAACTGCCTGCACACCATATGTGTAGAAGAGAGAACATATGCCACTGAACAGGGAGGATACATAACACAAAAACAACGTACATACAACAAGATACAGAGGAGAAAAGGTCATTTTTTCCAGCTCTTGTAAAATTAAGGAAACAAGGGGAAAAAAAGCCTATGATGTTACTTAAGAGCATGAGACTAATAAAATACCTGTCCAAATCTTTTACCTAATGTGCCATGCCTAAAAAAAGAACAAGCCCATTTGGAAGGCTAAATTGGATTTTCTTTGGGTGTAATGAAAATTAAGCAGCCTTTGTTGTCTTTTCAAAGCAGTAGCAAATTTGTTATTTTCTTGTTTATTTATCCTATCAGAGATCAGATTTGCTTTGTCATCCATCAACATCAGCGTTAAATGAACAGTTTGATAGAAGCAATTACCTTTTCAGATTATTGCGGCTAACCAAAGCTCATCCTGTGATGCTTCTAAGATGTCTTTGAATTGCTTTCTGTCATTATGCCAAACAATGAAAAATTCTGTCTAAAACTCACAGCTGCTGTCGTTTTTTTAACAGTATTTTGTTAAAACAGCTTGTTACTTAGTAAACAGTCTTGACTCTTCTAATTATACTTGCATAGATTTGTTGTCTTAGACTCAGTTTCCTGATATTGTGGGACTTTTAAATCAAAGAAAGTCACATTCAGTGACTTGCAGAGACTTCAAATTGACCAAACTGCCTCAGCAGCCTTTTACTGGTTTTTAAGCAATTTATGTTTTTGGCTGTAACTTAATGGCCATCTTCAGAATCTGCAGTAGTTACTTTAAAGACAAAAAAATCTGTTGGGAAGGGGAAAAAAAGGGTTTAGGGACTGATAAGACGCACTTCATTTAAATGGACTTTCCATGATCATCTATTTTCCATTATCCCCTAATAAGGCAGCTTCAACTTAAAATATCTTTCTAAGTTGGTCAAAAAAAAACAAAAAAAAAACTAACTCAAGCTTCTCGTAATAGCACTTTCCAGGACTTCCTCAACAGATGGAGTTTGCTCACTTTGCTCAGCGTTCATCTAACACTATTTCGAGGGTCAGGAATTAACTCACATGCTCATCTGTTGCAAGAAGTTGCTGCATCTGCTGGATTCTTTCACACTCCAGAGGACTGGAGAGGTTTTTTTTTTTCTTTTTTTTTTTGTCCCCCAAACTCATTTCCCTGACAGTTTAGTACATTTAGCAAAGTATAAAAGCTTCTTTTGAACTTGGGTTTGATCAAGAAGGTTTACCTTAAACACCTGGTCTGGTTTAATTTTCTAGCTCTGTTGCAACACTAAAATCTGAATGAGATGACGGGTTGAGGATGTCAAATTTATGTTCTTCCCTTTTTCTATTTTACATAAATAAGTGAAACAGTGCTGGTAAGCTCTGTAGGTACAAATCAATGCGATGCAATGCAAAAATAAAGTTCCTTCACTTGCCTCTTGCTCCTGTATTGCATGCCAGGTTCTTATTGACCTATTCACATACATTCAGCAAACAAAATATAGCCTCCTGTCCATTAACATCCCTGTGATCACACACTGAGAATTGTTTGATAATCCATACAGAACCAAAAATGCAGATGTGAGACTGAGGTCAGCATCTTTTTTAAAAATTATTTTTAATGTTTATTTGTCAATCTGCATGGCCTTCCATCTTTGGTTTCCTAACTGTATCTAATAAATTCACAACGCTGTTAGCGATGCCCTAACCACTTCACATTAATTAATGAACTTGCACCTCAAGCTGCGTATGCATATAGATTGTGAAATGCTAAAAATAATACTTCATTGAACAAGAAAGCTGACCGAACAATGCATCATTAACAGTAAAAAGGCGAGAAGACAAGAAACTGTTAGAGCTTCGTTTTTGATCTTCCTTCATCTTACCAGTCATTAAATAAACGAATCAATTTGAAGCATGGGTGCATTGATCCGCTTCTCCCACTTTTTCTCTCTCTCTCTCACTTTGCCTATCAGTATCTGCCCTCATCTCATCCTCACATGAGCATCAAAGACACAGCATCAAAAGTGTGACATGGCCACACATTTGAATGCCAATGTAATGTGTGAGGATGCATTTAAGCGAGGAATAATCATCAAGAAGAACTGTGGAAGACCAAAGCTTTGTGATTTAACAAGTGTTGTGATTTTAACTGAGCAATTACATGGTCCTGGAAACTTGTTCAAAACCAATCAAATATCAGAGGACCGGTTAGCAATCAAAGTGTGAAAATCAGGTGCCTGTATAAACAAGTAAAGAAGTTTTGCCTGCTGATATCATTCCTTGTGTTCATACTGGCCATAAAGAGATATGGTTGACCTTCAGAGTAAGTGATAGCAAGACAAAATACAAAGTTATTCTGCAAAATAAAAAATAAAATTAAAGTACAAGTGTATATAAAGCTAATATGAGGCTCCAAAGAGAGTCTTGTTAGTATAAAATTCTCTGTTGTCATGATTGACAGCCAACCCTAACCAGTGACTGAGTCAGGTGGGTATAGAGTATGGGTGAGACATCAAGACCATGGCTCCATCCACCAACCACTACAGCACAAACTCTGGCTCCAAAAGATGCATCAGTGCAAGATGGCAGCATCTGTGTAAGGATTTTTTTTGGCTTCATTTTTAAGAAAAGCGTAGATGCATTGTCCGTCTTTTTTTAATTATACTTGGCATCATCCATGATTTTGCAACCTGTGTACCTGCACTTACTTCTACATATCTTATTTTTCCCTTCCTTTTTCCTAATATTCCCCTCTGTATCTCTTATCTCTGACAATACCTTGTCTCGTCTTACCTCTCACCTTTATACTGCTCTTTCCTTCCTCTGCCTTTAAACATTTTTTGTCTCCTTTTCACTCTAAAACATTCTCTTTTTTGCACTTCTTTTCAATGCCTTCTCTATACCATCGATAGGCCTACCCTTAATTCTCACCCTGGTATCAGTGCAGACAGGGCAGCCTGTCATTTTAATATGAATACATCCTGTGCATGAAGCTGTGTCTTCACTTTCACTTCCCGGGCTCCCGTGGATATACAACATATGTTCGAAAGCTAAATATGGACATTGTTTTATGCACCATTGGAGTTTGTAGTATAGCGTTGTGACATTTTTCTGCTTCACTTTACTTGTGTCACTTACGCTTTCTCAAATGTTTTTGGCACCTCCTCCTCATTCATCTTTCCACCTGTTTTTGCAATGTTTTGTCCGCAGTGCTGCCTCTCTGCCAGTTTTTCTGTTTTTCCCTGCCTTCGTCCTGGTCTATAAGCTAGGTCTGTTTGTCAGCGATACTGTTACTGTATATGAGTACAGACAGAGACACAGCAAGGACAAAAGACAACATTTGCTACAATGGAAGCCCTGCTGGCCTCTTGATCCAGGCTGCAGCAAAAGGCAGGAGCACTTGACAATCAACGGGTGCTCAAAACTCCATTTGCAGCCAAGACAGCAGAGTCTCTTTTCTTTCTGTCTGTCTCTTTCTCTCTCTTACACACACGTGCACACACACAGCAGGCTCTTAGGTAAACAGGGCAGACGGGTTCTCCAGTGAAGGAGAAGTGCTTGCCCAGTGTGGGCCTACACGCTCAGCAGAGCGCCTCATTGCAGTGATAAATATGAGATGGTGGAGCTGGGAGACGAAGGCTCGTAGGAACTCTCCTCACATGAACCTTTGGGAGGGAGGTGGCTGTTTAATGGGCTAAAGAGAGAGAGACACATAAATAGACCGTATACACACAAAAAAGAAGGGAGTAGTTATCCACAGAGATGCAATTGCACACATATAGCGTGCAAGATGGAAAAGCATGCACAGAGAAGTAGCACGTAATAGCACCTCTGAAAAATGACACTGCAGGGTTTTGAAGGACCAGAGTCCTTTCATCAAATTATGAATCTTTGAAAAGCCAGACGTGAAATCAGTTCATGCAGACGGGAACCTTGACTCTGTCTTGAAAGTCTGAAATCTTGACTTTGATTATTAAGAGACTTGAATAGCCTTTTATTTATGCCCAGGTAGAAGAACATTATGAGTCATTATCATCATGTCCAATGCTGTAATAGACTAAGTTTGAAACTACTAAGGTCTGTGTGACATGATTTTGCTTGTCAGTGTAACATGTAGCATTGAGCTGTCCTTCTTTTTGTGTTTTTTGCCTCTGCCTCCTTCTTTTTTGTTTTTCTCTCTAACTCTGTAGTATAAGATTACTGAAATATATAACTAAAATTGCTGAATCACTGTTACATCATCTGTTATATAACTTAAATGAGTATTGCAACTTTTGCTGTGAGAGCAGGTATAAGCTGTCTGGTTATACATATTAGAAGACCTCAGGGTCTAGATTTGCTTGTTGGAAAGTGTTTTCATCTTTAATTTTGGTGTTTAGGGAAGATGACAAGATTGAGAAGAGCTGCAGAGACCCTCTTTTTGAATTATATTCATGGTAACATGGGTATAACTAGACAAGTGGAAAGTAGGTTGGCAAGCTGACAGAATCAACTCAGATTGGTCTTAAATTTTAAAGGGATAGTTTGTTTTTTTCGTGAGGTTGTACAACACACTTATGCCTACTCAGTGTCTTACCTGCCGTAGATAATGATCAGCTTGCCCTCTGTCTGGAGAAGCAATATGATTTACCAGCAGGAAACAGAGCATGGTATTGCTGTAAATGGTACCAACAGTGACATGTCTTTTAGCCACCAACAAGGCCACCCACATAAAGTTCATAGACATATAGTATGTCCCTTAACATATTTGCGACACCTTAAAAGGTTTTAGCATTTTACATTGCCATTGGACAGCCATTTCCTGACGTTTCCAAAAGATTGTTGGTATTGCTGTTGGTATTGCTTACAGCAGTAGGCCTACTATGCTCTGTGTCCTGCTGGTGAATTGTTCTGCTTCTCCAGACAGAGGGCAAGCTGATCATTATCTGCAGCAGGTAAGACACTGACTAGACATAAATGCCTTGTACAACCCCATGTAACAAAACAACAACAACAACAACAACAACAACAACAACAACAACAACAACAACAACAACGATAATAACAAAAACAGAACTATCCCTTTATACTCTACGACTGATCAACCCAGTTGTGAGAATAAATGTTTGCATTTATCTCTATAAACCATGGACATGTACAATGAAAACATCATAAAGAAAAGATCATGTTTTGGCCTGAAATACCTGCTTTTGTCGCCACCAAAACAGCTAAAAATCGCCCGATGGTTGTTACAATTGCCCGGTATTATATGTTGTGGTATCTACCACTGGTCTACTGCGTAAACTGTCACACCACCTAAAACCTCTCCTCCTTAAAATGCTTATATAATATGAACCACTTTGTATTATAATGTAGAAATGTTATGATGACGATAATACTGAAGTCATAAAAAGCATAAAAGAATAAGAGGATTAGTGGGATTATTTTAGTATTCCCATATCTTTCAAAGTAAAAAAGATGAACACAGGAGATCAAGGTGGATATTGGCAGCAGTTAATACCAATATTTGGTTTAATGATTCATAAATATCCAAATTTACACTCTATGCAGTCTTACAAGGATTGCAGTTCTGATTCTGATCAGCTTTCAGATTCATGAAGATATATTCAGGCAAGTTTAAGGTCTTTGAAATTCATGAGTGTCCTCATAATATGCCCTTCCCTACAACCTTGTGTCATGCATAATGTGAGGTTTAGTGTCTCTGAGTTTGAGCTGATGTTGTGTCTCTTAGTCTCACTCTCACTGGGCTCATAGCGCAGCAGGCATAAGAGGCTACAGCCAAAAGCTCTTAACACCAAGACCCAGGTCCAAGAAAGAGAGCTTTTTAAGATGCTACGGGCACCAGATGTGAAGACTATTGGCCTACCATTAAATCTACTCAGCACCTCTGACACATTTCAAATATATCAACTGTCTGTTCTCATCAACGTATGATATAGTCCAGGAAGATGCATATTGATTGAAGCAGCTTCAATGAAAATTCTATTTAGTCTTGTATATTTACAGCACTATAAGGTGCTGAGATGAGTAGAAAGTCAACAAAGCTAAAACCAAGAACTCCCTGTTTTTGCATGTCTTAAATAATTTTCATGTACAATTGCTTTGAAGTACATGGAGATTTTACAAGGTTACCATAATTAAAGGTCTAACTAAATAGCAAATAAACAAATTGCATGAATTATTTAAAAAAATGCTGCCTTTGTTGCTCTGGATACTCCCTGATTCCAAGGACAAAAGATAAACTTTGTTGTTGTACACTATAATTTTACAGCAAAGCAAACTTTATTACCAATTCAGCAAAGTTGCATAAGGCAGTATCCATTAGCAACTTCTCTTTAGAAGGCACTATTTTTTTTTTACTTTAAATACTTACATTTCTTAATTATAATAATTAATAATTGTAGTGAATTTTGGAGGTGCTGTGTTCCTGCTTATATGCTTCAGCGGGGTAATTCAATCTGAGCTGTGTCTTTGTTGCAATATTCAGAGGAATTATGTTGTACAGGTTGGCTACTTGCTGACTTTCTTTCACTCAGACACACACTTACAAAGATGATGTCACTCAAGAAGGGGAAAAGTGAATAAACCTCAGCTAAATGTTGCACTTATAAAATTGCATGCAACCCTAAGTTAAAATAAAAAGGCAAAGAATAATGTTACGGTCAACAGTCCTCCAGGGATTTTATAGATTTTTGATAATACAGAATTTTGTGTCTGAAAATTGACCTTATCTGGTAATTGCCATCATCTTTTTTTTTTGGCTATTTCATTTATAAGGACAGCACACATTAACTGACATTTCTGTAAATGTGCCAGTGTTAGCCTGCTGGCTAATTTTCAACGGCAGTCTTTTTGGAAAGATGTTTTGAAACCTATAAAATACAATAGGAAGTGTGTTCTGTGTTCATGGTTGCAAAATATATAGGCTGAAACACAGGGAATCTGACAAATTACAGGGTATATTAATTCCAGGCTTAATTAAATGTGTCCAACATGCATGCAGACATTTTGGAATTTCGTGAAACACCATCAAAGGGTAAGACTAGCTAGGAAGTGGTTGAAAACTAATGTTGACTGTTGTGTAATGCTAGCTTATTATCGGTTATCATATGTAATGTTTTATCCTATATGGCCCAATATGCCTCATGATTTTTCCTATCCATTGTGTTTTCACTTGATAAACATTTGGGATGAAAAGACAGTGATTTGCCAGATTACAAAAATGTATACAATTTACAACCGGGAGCACAGCAAACACTGTTAACAGCATTGAAGCTTCCTGCCCTGATATCAAAGCATAATGCCCAATGTGAGAATATGGTTTATTTGGCATGGGCGGTTGTAGCTCAGGAGGTAAAGTGGTTCCTCTGCTTATGAGAAAGTGGGTGGTTTGAACCCCATTCCTCAGGTCCACATAACAAAGTGTTCTTGAGGCAGGATAATAAACCCCAAATTGCTCCTGATGCTATTCCATTAGTGTGTGAATGTGTGTGAATGGGCAATGCTGACTCGTGTTGTAAAGCGCTTTGAGTAGCTGACAGACTTGAAAACAGCTACATAAATATAGTCCATTTATCATTATCATTGAGTTATGGTCACCTGGAAAATGCAGACCCATTATTCAGTCTCGTTTAGGTCTATTTTTGGTCTCTACCATTTCATGAGTGAAATATTGCTGCTATCACCAGCCAGTTGCTAACCACCATTTGGTGATGAGCCAACACATATAGTTTTCAGCAGGTTTTTAGAACTCAAAGCAGCTGCATGCGTCAGCAAAAAAGCGACACCATGAGAGCAGTGAGAAGTTGTGAACAAGACAGCAACAATTAGCTCGAACTTGCTATAGACTTCTGTAAAGCATGGTCAGGTGAAATATTACCACCCTGCTTACACATTGTCATCGATGCATGGTCAAAAAATAGCAACTCTGTCTGACTGTTATCAAGATTTTGTGGTGAAATGGAGTTCAGCAACACATTTTGATGAGCGTCTTAATAATTCTTCTCAGCAGTTCATGTAATAAATGGATTCCCTGAATATGAAGTACTGAAATACTGAGGGAGTCTTGCAAACCTTCAAAACTGTTTTCATGTTAAGGGAAACTGCAGAGTTCTTAAGTCAGACAAGGCAGAGATGTGACAGCTTGAACTGGGATTTTAAATCTGTGTTAAAAAACACAGCCCAGCAAATGACTGCACTGCCAGAGCTCTCTTTGGTATAAATCTTTCAAAGCATAAACCCGTCGCTTAATACTGTAACTGTATTATTTTTCACTATTATCTTACAAAACAGCAGACCAGGTGTTGAGAAAACCAGTCAATCACCCATAAAAATGAGAGCACAGCAAGGTTGAAACTAGCAGTGTCAGCATTGCTCCCAATCTCACGGTTTCAGCTGTCACAGCTTCTCTTTTTTGCACTAATGGCTTTATGTTGCAGAGGTAAAGCAGAGGAAACAGGGAGGAGAGAAAGCAGTTTGTGAAGGGATAAGCTTCAGCCATTAGCACTGATCCTCAGACAAGCACACTTCCTTGCAGGCTTGCATTGGCTGCTACAAGGGAATGGATCCCACTATTTGTGTGTGTGGAGGTGGAGAAGATGTAGAGAATAAGTGAACCTGGGTGGGCATATGTACATGGCTACAGTGCATTTATGTCCATATATGTGTGCCCAGTAGCACTGATATGCAAATGATGCACGCTTTCCATTTGAATTGGTGCACCAAGGGAGAAGTGTGGACACTGTACCTGCTCAATGAAATCAAAGAAAGTAAAGACGGAGGGGGTAGAGGGGGTTAAGAGAGGGGGGAACACACAACAAAGAAACACTCAAATGAGAAAAAAAACAACAACTTAGAAGTAGCAAAGAATTGAGAGTTTACATTTCATTTAAAAATTGACGGCCACTTTCTCTGATCTTTTACAGTAAGCTTGTTTCTGTGGCACATCATTCCCCCCTTTGTTGTGCCACCTTCACAACCTGTGTTTTTCTGGCTCTTTCCCTGAAGCGCGTGATACTATCGATGGGTCTGGACAACTCTCCAGGCAGTTAGCCTTGACGGCTGACAGAGCCAGTTTTCACATGTGGCCATGATGTATGTGTGTGTGTCAGTAAAGAATCAGGTGTTGAGGTCTGCAGACTGATGTGATTAAATAAACTAAATGAAAATATAGTGAGGAACAACTATTGTGTTAAAATGTTAACAAGTTCATTTTCTCAATTATAACCCCATAAAATTGCTTTTGAAAAAAGAAAAACTACCGTCAATGTTGATTTCTAGGTGGAGTTTCCCATAACGCTCGATGGCACTTCAGTTTGTCCATTCTGAGCGGGTTATATGCAGACAACACAAGCTTGGTATCACTCTGTCATGGTGCATATTCCCCATTTAAAGCAATTGGGTCGACTCACTACACATCAAAGACGCTCTGCAGGCTTAAGCGACTCATTAGGTGACAGAGCGCTTAAAACAAACTCCTAATTTACTCCCTTTTTGAATAATAAGGCTTACACTTCCCCCAGGAAAAAAAAGCAAGACATCAATGAAAACAAGTTAGATGCTGTCAAGAGCTTCTGGCCAGTTCCTCTCTCTTGTGCACAACACATTAATGAGACGCATCTTTTTGGACTTTCATGATCAGATTTATGTTTGACAAATCATCAGGGTAGTGATTCCTATGATATCACAGTATTTCTCTTGATTTTTCAAATACCTTTCAAAAATCCTCTCACTTTACAGGTCTGGAGCATTTGTTTTAATTTCACATTTATAAAAATGTGAGCAAGGTTTAACAGCCTGAAATCTTCACTCTTCACTGTGCAGACACAATATATCGTATAGGAAATAGCTGTGAAAAAAACAGTGGGTTACTAGGCGTGGTCGAAAAACTCTCATGTATCCAGTAGGCTTTGAAGTCTCAGAGCAATTTGTGTGTTTCTGTGGAAGGAAATCAATGCTGACCTTAGGAACTTATTCTCCTCAGGTGATGGAAGACAAAGCAGAGTAAAAGCCCCAAAATTTCAGATGACAGGACACCTCTTTTAAAGACCTTGCAGATAACTGAAGCAATGACATAGTCCCTCACACATTCGTGTTTGTGCTTGCATCAACACACTCAGACACAAGCGCACACACAGTCTCAGAGACACATACACATTTACTCACCACACACACCTCCACCCTCTTGCGGTGACATTTGAAGGACAGGGGCCTGCAGGGAGAGCTGGTTTTTGAGAGGTTAGATGAGGTGGAGAGCTGGCTGTTTGGGGGTGTGAGGTAAACAACACCTCGGAGTTCAGCGTGCATGCTTAATGTGCTCTCTCGCACTGGCGGCTCTGCCAGGCAAGGCTGCCGATGACAAGCTGTCTGGAGAAGTCTCCTGCTCCTGCAGCATCTCACTACCTCAGTCTCTCACACTATTTGTCCAGCTGTCCACGACATCTCGCTACACTTCCTCCGTCTGTGTCCCTGACCTGTCACTGGCTTTCTCTTCCCTGCTTTGGATTGTCCAGACTCATTCTCTTTTCCTGTTCCTCTCACAGTAGGTACATATCAAATTTAAATGTGAACAGATTTTAAGTTGAAGACTAAAAAGCAATTTTTACTTTGCCAAACAATGTACTTCCTGTATTATTTTCGTATCATGTGAAGAATGATAGAGGAAAAAACAATACGTGGCTCAGATGGAATATTTTCTACTGGTTTCATAGCAGCAGTCAAAAAACACTGGGGCATTCCCTTTAACTTTATACAATTTTATGAAATGCATACTAATGATCTAATCATGGTCACTAGCAGCAATGCACACATGCAGATCAAAATACAAATATATGTACAAATTTGAACTGTACACTTTAAGGTGTGTTCAGACTGAACGCAAAGGAAGTTTTAGAGGCGGCGTGATTGCATACAAAATTCAGTGTAGAGGTGGATGCAGGTTTGCTCAAGGCAGGCAAATGTGTCAGCACAAGTTGAAAATGTTGAAACTTCGACAAAAAAAAAGAAAAAAAGTGTGCTTATCTCAAGCTATTTTACTCCACTTTATGAACATACATGAACAAGAAGAAGAACAAAAAGTGTTACGTAACAGAAGCAAATTGAGATCCTGGTAAGTTTTTGAAACCAGTCTTAGAGCTGTAGCACACACATACTGTACAAAGGCACACTGCTCACACACACTGTCGGTGCGTTGTTAGCTAAGTAAAGCTAACGTTGGAACTGTGGGTGCATCAGCTGTTTTTAGCATATAAACACTCCAGCAGTCAAATTTGTGCGAATAAAGCAAGTTGAAAATTCCCTCCTAGTTCAGTCTGAGCACACCTTTACAGCTATCTTTAGAATTTTACTAGTGGTTTTTACCCCCCAACCTGAGTTCAATAACCTTATTTGTTCATGTCATCCAATTGCAGCCCATCTCTCTACTGATTGGTCTTGGAGAGGGCAGAGGTGCTATCTGATTCGTTGTAAGATCAGACAAGTAAAAGCAAAAGCAGACAGAAATGAATACTGTTGTTTTCTGAGGAGATAAAAATCACATTGACATCATTTACTCAGGGCATACACATAGAACATTTATTGCTGCGTAGTCAGGCTTTAACCTTTGATGCCATATTCATTGACACACGGATTTGTCTTAGAAAGATAGGAGGATACATCTTTGAAGCTAAAACAGCCCTTGGTTGCTTCATGTTTTCTGTCTTTAACCTTTAATCTCAGGTATCCTCACTGACAAACAGGACACTTCAGGAAAAGGCAATCACTTCACCTGAAGTCATAAACACACACATACAGAAACACACACGCATACACACACACAACTGTCTTTACTATCACTCATTAATACCCAACACCATGAGATCAAACATAGTCATCAAAGTAATTTTGCATGATAAAAAAGGTCAAACCCTCAGATTTTCTCACATCACCTCATTCTTTTTTGATAAATTAAAAAAGCAAGGTAATGATCAAAACACTAGGGGTAAAACAGTCTACCTCTTAGAAATCAGGCTTAAAGATGAGCATCTCCTTTTCGGATGGAGCAATTAATAAAGTGGCAGAAGCCAAAATAAGTTTGCAATAAAAGATGCAAAGTTTTGTTCATTGTTACAGTGTCAGCTTTTGTTATCAAACTATGGTGTGTGAAAGATTTGCTACAACATACTGTATCGTATGTGCGAAGAGATGGAGAAGAGAAGATGAGTGCATCAGGGTGTCATTTCAAGAATAAGCATACTGTATTGCAATCCCAGAACCATGCTTAAGGAACACTGATGTGTTCATAATCGATATGTTGTGGTGTAACTCTCAAATTAAAGCTTTCATAGAGATGGTTTACGCTATTAATGGTTTTTAGCATAGGAGGCTAAAAGCAAACAATGTTCCCTGTGTGCAGCCAGGAATGTCTGTGAGCTAGAACAATCCCCATGTGCTGAGTGAGTATGGCTGTTCCCATCTCTGGTTGTCTCCTCGGACTCCAACATTGGAAAAAAAATAATAAATCCACGAGGGACCAGTGTTCCCAAAGAGAAAATGTGCTGGAGGGAACAATCACTTCAGCGCACAAAGTTTGTTTGAAATTTTTTGCTTCGTTGTTTTATACACTGTCCACACCTTAAAAAATGTTATAAAACTGGAAGCCGCTGGCAGACAAAAAAGTCCTAGACAATAAGTCAAAGAGATTGTATGGGATAAATCAGATGGAACAATGTAACGGCAACACTTACACGTGCCTATTCTTTTTTCTACAAAAATAGTGGAATAAAAATCACATCGTTACCACCCGACATTGACATCTTGATACACTTCTTTATATAGATAAAAATCTTGGTTAAATGCAATTCCATCATGCAGTCAGGTCCGTCGCAACTGTTGTGGGTTTATTCATCCATCTTAAATTCTTAAGCATGTTTGGTGGAAGTGGTGTCAAAAGGAGTGTGCTTAAGGTCTCACTTTATGAAACAGCTGTGAACCATTTCTTGGTGCACAAGGCTGCCCCAGGCACCCATTACTGTCTCCTCTGATGGGGTTTATAAAGCGCCATCCAACCTAGCTCTCTTTCATTCTCATTTCTTTATTTTCGAGAGAATGCGAGGTGCTCGAGATAGAAAGAAAAATAACCAATTTCACGAGTCAATCCATGCACTGTTATACCTCTACAATCTGTCAATTTCTTTTCATTTTCCGCTGCCACTCAAGACTAAGTTGAATGAGGCACAAAGCTTTGATCAGTCAGTATCTATCTCTGGTTCAAAAATACAGAGGTATGGTGAAGTGATGAGAATAATTTAATTCATGCCTTGGATACTTGAGGCAGTGCTCTCACACACAAACACACACAATGAGCACACCCTCTTGAACTCTCCTCCACCTTGCATTTTACTCTCAACTCAGCAGAAGGTCCTGTGCCAAAGTGAGAAGGACCTGTTGTCTCCGTCTGCCAGAACAGATGGACATTAGATCCGCTTTCTGCTTGCCTAGCCAAACAAATGACCTGCCTCCTCTCTTTCCCAGCCTTCCTTCCGCCTTGATATATTCCGCCATCTCTGAGCCTCCTCCTTCTTTCTTGCTGCACTGCCTCTGAGACATAAGCGAATCAAAACAGTCTCTGTTAGCATCAACAGCTATTTCAGTTTGGGTTCTTCTATTTTTGCGTTTTCAACCTCAGTGAATCCGAGCTGACACAGAGAAAAGGAAACTACAGTAGAGCAACAGCAAGACTCTTTTTGAGTTTAAGCTTTATTGTCTCTGCTCCAATTGACTCCCTGATATGAATGGGCCTCCCGGTCTTCCAGTGTGAGCACAACCTTTCACGGCCTCCTCTACAGGCACAGCCTTCAAAGAGGGTTTGAGGATCCATCTTCAGCCCTTGGTCCTTACCTCTGCAGGCCAATTCCTCACAGCTACAACCAAGACCACTCCCCTTGGTAACAAAATAGGACATGGGCTTGTCACAAATGTATAGAAATGTGTTGAGGGAGCAAGATGAGGGTTTGGTTTTGGAATATGGGTCATCATGTGTCTTCACACCTCTCTCTCACTCATGCAAGAAGAGAAAGTGAGAGGGACAGCAATGGGTTTCGATCCAAGGAATGGAGAGACAAAGAAAGAGGTAACAGTAGGTTTCATCTGTTTTTGCGACAAGGACCCACTGTTGTCTGGCTTGAGCTCTTCCCTTTAAAACCCTGCTCACCATCTCCCATTTCCCTTTGTCCCTCCC
>JAPXVT010000010.1:18141324-18152029 GCA_029823135.1 Acanthurus reversus
AGTGGTGGAGTGGGCATAAGTATCGATATGCAAATTAATGTTTAATGGTGTTTCTACCTTTATTTATGACTACTTGTAGGAGTGGAAATGAGGCTTGTGTATGTGCACCAAGCTCCACAATGACTGAGATTTATAAAACACAAGCATGTGTATGCACAGCTTTACAAATCTGACAAAAAGAATGCCGTGCATGTTTCTGATTTTTTATACACACATTTTTAGCTGTAAATCACAGAGGTTTTTGCATATGGCCCATTAACTGAGTGCTGCTGTGTGTGTCTGCATTTGAGGGTGAATGTCACAGAGTAACTGTGAAAGAGAAAGAGGGACTAAAGGACCACTGCACGGCACACAATGTTTTGTAAGTACTAGAGAACTAACAACTCAGAAGGCTGCTCAGAAGTTTAAAGTCGACCTGTACATCACTACAAGCTGCATTGGTGCTCCTAGTTATAAAATTTTGTAGTACTGTTTCTATGGCCACAAAATGTGACTAAATGACACCAGTCTAGAGCCCTGACAAGCAATGAGGACTGCAGATTTGCTGTAAATGTCTCTTTAAGGGCTGTCACTAGATTTGTTGTTTAGCTCATTTGTAAAAAAAACATTGTTAAAGGGGTCATGGAAGTGCCAAACTGCAGCGACACTGTGGATAAATTGGCCACTAGATTTAAAAGAACAGATTTCCTATTCTAAGTTGGTAATGCTCTGATATGTTTAATAAATATGGACCTCCAGGCTGGTCTGTAAAGCTCCGTGGTTAGTGCCCGTCACGGCCAGTGCTCACGTTAATAATGTATGCATATATCTACGGTACTGTGAGGTGCTGTGGATTGTTGTGTCAGCCAAATGTTTCAAAATATCGATGCTTGTGGTTCTGTTTCTCTTGTTAATTTAAACTAAGAGGATGAACTTGACATCTAGGGTTATGCCCTCATTGTGCATTGTACATACTCCTCTTATGCAGAAGCAGAAATGAGCTGAGCCAGAATTTCATTTTTGCACTAACATGGCAATACATTTTTCTTGATTCCTTATGCATGTGTGTATTGTATGTATATACTGATCCATGTGTGCTCAGGGTGGTACCTCTTGTGGGTGGCCCTTGCAGTCTTTGCAGATGGGTGGAGGAGAGGAGTAGTGGTGGAAGACAGAACCGGACAGGTTGTCAATCATCAGCATCTCCCCCTCCAATGTATCCTTGATCAGGAGAGACACGCTGTCCAACCACTGGCTCTCCTGGAAACATACACACATACATACACACGGACACATACACACAGGACGCAGGCCGGCAGACCAGTATTGCACGCAGGCGCAAACATGTGCACATGCGGACATGCGAGGACAAAAACACGCAGGGAAATGCATACACCATCATAAAGGTTATAGAAATGCCAGTGTGCACACGCAGGTATGTTTTTATATTTTTTGATGTACTCACACACCACTCACATATGTGCATATTTATTGACAAACATGTAAATTTCACACTACCAAAGACGTAATTTCTAAATCTTCTTCCACAAAGTTAAAAAAAAGCATCTCAAACACTTTGTGTCATATTTGATGTACAAATAAACCAGAACAAATCCCCCTCTCATCATTTGTCTGCCTTTAGGACTAAACACTGTTCTCTTTTGGAAAAAGCTCCTCAATAATATGACTCCAAACCCTCATTAGCCAAGTAACACATAATTTTACTATCAAAGCCTTGAGCACTGAGAGCGGTGCAATTACATTTGATATATCACCTCAATTAGGCTGTTCAATACCTTGTTGAAACAATTTAAGATTTAAGCATTTGCTTTGTGCTCTGGGTATTATTAGGTTTAAAGCAATTTAGACTGAATCAGTCAGGGCTTTATCTTTGACTTAAATGATCCCTTCTTGCTTGAAACTCATCTGCCAGATAGGTTTTCTCAAAAAAACTGTCTGGCAGAAAAAAGGAAAACTACTTTAAAATGATTCTTGTGTTTCTTGACAGGGCAGTGTATTTCACAATGATTGGATGCGCTGTGCCCGTAGCACATTCATAACAGCCAAAATAACTGTATTACATCAGTGGATATATCCCAAAAGATACTGCGAAACAAGGTCACTCCTCTTCAATCCCCACACAAGCCTATTTTCAACATATTTCTACAACACCGCTTATGGGACTATACTTAGATCTGTTATGCAAACACACATTTCTGACTCATACCGTTATATTACAGTCACTCACGGATCATGTTTTGAAAATGAGGGGGCTAAAAATTCAAGAGACAGTTACTGTACTCCTAGCAATATACTAAACATACCTGAATCATGCAGGCTTATGAAACACTGTTGCAGTGCTACATTTTGGCACAAACACAAACTGGCTACAAGGGTGACTCTGCCATATCCAGCATTTTTTCTTTACATGCATATATAAAAACACACACTTCTTTTTTTTCTCTCTCTCTCTCAAAGACAGTCCCAAGATAGCGCATTCTGTGTAGGTGGAGAGCTTGATATAAAAATAATGTTTGATTGACTGTGGTGGCCTATGTGCTCGCCTCCATTAATAACCGTATTAGTATACAACAATAGGGCCCGTCTACGGGGAATGGAAGTTTAGAGAGAGAGGGAGAGAGCTGAAATTAATTACTGCGTCTATCTGACTGTCACTAGCTCAGCTATTATCTCTCCTCTTGGTGCTTTACTTCCTCTCCTTCTGTGTGTATCACCGTCCTACAGTGTCCCCACTGGTCCCTATGAAATATATTGCTAGTGTTTCACCATAGAGCCCAAATTTTTGAATGTAACTGCAATTTGTTTTTGTCTATGGATATCATCAAATCTCATCTGATCTACCAACACTCTCTGAGTATACAAACAACCATTCTATGGATGATTAATTTTACAATATGAAACCCACATCAATGTTATGAAATATACTGTGCTGAGGACAATTATTTGTTTCGCAGGAGAAGTTACTGTTGAAATTATTACAGTATGTGGAGATTTACAAAATCTTGAAGCACCAAAGCACTACATGTCACAATATTTGGTTTGTACATTTACTCATATGAGCCTATGAGCCTTTTAAATTTTCACGCACACACATACACACACACACACACACACACACACACACACACACACACACACTCCCCAGGCCCTGTACATTGAATAAATTGCATTGTTCTGCATAGATCCCTTATTACATCACTTAAGAGACATACAATGAGCAAGGGGGAGATCAGGATGGAGATAGAGGGGGAGGAAGCTGCCCTGGTCTGCATTAACTTCCTTTGTCAGCCAACACTCTGCTAAAAATGGCTCCGTGCAGCCCACTTTAGCTTTACAAAGGTAGACACTTCACTGCAGTCGATGAGTCACCTTTAAGTGTATTTTTCACGTGAATATCTTAGACATCAGTATGACTTCATCATAGAAGGCAGTATTTTGCTGTCTTACTGCGAGTCGTCTGACTTACATACAGATGTAATAAGTGACATGATCATTTCAAAACTGTAACCAGTGCATGGAGGTCTGGAAACTCATGATGTCTCAAGTGAGTACTGATGCATTAATGAAGCTAAGATGAAAAGAAAAAAAAAAAGAAACCTTAATTAAGGACGCAATTGAAAATGATCCTCTCTCTATGCTGATAACATGGAATGTTATGAAGTTAGTGACAGAGGACATAAAAAAATAAATAAAAATAAAAACACTTTAAAAAACTAAAACGAAAACTTGAACTTGAACTTGGACTTGAAATTCAACTGTCTAGAATCACTTTAGTAGGTTGGTTTAATTTTGGAGAACACATTTAATTTCAGCGCATTGTTTTTATATTCACTTTCAATCGTAACACAACTGCACTTGTGCAATGTTGTCATTAAAGCAAAGCTCAGCGTCTCTTTCTTTCCTTACATCTGCCTTTTTCTTTTTCTCCTCTCTTTGTGTGCTTGTTTAAACTTCCTTGCCCTCCCTCTCTTCTCACAAAATCTGTAAAAGACACACAACAAAACTACAAACAAATGTTGCAAAAACGACTACATGTAATCATGCTATGTCCCTGTGAGTCAGATTATACAAAAAGAAATAAAGAATTGACTCTGTAATTCTCCTGTGTCAGTGCCATTCTGCCATTATACAGAAATTACTGCCATATTGTTTACCTCTTTTGTATGCCTTCAGCTTTTAAATTGCATGTGTAATTTTCTCTGCACGAACTAATAAGTTAATACTGTGTAAAGTGAAGCAAAGCAGCCACAGAAAAAGAAAATAATTCTTGAAAAATAAGGTTGTCTCAATTACATCTTATTCCCCAGTTACGGATCCATATTGTTAATTATCCAGTTTCTGCTGTGACTCTGATACAAAATTCATATTTCCTACATAACACAGCTGCAAAAGCATTCTAGGCCAACATTAGAGTTTTATACAGTGATTAATACAGGGTTTATATATGGTTTTATGTTTGAAAGCTGAATTATTTTGCATTAAGAAATATACTGACTAGGTCTTATTCACCATAAATACTTACTAAAAAGTGTTTTATATTCTCCAGTAGTGTTTTGCGTTATGTTCTTGGAGAGAAAAGTGGACACTATAGAAACATTTTTGTTTATTCCCCACTGCAGACAAAATAGAGGCACCATATACTTTGATGATTGAGCAACAACTGCAAAGTAAAAAAATAAAAATTTTAAAAACGTACATTTTTAGCCCAAGCATTTGAATACCTTACTGCTGCAGACTCATTTTATCTGAAACTGCTGGATACTGCTGATGTCACTCTACACTTTTCTTACAATGTGTTACATTATGCAATGGTTCAACTGTTTTACAGGACCACTGCGAAGATATGATTAAAAAAAGGGATCAGAAATGGATCCATACAGATGAAATTGAAATGTAATAGAAGTCTTGATATGTTCGATCCCGATCCTGTAGATCCGATTGAGACAGACAGACTCAAACAACCCTAACACACTCACACGCAAACACCACGCATACAAAACAGGCCTTTCACACTATCAGGAAACAAATGTAAGAATACATGCTCATTCACACATACACACACACACAACCAGAAATACACACAAACTCACTTGTGCTGGTGAGTAGAGGGTCTGGCTGGAGTCCTGGGAGTTGTACCCGCCTGGGTGCGTAGTGACTGCTCCATGTCGCATCTTCCTCACTCCTTCTCCCCTCTCTCCTTTGGTACCTCCTCTTTCCTTTCCTCCTGCTGCACCTCCATGCCCTGATCCAGC
The DNA here is from genome assembly GCA_029823135.1 of Acanthurus reversus. Taxonomy (NCBI): domain Eukaryota; kingdom Metazoa; phylum Chordata; class Actinopteri; order Acanthuriformes; family Acanthuridae; genus Acanthurus; species Acanthurus reversus. The sequence goes on from JAPXVT010000010.1 coordinate 18,146,577, forward strand.
AGTGACTAGTCCTTTGTCCATCCTCGCACCCCCACAGCTGGGGGCGCCCATGCAACAGAGGGTGCCCTGGGCCAGCTCCAGCTCAATTTCTGCATCCATCTCCGCCTCCTCTTGGGCCTCCTTGTTGGAGTCGTCCAGGTGCTTCATCAGCACGGCCACCACCACATTGATGAGCACGAACTGGGCGGTGAGCACGAAGGAGACAAAGTACATGGGCGAGATAAACTGAAGGCTAGGATTGCAGGCGTAGTCCACTTCGGTGTTATGGTCTGGTGGGCACTCCCGCAATGTGTCCTGTTGTCATTAAGGCAGACGATGAGAAAAGAAAGTCAGGATAAGGTGAAGATGCAGAACCAACTGCAGGATCATCACATTAACATTGTATATGAAATTTAATTTAGTAACCTTGCAACAAAAACTGTGTTTTTGAAGCTTGTTACATTCATTTTTTTAAGAGAGGTGAGTCTGAGTCAGAGAGTTGTTGACATATTTTTTGGCAATTTATGAGACCATTATTTTTGGATTGGATTTTACTGTAAGAAATGACACATGACACATGACACATGTTCTCTTGCTCCAAGAACAAGAGAAAAATCCATTTTAAGTATATTAGGTAATTATAGAAAGCATCTCACTTATGTTAACAAGGCCCTTTGTATTCATGACTACTTCATTATCATACACGTAACTGTTTTGCTTCAACACAAAACAACAAGGAACTTTTTTTTTTTTTGGTCTGTAGCATTATTTTAGTAGTTTTCCACCCTGGTTAACATGTGCACAGAGGAGTTCAGTCAGAGCAGAAGCAAAGTGACAAGTGTTTTCTGGAGGAAGTACACATCTCTCACCCAGGCTGTGACCACACATAACAATTTTAGCCCTCTGAGCTGAAGCTGGTCTTTTCTATGTAATTGGGCGTGACATTTACACACTGTGCTCCTTCACACAACATCTCCCTTTTCTGCCTTCACTCCCTTTCTATTGCATTTCTTCACATATTTTTGTTCTTTCCTCTCTTTAAAACCTTTACTTGCCCCTACTCTCAGTCATGCCGCTCTAACCCCACTTTTTTTTTTCATTTCGGTTGTAATGTTCCCATTACAACAAAACTCCCACTAGAGGGGATTAAGCATAATAACTGGTCAGTTATTTTAACACTATTCCCATCCTCTCATCTCCACCCTCTTATTACAATTTGCTGATGCCTCCTTTACTTCCCATTGCCCTCTTACCTGCCTTTTACTCCCTCGTTATGTCTGCTTCTCCCTGTTGCTGTCTGTTCCTACATCACTAATTACCACTCTGCCTTATCTGCTTTTTACTAAACCGAAGCAGGTCTACCCTTAAAGCCCAGGCAGTAATTTGACAGCTAAAATGACAGAGATTTACTCTGAGAAGTAGCATCTGTGGCCCGCTGGTTTGCTTCATGACCCGCTTCTATGCATGCTGCCTGTGTCCAGTGTGTGTTTAATGGCCCACGCCCGACACACTCCAGCATAATCTCTGTTCCCCTTGCAGCCTAGGTTTGCCGAGGAGAAGTCATAGCTGCTGGTGGTAGTTGATGTGTGTTTAGGGGAAACTGGTGTTCTGTGTATGAGCGCAATGAGGCACAGCCACTTCCCTGCCCATCAGCAAAAGAAATCTACGCCCCCGGTGCTGAGCAAGCACATTTCCTTTTCATCAGTAAACATCACTAGAGTGGATAGACAGGATGGATGAGAGTTAGAGGAGAAGGAGCTCTCTCTGTCATCCCTTCACTGTTTTCTCTAGTTCCGTGTTTCTGCTGTTCCTTGTTTTAAATCACTAATATTGTACACTGTTTTCTGAGTGTAAACTTGTACCTTCATGATGCCATTCCAGTTGTCGCCCGTGGAGACTTGAAACAAGGTAAGGAAGGCCATGCCAAAGTTTTCAAAGGTAGCGTGACGACTCATACCCTCACATGGGTAGTCTGCATTGCAAACTGACGATAAGAGTAAGGTGGGTTGATGGAGGAAGAGAAGAGGTTATGACAGAAAGGAAGAAGTGCAAGAATAAAGAGAGAGAAAATGGAACAGGAAGGGAGCAAGAAATCAAAAGAAGAAAAGACTTGTGAATCAACTCCTAACATGTCATTACTCCCAAAAAATTGTAGAAGCAAGTACCCTTTCTGTTGCTAAGCTGCCTGGATGTCTGTCCAAACAAGGCGACATAGTGTGGACACAGCCTGTTATCAAATAAGTAGCAATGTGACCAAACACTCTATTTGTCTTTGAGCTTATATCCCAAGATAATCTCTGGAATGGCCTCAAGAAAGAGACACACTTGCATTTGCCGCTAATCCTGTCTCCTGCCAAGCTCCAGTAGGAAGCAATGTTGCCACTGGCTGCAGCTGCTGCACACAAGGGAAAAGTGACAGTTTGGAAGACATATCTTCTGACTTCAATGTGGATATTTTAGGACAGTACTTATGTATCAGAATACTGGAGAGTGGGTTGATTCCCTAATGGCTGTCTGGCTGCAGGAGAGAGAACTGATGAAAAGGAATAAAGGATGGAGAGGAAATGAGGAGATTTTTCATACTAAAGTTATTACAAGTCAGTTTGCTTTTATGTGCATAAGATGAGTTTACTGTAATGAGTCCACAAAAACCAGAGGCCACAGTTTGAAGTACTGGAATAGATATTGACATATACCTGATACCTGTAGTAATGATGTGCAGACAGTATGCTCCTCAAGTAGTTGGAATATTCCTTTCATCTCATCACTGCAACATTTATATGTGTGTGTATATGTGATGAGATGGTTGATCCAACTCATGGCAGATCTTATATTCACTGGCACATATATAATGGTGCATAGGTTTCATGGCCGATTTTTCACAGTTTCTAAAAAGCTATATCTCTTACGCCTTGATATGTAAGAGCAACCTATTCACTGTTCAAGAAAAATCTGTCCAAAACTCAAAACCCTTCAATTAACTCTTAATTCTCCTGCACACAATGCCCTTTTAAAACTCGGCAAAAAGATGTAGTAATGACTTTACAGATCCTCATTTTAAAGAATATTTTTTTCACTCTAAATGCCCAAATAGTTTTGAGAAAATAAATAATGTTTCATCAAAGTGTCAGTGAGTGCAATCTTGTCTTTACTTGATCTTTACTGTTATAGGTGCCAGAGCTACTTAATATAGTAACAGCTTTGGTTCTCTTTAGTTCTCACAAAACTCTTGATTTAGTAAATCACCAAAGATTATAAAACCAATGTATGGATTATCTTTAAAGATTTGCAGTTAAAAAACAGAGGCTTTATAAACATTTTAACAATATCTAACTTGAAGTACACATTTAGCGACATTATCTTTTGCAACATTACAACTGGTGCACTTACCAAGTTCTCCAAAAAGCTCTACTCCTAAGGCGGCGTAGATGAAAAACAGCAGCATGAAGAGCAGGCCCAGGTTACCCACCTGCAACACAGACAGGAGAAATTCTTACCATGCATATGTTAAAAACCATTTGAAAGCATTCTAAACACTGTAACAGTTCCCTACCTAAACAGGATTTTGGTTAGGTGTTATGCTGTGGCTGGTTACAACACTAAAAATCTAATGCACAAGACATGTTTGTTTTTAGTAAGCAGCAAAAAACATAAAAAATAAAAATTAAAAATTAAAAGCTATCACTGTTTGGCTGATAATCTTAGAACCAACACAAAATAAAGGGTTGAAAAAGTCACTGAACAAATTATCATAAAATGACATACAAAGTGTAGTAGGTGAGCATTAAAATGTCTTATAGGACTTTATTATTTTTTCTGCTTTCTTCTGCACCAGCATGGCACAGATTCTTGTGATCCAGATCCCCTGCTGCTGTTGTGAATTTTTTAATTTGGGGTTTGGGATTTGGCTCAGTTCCACCACAAAACAGCCCTCCTTTACCACAACTTAACGGTGATGACATGTTGCACAGTAAACACTTAGGGTAAAATCTAATCTCATTACAGGAATACAAAACCCAGTCTCTTATTTACAGTCTTTAATACTCTGCTAACAACACTGCTCCATCGGGAATGAGAAAATGCACTGGCAAATAGTTCCTGTAATGTACTCAAAGCGTTTTAAAGGGACATTTGGATCACTCCACCAGTTTTTCTGTGAAATGAAATTTGTTGTTTACCCTTTGGTAGAGGTTGGACTTGGAATAATACATCAACAAGACAGAGCTTTTTCTAAAGGCATTACACAGTGGCTACAATGCCAACAAATAAATTATGATGAGATTCTAGTGATGCCCAGCTTTTTAAGAATAATCATAGTAAAAAGTAGAGTTTAATAATAATGTGTGGTTTGGAGGGAAAGCTCCTAGAATATAGCAGCCTGGTTTAATGATTGTGATTGAATTAATGTTACATTCATTTGAACTAAAGTAAGACTGAGAGAGCAATGCAATTTCAGCAGAAGTCAAACTGCATTTATAAAAACAAGCTACTCATACTCAAGGTTTAAATATCTTTCATTTGTCTTCTCGTCTTCTTTAAAATAAACTAGAAATTGTCAATTGGTAGGGGAAATTAGCAAAAACTCAGCAATAATATTGTTTATATCATAATTTACATGTTATTGCTGTCAAATGCCTCAATATCAATGGCCTGATGTGATTAACCTAGTAAATCGATCACTTTTATTTTTTGCATCTTGCCTACACATGTACAGACATTTTTGAAAATTAATATTTTCTTTCCTTTGGCCTTTCATCGACATGCAAAGTAAGTTGTAGGTCACTAATACAGATTTTCTTTCAAATCTCTACTTTCTGTGTTTTTGTGTGGACATGTAAAATGGAGTGTTTGGGAGACAATGGCATTGTCACCTTAATTCGCACATGACCATTTTTGCTTCGTATAATGAGCATGACATGTTACCTCAGACAACAACAATGATGAACTCCTGGTTTTCTTACTTCACTGCTATAACGTTGGACAGAAAAGTGATAAAGTAAAGGGAGAGGTGTTTTGTTATTATTGCCAAGAAAAAAAAAGCTCACTATACATGCTCAGAATATTCTTCTCTGGTGTTTGATGTGTCGTTTACATTGACCGAGCATTGTATTTGTGTTCTTGAGTGTGTGGGGACCTTTTGTCAAATGAAAGTCGACAGAACAGCTGAAAACAAGAACAAAGCAGCACAAAGATAGGTAAACATTAACATAGAACTATTATATACATGTAGGTGAAAAATAGTTGTGTGTGTGTGTATATATAAAAGCGACAATGACCAGCAACATACAATGTCTATATACAAGTCAAGTGTAAATTGTAAACGATACAAATAGTGCAAAGAAATAAATATGAAATAGATATACGTACATGAAGTGGGTAGTTATGTTCATACAGCATGCAGAATTTATATTGGCGATGATGAAGGATATGTACTAGGGTTGAGTGAGTACTCAGCTAAAATGAGTTTCCAATAC